>JAYESA010000018.1:13386819-13906819 GCA_036927795.1 Iris macrosiphon
CAAGATTGTGAAAACGTAGAGTCTACTTCCGTTATGGCAGAATTTCTTGATGTGTTTCCAGAATAGTTGCCTGCATGTCGCCCGATTGAGAAATAGAGTTCACTATAGATATATTTTTAGAGACTCGGTAGATTTCCAAAGCTCCATATCGAATAGCCCCGATAGAAATAAAAGAGCTATAGGTCCAATTACAGGAATTATTAGATCGTAGGTATATTTGTCCAAGCGTGTCTCTGTGGGGACGCCTGTATTATTTTTGAAGAAAAAAATGGCTCGATGTGGCTCTGCATAGACTATCATGAACTGAATAAGACCATTATTCGAAATAAGTAACCCTTCCCAGGATCGATGACCTCTTTGATCAACTACAAGGTGCGAAGGTATTTTCAAAAATTGATCTTCACTTGGGTTATCATCAGCTCAAGATCAAGCCGAACGATGTGCCGAAGTCAGCCTTTCGCTACGACCACTATGAGTTTTTGGTAATGTCATTCGGATTAACTAATATCCCTACCGCCTTTATGGATTTAATGAATCGCATGTTCCGGCCGTATCTTAAAATTTTTGTAGTAGTGTTCATTGATGATATCTTGTTGTACTCAAAGAATAGGGAGGAACATACAGAGCACTTGCGGACGGTGCTACAGACTCTTCGGGACAACACGCTATACGCAAAACTGAGTAAGTACGAATTCTGGCTGAGCAGTATATCTTTCCTCGGGCACATCATTTCTGCGGAAGGTATTTCTATCGATACAAAAAAGTTGAATCCATCGTCGATTGGAAGCGGCCTGTATCCGTTAATGAGATTCAAAGCTTCCTCGAACTAGCAAGCTACTTCAGGCGATTTATAAAAGACTTTTTCAAGTTAGCATCACCTATCACCTATGACTTACCTCACTCAGAAGAGATTCGTATTTGAGTGGTCCACCTTCTGTGAAGTCTCGTTTGAAGAGTTAAAGCAACGCCTCACCTCTGCTCCAATACTTGTACTACCAGACGAGACCTAGGGATTCCAAATATTTAGCGATGCGTCAGGACATGGCGAATGATCATTTATTCAGTGATCCTTACCTACGTCCGAAGGATTATTCCTGCAATAGACACACAAGTTAGCAATAATTTGCATAATTATAAAGGTTCTATTTTCTATTCATCTCTACATCAAATGTTAGGTATGCAAGAAGGCTAACCTAGCATGCGCCCTAACTACATGATGGCCCCAGAGTGTTGGATCCTCCGGATTAGCAATTGGGATATACAAGCTCTTCTCACTAATGATGGATCGACTAATAGCTGCTGAGACACATATTTGCTATGCACTAAGACTCCTGGTTCAGCACTACACTAATAGCCATAATCCCCTAATCGTGAGATTCCACAAGCCTCAGGTTGTTCGATTAGCTTCTCCCTAACCGAGCAGTTTTCAGTACCCTAAGATTCTGCTCGAGAGATTCGATACCTTGTATACAAGTTGTCAGACCAATGCATGGATGTAATTCTATCAGATAAAGACTATATGATGCACATATCCAAAAATAAGTAGAGTTTTTAACCAATTCGATAGAGCCAATATCTCTTCAATCTCTTCTATTCAATTAATTCGATATGTTCAATAGCACACCGTACAAGTCATTCATACAATTTTATATTTTTGAATTATGATCAATGTAACATGTTCAAGCAGTTTTCTATTAGCAAGCATGGCCACAATTTTCTATCTCTTTATGAGCTAAGCATGTAATTCTATTAGATCTTTAGCATACGATAATGAAATATGTTCAAGCATTCTTTTACTCTTCTTATTAGAATGGCAATGGTTCATTCGATAGTGGTGACCGTGTTACTTAGCATGTAATATTTCTATCTTGACTTAGAATATCAATAGTTATATCTCTTTTAGAAAAGCATATAAGTTCTCTTGTTAAGCATAGCAAATATCATTTATTCTATAAATCAGGCAGGCAAGCATTCTTTTAGCATATACGGTTATCTAAGTAAGCATGCAGAGTCAGGTTCTATCATTCCTCTTATGAACACTATCTTCTCAGCATAAGTAGTTATAAAACCAGATTATTTATTAGGCAAAAAAGAATCAGAGAATGAAGTTCGGTCCACTCACCTAGATCAATCATCTTGTGTTTCGATCAAAAAACTCTTCGAAAAGGCTTCCGCTCGATCCAACAAAGTGATATCTCTTGTACATAGTGCCAATGCAGAGAGGGGCACTATAACTACTACACGATTATTTTTGGTAAAGAAAGATCCTACCCATTGGACTCAAGGGAAAATTTTAAAAAAGAAGAAGAGGGACGCATTCCCTACCATATTTACAACAAGAGTGCCCAAAATATGATAAGGCAGATAGGGTATGATCTCCAAAAAGGACGTAGGTTAAACCACAAAAAATAACGTCGACTTTCGCCATTAACCTTTGTCCCAAACGACAAACCTAATGACTACTATCACAAGACTAAATGCAGGCTAGGCTACAATACCCTAAGTTTTCATCCAACGCATGCTCATCATCCATGGAAGAATCAGCTTCAACCTTTTAACTTGGGATTCTGACATCAACATAGGAGCAATGTTCATAAACCTTTGGGCAACAAATATAACGCTCTATGAGGTACAAAATCTTATTATATCCTTGGCTAATGGTTGTGGGCTTCCTAAGCCAACACCTGCTGGCAAGAGAAAATGCATGGTTCTGATAACTCTTACCCTAGAGAAATTATGCCCCGGATAAGCCCCTGCCTGGATGTTAAGGCCAACAGAGTAATAAAGGGGTACTGTGCATTCCTACCTGGGTCGCAGTACTTCCACACCTTATCAAATTCTTCTCACCTCTCCGCTTATGTCTACTATAATCCCTAGAAGATTATATATATATATATATATATATATATATATATATATATATATATATATATATATATATATATATATATATATATATATATATATATATATATATATATATATATGTTTATGTCTTTTATGTCCTTGTCTTCCGTTCATGTCTACGTTAATCCCCAGAGGATTAGTAGACTTCCAATAAAACTCCACTTTCATTACATGTCTATGTTAATCCCTAGAGGGTTAGTAGGCTTTACACATATTCCACTTGTTATTTTTTTTCGTGTCATGTCCGGGCATGTATATTCTAATCCCCAGAGTATTAATAGAATCCCCAATAAACAATTTGTGTCTATGTTTTCCATGCCCAAAAAAGTCCTACAGCTCTAGGGGCCCCTCTCACTACTTCTAATCCTTTTGTGGGTTCATATTCGTTCCTTATTCTTTCCAGGGCTATTCATGCTCCTGCAGGATATCAACACATGTTTGCTTTCCTCAAGAAAATCTTGCTCTACCAACTATATTGATTCTTGCCATATACTCACATCTACTAGCTGATGATTCGACTACATATCCAAAGGTTTTCTTTTGAAATAGTTATATCTTATACTCTTTTTAGAGTTCATTACCATGATTCAGACTCCTCTTAAGAAAATCACTTCCTGGGAATGATGCAGCTATTATGTCCAAACAATACCTCTGATAGTCTCGATTTATATTTCTCCAGTATAATCACTTTTGTTCTAGGATATGTCACATAATGTCAACCTATTCCTTCAATATATCCATCTAAAGGTTGTTTATGTCCATACTACCTCTAAAAACTAATGCTTTAGACCACCAAATCTTTATGACTCAATCATGTTCCAAACTTTTAGGCTACATCATACCAAATGCTCTATTCTAGAATTTTTTTCCCTCTATTGTTTGTATCTAGGAATAGATATGCCATGAATAGTAGGCTTACCGGAATGTTGTTCCCTATCCCACAACAAAATTCTCGATATTCATACTCGGTATTTCTAGTCAAAAAAATATTGCAATCTGAAGCCAAGTATACTTGGTGTAGTATATCAATGCTCGGCAAACATAAATAGAAAAGAAGAAAAGAACTTATGGTAGGTAACTCTATTTTATTCAAGAAAAACTACAACATTTAGAAAATAAGAGATTTTCATCGATATTCAAGATCGTATTATAAGATGAGAGCTTTTTATTTGGTATTCAAGCTTACACTATGTGCAATGCTATAGACCTGACGAAGGAGTTCTCGCGAAGACCTCTGTCGGTGGTCACATGTAGAAACATACAACCATGCCAAGGTTGGAGGGCATAATAGTACGACAAACAGGTTTTACAGTAATGTTAAGAGGATACAAAATTGGAGCCTCTTCTAGGTTATCCGAACACGCCATCGATTATAACGATTCAACATGTGCCATCGCTAAACACCTGATAAAGGCAGGTTTTATCTCTTAGGTGCATACAAACGATTAATTTCAAGATAATATACAGTCTTTCGAGTAATCTATCTATTCACTCTGAACAACGAGCCATATGATACCCTTCTGTTCTCCATCATCGTTTGGAAAAGTTGAGAAAAACCCTGCAAACAGAAGAAGGCACTCAGCATCTATGTAAGAAAATATATAAGCGCCAACAAAAAAAAGCTTGAATTCCCAAACAGCCTACTCATGTCAGAGTTTCCCACTGGAGGGGAAGACTCGGGTGGCATCAGTCATTTACAAGATCTAAAAGAAGAAGAATTTGATGAGGATAGATAATTTATTCTTTCTGGTCACTATTCTTTTATTTAAAGGCTTCCTCGACTGTTCAGTCCTCGAGATAATAGCCCTAATTTCCAAGGGATTCATTGACTCATTCTTCCTTATTATTCAGAGTTCGAATTGCCAATATTTGCTTGTCAAGAGAAAGTGCGCCTAGAAGCCAATAAGAAAACAATTGTTCAAGATCTAGTCTTATCTTTAGAAGCTGAAATTAATATTGGGTCTCTCTACATGGCCATTGACCCGTTCTCTTTCCAAAGGCAGTATTCTACAACTACTCTCTTCTCCACCAAACACGCACTACTAATCACCTCCTTCTCCGCTAAAGATCCTGTCTCAAATTCGGGCATGCTTCTACTGTTCAAAGTATTTTTGAAGACCCCTTTGAAAAACTTTAAAGGTCATCTTATAGAAGTATGAAAAATCTCTAAATCCATATCTTGCACCAGCAAAAAAGTAATGCCAAATGATCCCTAGTAAAAAATATCTCAATGCAAGTCCCAACGGAAGACGTGAGCCAAAGACTTCCAACAGAAGAAGGAATCAACAGGTCATCTCACATGACACGCTACCAATGCACCACGCTTTGTGAGAAATATAAAACACATCGATCAATCAACAGGCTGATAGTCATCAAACCTATCAGCCACGTCGGAGCCAATCCCCATACATAACATGTTCCTCTACTTTTTCATAAATGAAGTTTACTTTCACGGGGTCTTCCACCTACGGAAAGGGGGCCTTAATGCCCTCTTTTCTTCCAGTATAATAGTTAGAGAGAAACCTCTACTCTAAGATTATCGTCTTCAACTAACTATATGGGAGATTTGCTTTAACAAGTCACCCCATGAGTTTTACAACTCCACCAGAAGGTCCTGCTCAGAGCATATGTTGACAACTGCCTGCGAACCATTAGCCACCTCTCCCTCCTTTATCTCATCTTGGGGATAAATTAATGAATCCATAAAGCCAACTGGCATCTCCAGAAGGATGTATCCCCTTTCATGGACCATGACCCTGACCGATCATGCTGGTACGTGGGCCATGTCATCTCTATTATAGGCCACGATCCCCTATAAAAGCTTCCCACTTAGCAGCTTATTTTCACCTATAGTTCGACGCTACAAGAAAATCATGTGCAATGGCTGGAAGTTCATTTAATTTGTAAATACCTATCATTTTGCAATTTGCAAAGTACGGCCAACGTGGCATAAAATATTTGTCTTGACACTAAGCTCCTACTAGCCCCCATATTTCCTATTCTCATAGTTATGTCCGATAGTTAACGGATTAAAAGGATCACTAAATTCGATCTTTATCGTCCCACTCCCCAGAATCTTGACTTGTTTTAGCTATTGTATTTACATTTCCTGTGTAATCCAGTCTGTAAACAAGTTCAATAAATTTGTTTATGTCGAGAAGAAGTTCTTTGTCCCACAAATGACACGGCTCTCTCTCTCTCTCTCTCTCTCTCTCTTGAGCCCAAAAACACCTAGCTTATCTAGTAAAGATGAAATGGTAGGAATCTTTGACGAGCAAGAAAAATATTAAGGAACCAAACTATTTCTTTGGTTCGTATAGCATGGAGGCATCACTCCCCAAAAGAGTTGAAGGGGGAACGTGAGGACAAAATATAAGAGAGGTTTGATCAATTATTTGATAATTGAAGTAAGCAATTACTAGTTGAATTTATAATTTATAGATGAAATAAATTATGGAATGTTGCTTGATAGGCTTATTTGTTAGATATGCTTGCTTGCTTGCTTGGATGTTTGTGGATGTATGGGGGTATTTAGAATTTTTATTTAAAAAAATCCTAAATTGACAATTAATGACATTTAAAGTGTAATGTATGTAGCATGGGTTATAATGAGGTTAAATATATAAAATATATTATAAAAATTTAGGAATTGTTTGGTAATTTTTAGGATTTTTATGATTATTTGAATGCCTAAACTATTTAATATTATTTAATTCTAGGCTTTAGACATTTAATGAAAATATTGGGTAGAAATTTGGATCCCAAATTTTATAGATAGCTTAGAAAATCATTTTAGAGTTTCCTTAATATTTTTATTTTTTTTTGAATTTATTAGGTATTTATTTTTATTTACCTAGCTAAAAACAACTAAAAAATAGGTTTACAAATTAGAAACGAAACTAAAAGAAAAGAAATAAAAATGTATATAAATAAATATTTCTAGCCTAAATCCACACCCAGGTAAGGAGACCCTCCTATCATTAACCTAGTCATTAGTGGACAGGGGCCCATATGCCAGCAGGACTGCACCCGCCTATATTCCTATGTGCACTCGTGGTAGTGAGCCGGACCCACTATTCAGTTGCTATTCCCGTAGGGGGTTGCCTACCTGTCGTCATTGTACCCCACTTATACCCCCTCTTTCTAGCCTTTATATAGATGTAGTGCCCCGCTCCTAGCGGTCTACTACACGATTCTTGTGGCTTGTTGACTCAGTTGAAACTGAGTATTGAAAAATCATTCGGCATAATCAATCACAGACAAAATGCAATGAACCTTTCCAACCATGGATTGGCATATATTGGAATGAGTTCAAGAGTTTTCGTTAGATATTTTTGCTGCTTAATTTTGATAAATGCATTTTTGTGTTGCTCTCGATGTTTGATTTTTATTGTTCGCTTTCTTCACTTTATGCATTCATTCCAAATATTGTGAGAAAGAGATCAAAGGATGCTAACAAAGTGTTGGTGCTATTTCATGATGCATAAGCAAGGAGTAATCGTTACGTGAAGCTCCTCTTTCTCTCGAATAGATTTATTTAGGTGACTCGCTTCGGTCCTTCGATGAATCCTTTTATATTAATGCCATAACAAAAGATCCCTTATCTATTCTATTATTATGTCCCTACACGAAATTTTTACACAAAAACAAAGATAAAGATAAAAGATATGAATTATATGTTTAAAATATATAACTGTTGCTACACTTGTCTAGTTGAATACTTACATGTTCCTTTACTTATATGTTGCACAAAGAGAAATGTAGAGAAACCTCATACGGTTTGTAAATGGTCAATATGCAAAGAGAGAAAAGATAGAGATGCTTACTTTTGGTTTAACTATTGCATAGTAATAGTTTATCTGATAGAAATTATATACCATGCATTGGTCTTTAGACAAGTTATGCACAAGGATAACCCCACGACTAATTTTGGGGTACTGGATCATTTGGCCTAGGGGGATCAGTGGAACACCCTAAGGCAAAGAAGTCGTCACGATCAGGGGGTGTTCATGTCTACTAGTGAGAGGTGCTCGTATGTCCCAATTTTTAATCATGGGAAGTCACCCATGGACCTTATATAGATAGGTCACATATATATGATAAAATTATTGCAAGCTTAACAGTTAATACAAATATGGACAGTAAGTATTATTTATATATAAAAATAGTGGTAACAATTATCTGTTGCAGGGATGGACAGTTGGCAGTGGGTAAGAATCATTGTATGTGGTTTATTTCTATTGTTTATGTTTCTTAAAATAAATTTTTTAAAAGAACCTAGACAAGTAGAAAAATTACTTAATAATTTTTGCTAGTCTTACATGTTTACTTAGTGTTAATTTCAGGTGAGTTCGGTTACCATCACTCACTAGTACGTAATATGTACTGACCCACGTTTGTGGGAACCTCTAGTTAGCGGGAGACATGAGGATACTCAGAGGAGCAAGAAACTCGTCCAATCTAGTGGAATCATGTTCGACGCCTCGAGGATTTCTATTTTAGTTTGGTAGTTTATTTTCAAGGAATTTTATCTTGGTTTTAGTAAAGGGTATGAGGTATGGGTATTGTGGCTATTTTTAAGTTTTGAAAGAGATATAAGCCAAGTATGACATATTCGTTTCAGCCAACAAAAGTATATTATAATTTATAATCCAGTTTCAAGTTGTTATTAAATAAAGTTATTTTGTTCCTATCTCAATGTGTTGTATTATTTGGTATTCTGCATTTAAGTTTCACTGCTTCTTTATCCATTTGGTCTATTTTTTATCGTCCAAGTATCATGCCTTATTCAAGCACAACTTAGGCTTGTATGGTATTAATTCCAGTGGTGACTTTGCGGTCCTTCGAGATCGTGACATGACATAATGGTATAAGAGCATGACTTTACGTCATTGGATTCTTCAAATATATATATATATATATATATATATATATATATATATATATATATATATATATTGATGATTTAAAATATCCTAATTTTTAAAGTCCCAATTTTGAGTTTATGATAAACCAATATTTTAATGTCCCATTCCACGGAAAGATATTACGCTGGAATTATAGATGGATCATACTGATGGAATACAAGCGGTGCAAGACATCTAGATGCTTGGTGTGATGATATCATATTTCTTAACTTGGATGGATGGGATATCTTATGTGAAGTGGTTCGAAAGTAAGATTATGCCAAGTTAGAAGACTGTGCATGGCGTCGGATCATTCTTGAGGGATCGTAGGCGAATGTGGAATCGTGGCCTGGAAATAATATTTATATAAGTGAGTGTATCCGTCCATTCTTCTCTCCTCCTTCATGTCCTAATAAAATGAATGCTAGTGTTTCTTTGTTGTATGTTATAACTATATGATGCTCTAGTCCACACAATGATAGTGATACCTTATGTTCAATGCTGCTGTAAGTAATGAAACACATGAATAATAAACTGCTAGTACTATTGATACAAGAATGCTATAAAGTAAGTCTGTCATAAGAAAGAAGTAAATTATGCAATATACTTCACATGCAGGTAATATTGAGAATGGAACATTGAACATCTGTATAGGTATAAGTGCATCAGTGTACAATAAATATGAAGGACACGCTTCATATGCGAGTATAATTATGGTTTGGTAACACCGAACCACGAAAAGATCTGTAAGTTGGGACCTACGGGTCACCAACCGAGTTGAGAATGAGCAAAACAAGAAGAATCAATAATGTGAGGCTTTACTTACATTTTTTTACCATGCAATTTATGTTTAGATTTTATTTGCATAGTTGTTGCATGGTCAACTTATGCAGAAGGTTTATTAAATTTTCTCGAACGAGACGCACCAGGGCACTGGGATCATTCGACCTAGGAGAAAACATAGTGCTTTGGTAGCACTGGGTATAAACAAGATATTTATTGGGGATCATAACCTCATGAATGGTGCTTCGTACGCCCTTCAAAGTCCTATATGGCATGTCTCTCATGGTGTAAAAGCATATCAACAATGACCCTCATATAGTTAGGATGCATACTAACGAGAATATTTATGCAGGCTTAACATTATCTCTGTAAGAATGATTCATATTAATTATGCTATAGGTAATCTTTGTTTTGCAGGGATACGACGAGTGGACTGTTGATAAGAATCTCCATTAGGCGATATGTACATATTTCATATATATTCAATGTATACTACTGTTTTCAAAGTATGTTTTATTATGCTGCTGAATACTCTGATCTTTGAAATTAACCTAGCTCATAATTGAAAGATCACAAACTTAATATGCATGCATTTCACATGAATACTTATTGTCGATTTAGGCGAGTGGACTAGTTTCTGCTCACCAGTACGCGATATATACTGACCCATATTTATGGGCATCCCCAGGTACTCAATATTGAAGATTGGCTGGAACGGTTCTGAGGCATCGAAGCATTATTGGGGCATGCAGAAGCTCTTCTTCCATTGGAGGCATCTTCTATTATAAAGGATATAATATATGGAACTGTATAATTCAGTTATATCAGTGAGATTATAAGCCAAGACAAAAAATATCAATGTAAGATAAATGGGCTAAGTATCAGTTATATTTGAGAGCATTATAAATCTTGTGTAAGCCATGTACTCAATTATCATTATCAATAAAGAAAAGTTTTTTATTATATTTATTGTGACTTCAATTTGTCTGCTTAATTTTGCTGCCATATTATTTTTATGAGATATACCATGCCTTGTCTATCTCCATGCCTTATACAAGTGTAATCTAGGCTTGTATGATATCACGCCCGTGGCTACTTTCGGTTCTTTGAAATCGGGGTATGACAAATTGGTATCAAAGCCAGGTTAATGCATCCTTGGACTCGGCAAATTCTAAATCAAAAGTTGCTTCCACGATTACTCAATGATGCCTCTGCGGATATTCAAAGTTGTGCTAGTTACTATTCAAAGTCTCTTCTGCATTTAGTCATAGTCACCTCAGTGCGTATTCAAAATTTTCTTCTACGAGTATTTAAAGTCGCTTCTATGATTATTGAATTTGTATCGGTGATTGTTCTGTGTTGCTTCTGCTATTGTTCAAAAGTGCTTCCGTAATTGAGAATATTTGATCATTTGGCTACACTCACTGAATATTCTATACAATGAGCTTAAATATTATAATGCCATAGTTGTGGTGATTCTTGAATTATGAATGATACCAAGAACCCAATAATGATTCGATGCCATAGATAACTAACTTATGATTAATATTTTATGTGTGGAAATAAAACATGTGTGTTGTAATCAATGAGAATTATGCATGAGTAATTTTAATAGAGAAAATCAACAGTAAAGCTGAGATAATTCATGTGCAATGGCAGGATGGTATTTTATATCTGAGTATGAGAATCATGTTATAGCATGCAATGCTACTATGTGAAGGTAGTGTGGGATGGATGTTGGATCGGTGTAAAAATGGTGTGATAGTCAAGAAATGGCTTCATTTTGAGTGGTATATGCCTCTACCCTCTTAGTGATGTATGTGCAGTGACCCTTATATAAGTGATGGCCTATCAGTAAGAGTGGGGAAGTGCCGAGACTTTGTCGAAAATGATGCCTTATTGTATGCGGTACGAGTGTCCCTTGGGTATTTCGAATTGGGCATCAAAATCGGACCCTTGATAGTTAGATTTGAGTTGTCAACATTAGACCCTCAATAGCTTAATGTTACATAGGATAGCAAGAAAGTGAGAAGGTATGCGATGAATGCCTTAGCTGGGAACAACGAGTTGGATTATATGGTTAGATGGTGGTTTAAATAGGTTGGGTAGAAGTTCAAATTTTATCATTGACGATCGAATGTTACTATCGATAAACAAGTTAGATCATATATCCAGTAAGATTGGTTGGAACTGATTGGGAATCACAAGATGGATTTTATGTTCGGTTACTTGAGTTTGAAAGTTCTTGGAAATCAATTAAAGATGAACTGAGTATGTGGAAAACTATTTTTTTGACCTTAGGTGTGTAGCATTTACTATATGCCTAGCTTAAAAAGGGTAGCAGCCGTGAAGTAGGAATACTTGAACCTAGCAATTAGCGAATAATAATTAATCAGCATATAAACTTATGGGATTGTAAGTAACTAATCGATGACCTTTATTATCTGTCAATATATGGAAGTTCGTCAAGAGGCTTCGATGGATGGAATACCAATAAAGCTTGAGGTCTAGCACATTGGAATAAATACTATCGACGAAAAGTTTTGTCGTATCAATAAAAATTTGATTAATAGATATAATTGATCAAATTATTAATATGGGGTAATCCCTAGCTTGGTTGGTTGACCAATATACCGAGTACGTGAATAATTATTGAAGGTGGTTAAGCAAGATAAAATTATGTGAGATATTGATGAGGTGACGTAATTAAGTTGATGGTTGATGCGAATGAAAGTTGACCTTATCAAAATAAAGTTAGCAAAAGTGTGTTCGACGAAATAAATCAGAAGAAAGATATTTTTAGTATATTGTTTGGGTGATATTATCGATTATAAATTATTTGGGTGATACTGAAAATACGAATACATAATATGAATGAAAAGAAATTCAGAGCAAGGATCATGAATAATATACTAGTAAAGGTGATCGATCAAAATTTGAGTTTGGGTTAGTTTTCTTATCCTATAGATAAATCAGACACACAAGAATTTAAGAATGATATGTTGGTACAACTAGAGGATGACTATGAAATAAAAAATAAAATAATATGTTGGAGCAATTCGGATATTGAATGTAGGTAATTTACTTGATGATTATGGGATTGAGCGTGTAGTTCTAGATTAACCTTATTAGTTGGGCTAGAATGAACCTTTAATTGAGGTAGACCCTTAAGATATTGACCGTTGGTAGATAGATCGAACCAGACTGTTGGATATCATTTATTTGTAGGTAGGTCAATGGTAGTGCATTTATGATTTGAGTTGGTAATAAGATTGGGTAGAAGTCCCTTAGATTGGTCGGATTACGGTTGGCCATAAGAATAGTGATGGGTATGGTCCTATCAGCTGCCCAACATGAGATGAGTTACCAATGAACATCGGGTTTAGCTATCGTTATAGCTAACCATAGAGACTTGACCGAAAAGTTATGTTGGTTGTCGAAGATCCATAGGATGACCATATTAATGTTGTACGGGTAATATAACATCTTGTGAGACTCAAATAGTGCATATTATGAGTGGACCTATCTTCAGTCGATGTTTGGATAGTTTGTTACGAGATTTGGGTATGAGTATTTTAGGATAACAGGTCGTGTCAGAATGGTTAAATTATTGGATGGATAAGTTTGGGAATTGACGGTTACTAGAGTTGGATTTGATTACTTTGACTGGAATGAAAATAATAGTAGGTTCAGTTGGATGTATTATCTTGGAATGGTTTATTTTGGAATCAAGTTGGAATGAGGAATAAATTATAATAAAAGATAGAAATATCGCTTGAGAACTCTGATGAAAATTTTTACTTTGGGAAGAGAAACTTGATATGTGATGTGGCTAATGCGACTATTGTATGGGTCGGATTATGATCATTAAACTAAAATAAAATTTTGTGAAGTGGACAGCGATATGACCAAAGAAAACTCTGGATTCATGAGAATTGTGATGCTACTAATGTAGAAAAAAGATTGAAGTTTGAATGAAAAAAATTATAATATTGAGGAAACAATCAGAATGATTATAAATACACTTATGTCATAATAAAGAGACGACGGATGATATTCTTACTGTAATCAATCAAAGTTGGATGGATCAAACAATATGACAACAGGTAAAATTATTCATAAGAGGTGGGAATGACGGAATTGACATTGAGTATTGCAATTCAGAATTAATAAAAAAAATTATGGTCAGTTTGTTCGAAATAATTAAAGTATCATGCTTGGGTTAATGGCCTAACCTAGGCATTCCCTAAGAAATTTATATTTTGGCAGAATTGGAAGATAGCAATTGTGGTAAATGGTTATACGAAGGAACACTATGATCGAGATAAAAGATTTGTACATATGTCAAACTAAGAGGGTAATGGTGAATATTGAGAATTACTTAGACCAGAATTGGATTGCAATGTGTTGGAAAGATATTGACAAGATTGACTGAATAAGTGACACAAGAAATTAGAGTTATGGAAAATCGATGCTAAAGAACAACTTGGCCGAAAGTATTAAATAATCAGTAATGAGGAATAAAATTACAACTATAGTCGTTTGGTTTCTCTAACCATTATATTTTGGGGACGCCTGAAATATATGTACGATCTATGAGAAGTAGTGAACGAAATTCAAATAGAGCTGCAGGAGAGTATTGATGAATGGAAGAACATAAACAAATCATTTGGGAAGAAAAGAGATGGTTGTAATGCAAAAGTATAAGAGATTCATGAATGAGCAATATTGACAAGGGATAGAAACGGGGTATTGAGCTATAGCTGACATAGAATATTTTCGTAGAATGACTTAAGTGATATAGTGAATTAAGTTATTTCTTTAAGTTTCGGGGACAAAATTTTTTCTGAGTGGTATATTATGTAATATCCCGCTCCGCGAAAAAGTATTACACTGGAATTATAGATGGATCAGACCGATGAAATATAAGTGGTGCAGGATATCGTGATGCTTGGTGTGATGATGCCTTATTTCTTAACTTGGTTGGATGGAATATCTTATGCAATGTGGTTTAAAAGTATGATTATACTAAGGTAGAAGACTGTACATCGCGTCGGATCATTCTTGAGGGATTGTAGGCGAATGTGGGATCGTGGCATGAATTTTTTTTTATATAAGTGAGTGGATCTATCCCTTCTCCTCTACTCGTTCATGTCCTAATAAAATAAATGCTAGTGTTGCTTTGTTGTATGTAATAACTATATACTTCTCTAGTCCACACAATGATAGTGATGTCTTATGTTCAATGCTGCTGTAAGTAATAAAACACATGAATAATGAACTGTTAGTACTATTGATACAAGAATGCTATAAAGTAATTCTGCCACGAGAAAGAAGTAATATTATACAATCTACTGAACATGCTGGTAATACTAAGAATGGAATATTGAATATCTGTACAGGTATAAATGCATCAGTGCACAGTAACTATGAAGAAAATGCTTCATATGCGAGTATAATTATGGTTTGGTACCACCGGGCCACGAGAATGTCTATAAGTTGGGACCTACGGGTCACCAAACGAGATGAGAATGAGCAAAACAAGAAGGATCAATAATGTGAGACTTTACTTAAATATTTTTTACCATATAATTTATGCTTAGATTTTATTTGCATAGTCGTTGCATGGTCAGGGACAACTTGTGCACAAGGTTTGGTAAGTTTCATCGAACGAGATGCACCGGGGCACCAGTATTGTTCAGCCTAGGAGAAAATATAGTACTTTGGTAGCAATGGGTATAAAAGAGACATTCATTGGGGATCACAATCTCTTGAATGGCGCTTCATACGTCCTTCAAAGTCCTATATGGCATGTCCCTCGTGGTTCGAAAGCATATCACCAATGACCCTCATGTAGTTAGGTTGTATAGTAATAAGAATATTTTGCAGGCTTAACATTATGTCTGTAAGAATAATTCGTTTTAATTATGTTGTGGCTAATCCTTGTTTTGCAGGGATACGATGAGTGGACTGTTAGTATGAATCGTCGTTAGGCTATATGTACATATTTTATATATATTTAATATATATTGTTGTTTTCAAAGTATGTTTCATTATGCTGCTGAATACTCTGATCATTGAAATGAACCTATTTCCTAATAGAAAGATTACTAAGTTAATATATATGCTTTTCACATGAATAGTTAGTGTCGGTTTAGGCGAGTGGACTAGTTTCTGTTCACTAGTACACGAGATATGTACTGACCCACGTTTATGGGCATCCCCAGGTACTCAATATTGGGGAGTGGCTAGAACGATTTTGAGGCATCAAAGCATTATTGGGGCACGCATAAGCTCTTCTTCCATTATCTTCTGTTATAAAGGGCATAAGGTATGAAACGGTGTAATTCAGTTATATCAGTGAGATTGTAAGTTATATCAGTGAGATTGTAAGCCAAGACAAAAAATATCAATGTAAGCCAAATGGGCCAAGTATCAGTTGTATTTGAGAGCTTTGTAAATCTTGTGTAAGCCATGTACTCAATTATTATTATCAATAAGGAGACATTTTTCATTATATTTATTGTGACTTTAATTTGTCTGCATAATTTTGCTGCGATATCGTTGTTTCTAAGATATAACATGCCTTGTTTATCTTCTTGCCTTGTACAAGTACAATCTAGGCTTGTACGGCATCACGTTTGTGGCTACTTTCGGTTCTTCAAAATTGGAACATGACAAATATCCTATACAGTAAGTCCAAAATATGTTGTGAGACTAATGGAAGCTACTCTCTTTTGTCAAAAAATGACTAAGACACACAAATAGGGTACCTCACGAGCATCAGGCTCGATCGACCCAATGGAAAAGCTGATGGCCATGTTCAAATCTTAGCGAAAGCAGACTAAGGCTCGGAGCATTGCTCAGCAACAACATCTTGTTATGACACTAATTTAGTCTATTTGGACTTAGATCAGGGTTATGATGCTAGATACTATCCACAAATGGATATGTATAAGCCATATCATGGTATTTTGAGATACGATGTGATGTCGGACTCAATTTTGGGTGTTTTGTGCAATTACATTTCAATTCTCATTATAGCAAGTTACTTTAGTTATATAATAGTGTAATTGATATGTATTAGTAATTATTGTGGTATAACTTGGGTTTTGGTTCTTTATTTGGACGCGTATCATGATTATCACAATTACACACTCTAACAGTTTGATCCTTGATACTAGTAAATATATGTATAGATATATAGTGTATGTGTGTATTATATACATGTTGGGATATACTTATTTATAGGTGTAATAGTGTGTATACTATATTTCAGTATGTATACTATATTTTAGTGTGTATAAGGGGTAGAAGAGGGTGGTTTCTGATGTCTGTGTTTTTAGTGTATGAGTGTAGTGAGGGGAACGGGGTTTACTGCAAAGCTTGAGGGGCTCGGGCAAACTTTGTAATAGCTCCTTAGGGTGTCAGCATACAACAGTTGCTTGGAGGCATGTTGTAATGCAGGAAATTCAACATGTATCTGAGTTTCAAGCAAGAGCAGTAACCAAATTATTATAATGTTGTTGTTGTTGGTGTTGACAGCAAGTAAGTGGGGTTAAGGTCTGTCCAGACCTAGAATGAGAAGTTCATACAATTGTGTATGTGTGTGAGTGACTGAGTGTTAGATGGCAAGTGAGGTAGCAGTGGTGGTAGACTTTAGGGGAGACAGTTCTGGTGTGTCAAGTGCTAACAGGGTGTAGGGTGTTATGATTGAGAAGGGGTGAGGTGAGTTAGAGTGATGTTGGATGTATGTGGATGTGATTAGGTGAGGGATTAGTGCTGGTAGAGAAATATTATTATAATTGGTACTACTGTTATTAGCTATTGCAAGTGTGTACCTGAGATTAAGTGAAGGGAAAAATGCATCAGACCGGGGATGGCATTAGGATAGCTAATCTTAGGTGTTAGTGTAGAGGAGATGGTTGAGTTCAGATACTAAGTTGGGAGAATAGTAAAACTGTCAGTATCAATAGATGTTTAGGTAGTTAGCAATTAATATTATGTATCAACTTGCAGTGATAGAGTGTTAGCGTAGGCCAGGTATTAGAGGGTGAGATAAGTCTAGTTATGAAGTGATTAGTAGCATTTGTAGTATCAGATGCAGGCAGTATGGAAGGGTATTGCATGACAGTTAGTTATATGTTTTGATACTTATGTATCAGTGTGGTGTTATCAGTGGCAAGTTCAGACAGGGGTGGAAGGTGAGTTTGAGGTGTAAGAGTCTTTACACAGGTCCAGTTGGTAGTTAGTTTTATTACATTAGTTTAGTGTATATCAGTTAGCTATCTTAGTATTGGTAGAATAGATGTGCAGGTTTAATACTTCAGTTGGAGTAGTGTGCACAAGTTAGTACATCTATGTACACACCCAAGTACGAAAAAAGTTTAATGCCTAAACTCTGATATAGGTATCAATGTTAGTTGAGTTGATGTTGATTAATTTAGGTAGTTTAGTGGTAGTGTATCACAGTTAGTAATGTTAGTGAATGATTAGAAGTTAGTTAGTAGCTAACTATCAGTTATTAGTTTTAACAAGTTAGTGATAGCGGTTAATGTATTTCAGTTTTAGTCTATTATTTCCATTTAGTAATTAGTACTTGTGGGGTATCAGTCATGTTATTAATAGTTAGCCTATCAGTTAATTTGATTAGCTAAGTTAGTGAAGGATTGGCTCGTATAGGTTAGCATGTTCTCTATCAGAAGTAAACCAAGTGTCAGTTGGTTAGAGTTAGTATTCATTAGTATTGTATCAGTTGGAATTATAGGAAGTTAGTATCAGTTGACAGCGTGTAATTTGGAGCAGCTGATTAGTTGTATTAGTAGTAAGTTAGTTCAGTTAGAATTAAATAATGTCAGTTAGTGTATAAATGTCAGTTTTAGTTATTTAATTATATACTAGTTATTATATGGATACATAAAGTATCTTAATATATATATATATATATATATATATATATATATATATATATATATATATATATATATATATATATATTAGCTAGTAATTGGTTAGTTAGTGACTATTATAGACTGATTAGCTTAGTATGGACTTAGTTGTGCAAGAATAACCTAGAAATTAACCTAGAAAATATATTAGTGCATCATTTTACTCATTTATCTCTCATTACACCATCTGACATAATATTTTCTAAATAGGATTGTGTGACACCAATTTGGGCATCGAGAGACACCCTTTGCTCGGGACCAGAGCCGAGTACATTCTCTAATTATTTTTATTATTTGATAAATTCTATTATTCTGATTTATAGTATTATTTTACCTGATTGTCCGATACTTGGATACACGGATTAGGATTATCTGGTTTCACTTTCTTGCGATACGTACATTATACTTGTCTGACCTCTACTTCAGGACTCACTTAGTGGCATTACATCAGGACTCACTTACTGGCATCACTTACTTTTATCTGGCTTGACTCATATTTGATTTATGTATCGGGACTTGGATTCATTTGTACTAGTCGGGACAGAAAAATACTCGAGTAGACATATAAACATTCCCAAAATCTGGAATCACCTCTTCTGGTCTAATCAGGAATGATAGCAGTCGCACACCAAGTGTGCGATGAGCCATATTACTCCCTAGCCATTTACATGTCGAAAGCGATATTTCAAAACATACTAGTTTAGTTACATTCTTGCTGGATTTATATTATACTTGCTGGACTCACATCATATATGTTTAGTTTAGTTCTTCTTTATTTACAATCTTTATTGCCATGCTCTCTGTTTCACCATATTTACTTTCATTGCTCTTTAGATAGATGTTGCTTTATTTTATTCTCTGATTCATTCTCTTTCCTGCTCATCAAGTATTACTTACTATAACTGTTTATAAACTTTGTCAATAATTGGAACTGTTATTGGGTTGTATTTGCTCTATCCTGATTGGATATATTTTTCAGATGACTGTTTAGAGGATTGGTGTCCCACCTACTATGGAGTCGAGGAGGGAATAGCAACCAAGGATCCTGATACTTAGGAGTGATTACCAAAGGACTTAGTTACTCTTATAGCAATGTGTTAGATTCAATATTAGAATTTTTGACATGTGTATATATTGGAGAGTTTGTTATTGTATTTGAGATTTGGATATTGAGCTTGTATTTAGAAGTTGTTGGTGTTTAGACTTGTAGTTTAAAAGACTTCTTTGATATCTTATCGTGCTTTAGATTATGATTGAGTGTTTAGTATTATCATTATCATATTGTCCTCCATTGGAGTTGAGATCCACGACAAGTACAATATATATATATATATATATATATATATATATATATATATATATATATATATATATATATATATATATATATATATATATATATATATATTGTGTGAGATATTTAGATAGTATTGATAACCTAGACAACGTTCTACCGCCGATGATGCGGCTTAGGCTGGACGTTGTTCACTACTCGCACCCTCATTTCGGGTGCGGATCGTGACATTATCTTCTAATAGTATTGTCTCTGGACAACTGCGACCCATGTGGCATCCTCGATAATGATCCAAGAAGTTGGTTTAGTAGAAGCTGATGAACCACAACAGGTGACCAAGAAGTCTATCTTAAAAGTGCACAGTTCTTGAAATTGAACCCTCCAGAGTTTGGAGGTAGAGTAATGTAATTACCCCCATTTTTTTTATCTATAATCTAGAATATTATCAACTTAAGTAATCAATCTAGTAAATATTTATATCATTGTATGTATATATGTATGTATGTTGTACAAGTATATAGAAGGCTATGATATTACTGGTCATAGTATGAATAATAAGTATTAAGTTTTAACCCACTATCCATTACCCTTAGTACATAACCCATTAGTATTAAACCCACTGAATCCATATTAGGCTCAAACCATAGTACTCCCTATATTTTTCTTCCTAACCCCGTAGTTCACTTGGTTAACTTCTTAACTTGATTAGCAGCCCACAAAAGAATTTCCATAGTTAGTAAGACCAAAACCCCCCTTATCCCATTTTCTTCTCAACTAACTGTGTTGCTCCTCACCACCACAAGAATTTTAGTTTACCCTGGACAGAACTCAAAATGTCCTAAAAATTTTTAACAAAATAAATATTGTGTCAGTATCATCATGTTCATATCTCATAGTGTCAATACCGTACCATGACTAGTCTGTATAGAGCTGTATCCAACATACTAAAAAATTGGAACGTGACAAAAAAATATTTAGTCTACCAGGTAGACTCTTTTATACAAAATTTCGAATACTAAGAGTTTTTTATATCATCTTTCACCATCAACAGATATAGGATTCACGGTCTCGGTTATGATGGGGTTCTAGGTTGAAGATGAAGCAGAGGACAAGGCAGAAGGTGAGTTAAAAAGAGAGAGGTTAAGTGAGGAATGAGTGTTCGTACGGGAAGATTAGATGAGAGGGGAGGGGGTGCTCGATATTTGGGTTTTATAGAAGAAATAGTTTACAGTGTAGCCCACCCCAGTCCACGAGTGGCTTCGCTCTTGTCTGTGTTTAGAATATTTTTTTAACCATTATTACAACAATAGGTCATTTTTTCGTGTCAAACTAATTTATACGCATTTAATAGACATAACATCTCAATGAGACGAAGAAAGAGAAGAGGAGGAGATTCATTCAAATATTACATCCAAGTTGAACAACATATTGTAGTCTATCACATCTTCAATAATACATAGCATCCTCAGAGTGCAACACTTGATAAAATTTTACCTAGCTATATCCCAAAGTTGTAATCAACATCACACTCTAACAAAGAAAGTTACATCTTTAATTTGGTTAACACCCTACTTAAAAAATGACGTTCTCAGTCTTCAAACCCATGAGAAAAAAAATATTTGGGTGGACTGGAATGGGTTGGGTTCGGTGGGCTGGAGCCTACCCCAGCCCACCAGTAGCTCTGTATATGGCCAGAAATAGGTCCCATTTACTAGGACTGAGCATTAATCGGTTTAAAACCGTAAACCGAACCGGACCGAACCGAATAGGCTATTCGGTTCGGTTCAAAACAGTTTCGGGTCGGATTCGGGTTAAGAAACCAATAATATCGGTTATCGGTTTCGGGTTCGAATTTTGAATTCGGTTTCGGGTTAAAACCGAAAACCGATATACACAGTGTAAGTACCAAAATACCCTCAGTCCTAACCCTAGGTATATAATATCGTTTCTCTCTCTCTCCGCTCATTTCCTTTCTCTCTGCTCCTTTCCTTCCCTTCCCTTCCCTTCCCATTTCCTGCTGCCGCTCTCTTTTCTCTTCCGGTGACCGGTCTTCCCTTCCCTCAGTCCTCACTCAGTTCACCTCTCTTCTCCGGACCCCGCTGGTCGTCGTTGGCTGGCTGGATCTGAACTGGATCTGAAGTTCTGACTTCTCACCGTCGTCCGCTGGCTGGATCTGAACTGGATCTGAAGTTCTGACTTCTCACCGCCGTCGGCTGGCTAGATCTGATAGTCCTGCCTCTTCTCACCGCCTCTCTTCTCTGGATCTGAAGTTCTGACTTCTGAAGGCTGGATCTGAAGTTCTGAAGGCTGGATCTGAACTTCTAAGGTCTGGATCTGAACTTCTCTACCATTTTTTAAAATATTTGTCATATATTTTTTGTTTATTATTTGTTTCTCCTAACTTGTTCAAATTTGTTTTTCAGATCTACGGATCTGAACTTCTGGAGTCGGGATCTAGCAATATAGCTAGGTAATATTTTTTTCTAGCAGTATATGTCATATTTTATTTATTTCTTACATTGGATCTAAACTTCTCTACCTTTCTGGAGTCGGGATCTACGGATCTGAACTCTACCTTTCATTTAAAAATAAGTATTTATCTAGCAATATAGTTGGGATCTAAAAATCAAATGTGTGCTTGTTATATGTTATTTTTTACAGCAGTATATGTTATTTTTCTAGCAGTATATGATAATTTTTTACAGCAGTATATGTTGGGATCTGAACTTCTGTGGTAGAACAAATTTTTAGCATGCAGCATGTTTAGATCAAATGTGTAAAAAATAACAAATATTAGTTAATGTATTTCTGTTTATGTTTCTTATGCATGCAGCATGTTTAGATCAAATGTTTAGCATAATTATACATATTTTATTTCTGTTTCTTAATATATTTAGCATAATTATACTTTTTTTTTTGTTTCTTATTATGCATGTTTAGATAAAATGTTTCATGTTTAGATTAAATGTGTAGATCAGTAACTTGTAATACATTTCTTATATCTTAGTATTTCTGGCAATATATTTCTCTCATTTATTATTTATGAAAATATATTTAAATTCTGGAATCTGGTTATAGCAATATATTTCCTTTATTTATTATTTATCTTGTTAGCAATATTTTATTTGTCAGATGAGTAGATCAGTTACATTAGTAGAGTTATTTTGATAAAATGTGCAAATTAGATATGCATGTACATGTTGTTGTAAATTAGTAATTAGATATGCTTCATGCATGTTCTTGTAATTTTTTTGTGAATTATATATGCATCTAAATGTTCTGTAAAATATATATGCATTTTAATAATTTTAGTGTACTAGTTCTGAAGTGTTTTCTTGAACTGTTTGTATATTGTTGAATTGTGTGCATTTTAATAATTATAGTGTACTGGTTATGAAGTAATTAGATATGCTTCATGATTAGTTATTTTGATAAAATGTGCAAATTAGATATGCATGTACATGTTCTTGTAAATTAGTAATTAGATATGCTTCATGCATGTTCTTGTAATTTTTTTGTGAATTATATATGCATCTAAATGTTCTGCAAATTATATATGCATTTTAATAATTTTAGTGTACTGGTTCTGAAGTGTTTTCTTGAACTGTTTGTATATTGTTGAATTGTGTGCATTTTAATAATTATAGTGTACTGGTTATGAAGTAATTAGATATGCTTCATGATTAGTTATTTTGATAAAATGTGCAAATTAGATATGCATGTACATGTTCTTGTAAATTAGTAATTAGATATGCTTCATGCATGTTCTTGTAATTTTTTTGTGAATTATATATGCATCTAAATGTTCTGTAAATTATATATGCATTTTAATAATTTTAGTGTACTGGTTCTGAAGTGTTTTCTTGAACTGTTTGTATATTGTTGAATTGTGTGCATTTTAATAATTATAGTGTACTGGTTATGAAGTAATTAGATATGCTTCATGATTAGTTATTTTGATAAAATATGCAAATTAGATATGCATGTACATGTTCTTGTAAATTAGTAATTAGATATGCTTCATGCATGTTCTTGTAATTTTTTTGTGAATTATATATGCATCTAAATGTTCTGTAAATTATATATGCATTTTAATAAGACACTGCAATACTACACATATTGTTTCTGCATTCTGTGACTGCACACTGCACATACTGTTTCTGTATTTTGATTAGTGAATACTGCACACTGCAATACTACACATTTATGAGTAACCTAAGTCTGTTTCTGCATTCTGTGACTCTGTAATGGGACTATCCCTATCTGCAATCTAATTCTGTATTCTGCCCTGGCACATTGAATTTGAGATACTGTATTTAGGACTAGTAGTGACTAAGGTCTATTTATGTAGGTTGGAATTGGGTAAGGGTTAGGTAGCATAGCTATAGGTAACTTAGGTTACTCATAAATGTGTGATGTTCAATAGGTGTAGCACCAACCCAATCAATGGCAACAACTTCATATTCATGCAATGTGCGTATTTCTTAATTTTTGGACTCAGTTTTGTTATTTATATTTCATATATTCAAAGTACAAATTTATTGTTTTAGATGTCGCAAGAAGGTGATCATCAACCACCAACTAGTTCTCAAGCCACAAATGAGCCTCTTCCTGTATCTAATATAAATTTGAAGCTTTCGATTACAAGAAAGCCTTCGAAGGAAAGAGCTCCGCATTGGAAAGATTTTAAAAAATTTCTTGACCCGGATGGTCGTCCAAAAGCAAGTTGTAACCATTGCGGAAAAGAATACCATTGCCATAGTAAGCTAAATGGGAGTACTAGTGTGAAAACCCACTGGAATGCATGTCCATTGAATCCAAAGAATCATGAACCTAGTCAAACAATATTCAACTTGCAATCAATTGCAAAGGGCAAGCAAATACTAACTAGTTGGAAATTTAATCAAAACGAGGTGAGAAAGGCCTTGACACATATGATTATCGTTGATGAGCTTCCTTTTCGATTTGTGGAGTGTGAGGGCTTTAAAAACTTTATTAATGTGGCGTGTCCTAGCTTTCGTATTCCGTCAAGATGGATAGTGGCTCGGGATTCTTATGATATTTACTCTATTGAAAAGAGTAAGTTCAAAACATATTTGAAAGAGTCCAAGCAAATGATTTGTCTTACAACGGATACTTGGACATCGTTACAAAAAATCAATTATATGTGTCTTACGGCACATTATATAAACGATGATTGGGAGTTGAAGAAAAAAATTATAAACTTTTGTCCAATTTCAAGTCATAAAGGTGAGGCCATAGGGAAAGCGGTAGAGAAGTGCTTGCTAGAGTGGGGTATTGATAGAATATTCACTATCACGATAGACAATGCGAGTTCCAATGATGTTGCTATTTCATATTTAAGCAAGAAAATTCAGAATTGGGGAAATGGCATTCTACAATGCAAATATTTACACATGCGATGCATTGCACATATAATTAATCTAGTTGTGGTTGACGGCTTAAAATTGATGTCACCATCGGTTGCTCGTGTTCGAAATGCGGTGAGATATGTGAGACATTCTCCTAGTCGATTTCAAAAGTTCAAGGAGTGTGTTGAAGCCGAAAAGATACAAAGCAAAAAAATGTTGTGTCTTGATGTGAGCACCCGTTGGAACTCTACATTTTTGATGTTGAACACGGCGCAAAAGTTTGAAAGTGCTTTTGAGAGATTCGCCGGACAAGATCCATGGTTCAAACTAGAACTAGCAGAGAATGGTGGGTTTCCTACCGAGGACGATTGGGCTAATGCAAGAAGAATGTGCACTTTCTTAGAACACTTTTATGAACTAACTTTGCGTATCTCGGGATCCTTATATGTCACTTGCAATAATTTCTTTGACGAAATCACATCCATTGATATTCTTTTGCGTACTTCAAGGGAGAGTGAGGACTTTGACTTATCTCTCATGGCCGACAAAATGAGAGAAAAATATCAAAAGTATTGGGGGGACATTGAGAAAATGAATATGGTGATATTTATTGCACCAATTCTAGATCCTCGACATAAGTTGGAATACGTGGAATATGCTCTTGATCATCTCTATGGACCGGAGAAGAGCGATTCCATGAAAAAGAAAGTAAAAAGTGTTGCGTACTCCATGTTCAATGAGTACAAAAACATAAGCTCTTCTCAAAGTGGTGGTGTTGCTACTAATAGTGAAAGAGTTGAACCTTCTTGTGCAAATCAACCGGTGCACAACTTGCAATTGAAGAAGTTTATGAAAGCTCAATTCAAGAAACATAAGATGGAATTGGGTGGTGGTGATACTAAATCGGAGTTTGATCGATATTTAGATGAGAGCACGGTAGATGATGATGATGATGAGAGTGATGAGTTTAATATTTTGGGATGGTGGAAGCTTAATTCTCTCCGTTTTCCGATCCTTTCGAAGATGGCTCGGGATGTGTTGGCCGTTCCCATATCTACCGTGGCGTCCGAGTCCGCTTTTAGTATGGGTGGTCGTGTGCTTGATTCATATAGGAGCTCCTTGACTCCAAAAATAGTTCAAGCTCTTATTTGTTGTCAAGATTGGTTACGCAGGCCTTCTGATCAACCTATAGTATCTATTGTTGAAGAGGAGTTTGAAGACGTGTATAAAGTTGAAATGGGTAATTTTTTTATTATTTAGCATGAATTTTTTTCTAGTGTATCTATTATTGTGTGTTTTAACTTCTTAATTGTTTTAACTTTTTCATTTAGATTTGGGTAAGTTGACGGTGGATTCAATATCAACGTCAACAAGCGAGGTTTGATTAATTCTGGTCTTTAAATTAGGACTTTTGGAGGGATATTTGGGAACACAAACTTTTAGTTGGAAACTTGGAAGACAATGTGTAATATTTTTCTTGCTGTTCTCATCTTTGCTGACTTGCTATTTTCTGCTGCTATTTTCTTGCTGTTCTTTGGGAACACAAACTTTTACTTGGAAACTTGGTTACTGCTGCTTTTTTCTTGCTGTTCTCATCTTTGCTGACTTGCTGTTAGTTGCTTCTTCTGCTCACTGCTGTTATTGCTTGTTATATAATATATACTACCTATTACTTTGCTGACTTGCTGTTAGTTGCTGCTTCTGCTGACTGCTGTTATTGCTTGTTATATAATATATACTACCTGTTACTTGCTGACTTGCTGTTAGTTACTGCTGCTGCTGACTGCTGTTATTGCTTGTTATATAATATCTCCTACCTGTTACTTGCTGACTTGCTGTTAGTTACTGGCCAGGCATAAAATCCAGCCATTGGCGACAGACAATGGCGTGGCATAAAATGCAGCCATTTGGTAAATCTATGATGCTAGTTTATTTACAATGCCGTGGCATAAAATGCAGCCATTTGGTAAATCTATGATGCTAGTTTATTTACAATGGCATGACATAAAATGCAGCCATTTGGTAAATCTATGATGCTAGTTTATTTAGTCTTTTCTTGAGAAATTTACTAACATATTACATGATAAAGTGGCAATGATGATGATGGCTTGAGAATAGGAGAACTGATACTACATCGCATCAAACAATGATGCAAAAATGAGCCTTATCTGAGCCACAATTTAGTTTTCTTCTTCTTCTTTTGATTGTGTTGTCCAGGTCCTCCAGGATATGACAACTTGTTTATGAAGAGAACTATGCATTTGAACGGTTTAACCTGGGAACTCTTGTTACTAGCAACTGGCAAGGTAGTTATAAACTTATAAATACAGTTTGATATCTGTAGGCTGCTCATTGTGTTGTTGTTCTTCAGGGCAAGATATGAGATTCACTGAGATGAGCACCAGTTTGAAATTGGAGGACTTAGGAATTAAATCTCAGCTGCATTTTATTGTTGTAATTTTTTTATCTAGGAGAACTGATACATTTTGATATCTGGAAACTGATACAGTTTGATGGCTTGAGAAACAAGATTTCTGTACAATATTTCATTTGTTTTGTGTGTACATTTTTAATTTTTTTTGTACAATATCATAACTGGCAGTCTGGCACTGTGTGTGACTGTGTAGTCTGTCTACACTTTGTTTTGTTATAATATCTTTGCTTCAATTTTTTTTTTAATTGAAATTTGGTTTGTATATTTGATTGCCCAGGTTGGGTTTGAAGTTATTTGTTGTAAAATGGGCCTTTCAACAATATATTGGATGGGCCAAGGATAATTTTATTTGTTGGGCCGTTCAATTCGGCCATTTTGTTCGTTGTAAAATGAACCTTCCCGGCCCATTACAAAAAGGCCCATGAACCGAATAACCGAACCGTAATTTTTCGGTTCGGTTTATTTCGGTTTTGAAATTTTGCGGTTCGGTTCGGTCCTTCACTATGTCGGTTCGGTTTATGTTCGGTTTTTAATATTGCGGTCCGGTTTGGACCGAACCGAACCGTTGCTCACCCCTACCATTTACCTGGTCTCGTGCCGGTTCTCTCGTACCGGATTTATCTCGAGCCACGACCCTTCCTCCTCTCCAAGCCTTCCTCTCCAACCATATATTTCAACTCTCCCGTCTGGTCTCACATCGAGCTCGCCTCCACTGAATCTTCAAACGACGCAGTCTCGTCAAGCCCTCCCATCAACGCTGCCAACGTCGTAATTGGAGAGTCGCCTGCTATACTTGCAGTCGCGTTACCGGAGTCGATGCCATCAGAGCCTCGCGTTCGACTTCGACCGAGCCATCCTCTCTAGAGCCCTTCCCCGACTTCAGATATATCATGTCCAACCGGACGAGCCGACGCTGCTAACACAAGGCCTGCGTGTCATCGGTCGCGCCGATTGGAGCCTCGCCAACGCTCTGTCCCTGCCACCACCGTACTGTTTTCTTTCCCTCACGAGCAGAAGACCGCGATTGGCCGCACTGCACTCTTCCGACCTCTCTGCGCGAACGCCGGAATACTCGGAGCCCCCTCTGGTAAGTTCTAGCGCCTATCCTTAGGAAGAAAGGTTTAGCTACAGTTTAAATTTTTTCCATAAGAACCTAAAAATACTTTGATCGGTATTGGTCATAATTTTTTTTATATGTTTTTATTCAAAAATTTACGGTCTAGTCCAAATATTTTTTTTAGGACCGTAAAAATTTTAAAAGTACAACTTATTGGAATGACTGTTAAAATTGTAATAATCCTAATAAATTTTTGGATTAATCTTGAGTACAATTAAAAAAAAAAAAAAAAAAAAAATTGAACTAGTCCGATCAAGTTTGGTATGCCTTTATCAAAGCCAAAAATAAGAAGGAGAAGATTTTAACAATAAAAGTTATCCACAGTTGAGATGGAATAGAAGAAGCACCGGGTAATGGCACTGTGCACGTGAAGAGATAAATAGCAGAAACAATTAAAGTGATGTTCAATTTAGGAAGGATAACATTGTGCATGGAATATAAGAAGTATTAGCTTTAGCTTTAATTTCTCTTTCCTTCCCTATCCGGTCATAGTTTCCTTTAGGAACAATGGATGGTTGTGCGCTACTAAATGTCTTAGTACATATAGCATTCAATGGACAAGATTCTTTTTTGTTTAACACCCTCCACGTTTAAACTCTCAGGAAACCAAAAGTTTGGTTATCATTTGCAAATAACCCCCTCCTTTTTCCATTAAGTAGTTTTGTTCTTTACAAATTTTATTAAAGCCAATTTAGATGGGATAGCCCACTAGTAAATAAAATAGTTAACATTTTGGGGCTTAGTATTAATAAAGGAACTTATAAGTAAATACTATTTGTTAGTATTAATAAAAGAGTAACTATTATATTCGATTAGGAAATAAGTATATATATATATATATATATATATATATATATATATATATATGCACTCAGTTCCTTGTTCCTGTTGTTTACATAAATCCTTTTATTTATGTCATGTCTTCCCTTTTATAGCCTTTATTTGTATTTCTGATAGTGCACTTGGATCCTCTTTGTTGATGATTGCTTCTATGGTGTGTTAACTTGTATACCTAGATTCCATTGACTTGACAAACTTGATTTCCTAGTTCTTTAAGAGAGAGAGAGAGAGAGAGAGAGAGAGAGAGAGAGTTTCATTAGGCATGGCTATTATCAGTCGATCGTTAGAACCTCACTGGACTGCGATAGAGACCTATTTTAGGACTGTGAGTGTCTTACCGGACTGCGATTATTATTACATGATTATTTGATAGCTATGGTTAATATTATATTCTCTATGACATGTCATCTTCTGTAGAGTTATTTTCTTGTGGTGTTCTTTTCTTGTACTTGTAGTTATTTCTGGTCTTATTTCTATTTTTCCATACATGTTAAATATTGTATTGTAGGCATGTATATATGTATTTTGCTATGTCCCCTGAGGACCTGACCTTTCTCCAGGTATAGGCGAGGAATACCCAAAAGTTTACGGACCCGGACCCGACGCATCTACAACCACTTCTTATTAAGCCGAGATCAATCCACCCGAGTTAGTGCGAGCGAGGCTAACCATGATTCATATTATTTCCGTTATTTGCTTATTCCAAATAATTAGTCTACTAGTAGTGGATTTGTCTCCATCGAGACTATTTCATTATCTTTGCTACATTTTGGCTTTGTCAACTTGTTCCGGTACTTTATTCACTTATTAATTTTTTTATATATATTATGGATGAGATATAGAATATACATGTGACTTATATGTTGTACTTGATACCTTTTAGATAGCATAAGTGCATGCTTAAGGGGTTTCCATGTAATGGGTTCGCCCTTGAGTATGTACCAGCTGGCCAAGTCATGTGCTAGTCCCGTGAGATTTGGAACTGGGGCGTGACAAGTAACACCCGATAAGGTGACAGATTGGATCATGAAGATAAAATGCTTGTTTGAGTTTGCTGGTGTTCTAGCGACCAAGAGAGTGGCATGTGTAGTTATATAGTTGCGTCTGCAAGCTCATGATTAATGGTGGGAGGTCAAGAAGAAGGACCTCAAAACTAGATATCCAGATAGCAGAATTACTAGGGAATTATATAATTTTTGGAACAGTATTACTATTCGTCAAATGAAGGAAGATGAGTTTGTGGGACTTACATAAGGGAGTATATATATTGAGGATTATGAGTTAGAATTATAAAAACTTGCTAAGTTCGCTGACTCGATGATCCTAAATGAGAAAGCTTGTATGCATCGATTTGTGAAGTCTTGAATGATGACAAACGGATGGATAATGTGAACCGGGAATGTACTACAAAAATACACTGTTTTAGCGACAAAATTATCCATCGCTAAAATGCATATTCCCGTCACTATTTACTTTTAGTGACTGATTAGTGACAAAAATATTCCGTTAGAAAAAATAATGTCGCTACAAAATTTTTGTCGCTAATCCGTCGATAAAGCGACGAATTTAGCGACATAATTCCAGCGACGGATCAGTGACTTATAACTTTCATCGCTAAACTTTCTGACTACTTATAGACAAATTAGCGATGGATTATGTGAGCCCAAAATTTGCCAAATTTTTCAGAAGGTTTTGCATATTCAAGGCTCACAGAGTTCGTCGGTAATCTGTCGCTAAGTTGTCACTCTCAGTGACGGATTAGCGATGGATGTTAGCGACAGACTCTGATACATGTTAGGCACATTTGTGGGTCTCAGACGTTTTATCGACGGATAGTCCGTCGATAGTTAGTCGCTGGCCTGAGATTTTTTACTGAACTGAGATTTTCCATATTTTTGTCGCTCTTACGTCGCCAGTCCGTCGCTATTACGTCGTCAGTCCGTCCTTAAAGGTAATATTTTTTTCATAAATTAATTTTTGTTGAGTATATACCTGTTATACATTCACCAATTTTCACACAAATAAATTTTACACAAGTAAATTTCACACAAACTAATAAAACCCACACAAACAAGTACAAATAATATTATATACAATAAAATAATAAAGTAGAGTAATCCAAACATGTACAAATAACTGTTATATAATTTCATAAAGTCAAATAAATACAATCAAGTCAAAAAAAAAAACCAACTCAAAAAAATTCCATCAAAGTAGCCCCGCATGATCTTCGGTCAACAAGATTATTAAAATTTTGACTGTTCGAAAGGAGTGAATCCATCAGAACATAAATCCAGCCGGACATTCTTGGGCTTCGTAGCAAATTCAGGATGACACAGATCAAAATATTTTATGCCTCTCCATCGGAAGACTGAGATAATTCTCCTTCATCCATCTTTCGTTCCTTGCCGTGCCATGTCATGTGTTGTGCTGTATTTGCAGACATATACATCCTCTGTAGCCGCTTTGTGATCGACGAAAACTATATGTACTTGTAGAGACGCAACCTTGCTCGGGCAGTTGAATTTCTTTGGTCCCAAATTGGCTTGTACCGGTCAGCATGACAGAAAATGCATTTATCTTTTTTATTGTTCTTCTTGTAGTACAACATGTATCACTACCACATTTCTAGATGAGGGTATTTGGTCATTTAGTATAATTATTATTTAGTAAATGATATCTATTTAAATGGTGCTATTTATTTAAATTGTGCTTGTGCTATTTAATTATGTGTTAGTGGGCTAGCCTATGTTTATTTAGACTTGTCATTAGTGGACCCATTAGTTAGTCATGACAATATTTTGAGTCCAACATGAGACCATGCCCATTAGACTCTCTTCCTTAGTTAATTAAGGATATTAGTTTAATTAATTTATATTAGTTTAGAGCCTTTCCAATATAGTCCTTTTTAATTATCCCTCATAACTAACTAGTAGAGGTACTTTAGATATTTGTTGTTGCTTGGAGAAGAAGGAAGGGGGGCCGGCCATATGAGACATTTCCATTCTCTCTCTTCATTAATGTATTCCAATTAGATTTCCAATTGTGTTCTTCTCCAAATTGACTCATCCCTCCATAATTTTAACCCAATTCACAACCATTTTCTCTTAATTTTATCATCAAAGAAGCATTGGAGCATGAACTACAAGAAGTACTTGAAGAAAGAGGAATTGGCAAGGCGATCGTATCCTAATTGTGTCCATTAAGTATTTTATTAAAAATTTATCTCCCAATAGGTAAATTCTGAATTCAACCCTTAAATTAGACTCTAATTCATATATTTAACCTTTATAAATCATTTCTTGGCTTAGGGCTATCCATAGGATCAAAAATTAGGTCCATATGACTTGTATTGTGAAAGTTACAAGATAATTTGTATCAAATTAGGGAGAATTACGGGATTGACACATTAATTATGTCTCATGAGACCAATTAGATCTAATTAGACTTAGATCGAGATTGTGGGACTAGATACATATTTATAATTGGACATGAGTAGAGCGTATCATGGTATTTTATAATACAGTGTGACACGAGACTCATTTTTGGGTAATTTGTGTAATTACTCATAAAATTTCTTTGTAGCGAGTTACTTTAGTTGTATTATGATATTTATGATATATACGTATGGGTAATATAGAGATTTGGGGGGTTTGGCATTTCAATTGGGTATGTATCATAGAGTATCATAGATAGCATGCCAAGTGTTTGGTCTAATGCTTCTATTGTGTGTGTGTGTGTGTGTGTATGTATATGTGCTATATATATATATATATATATATATATATATATATATATATATATATATATATATATATATATATATATATATATGTAAGTGTTGATGTATATATATATATATTTGTTTGGTCATACATAAATTTTAGTGTTATGTGATGGTGTCGACTGTGATCGATGGAAGGAGTGTATATGTGTGAGTGTGTCTAATATGGTGAGGAAAGAAAGGGGAATAATAGTAGTGACAGTAACTTAAAGTTTCTGTATTCAAGCATAGGGGATTAAGATGCCTGATAAGTGGAGTTAGGAGTAATGGGAAGAAGAAGTAGCAACAATGCATACTCGTGCACTGCTATAAGAGTAGCAACAGTAGTACTAGAAGCTTTAGCAGCAACATTGAGGGCCAACAGTTGAGGTTGATGCAAGGATCGGGTTTTAGGCCTCATCAGCAGTAAGGTAAAGTGGGGGAGGTATGCAGTGGCTACACTGCAGTCTTGTGTGCAAGCAGTAGCAGTAGCAGCAGCAGCTAGGTGCAGCAGCAGTAGCAAGATGTTTAGCAGCAGTAGCAATGCAGCAGCAGCAGCAGCAGCAAGGTGTAGTATCAGTATCAGTCAGTGTATTAGAGCAGCAGGTAAAGCTGCATTTAGGATTATAGTTAACTTGAATATGGGGAAGAGTTTTAGGTAGTATTGATATCAAGTTGAGTTGGCTCTCGAGTTAATTGATACAACTTATCAGTTACATCATGGATGATGAACACAACTGCAACATGTTATGCTCAGGTATGGCGATGTGAGTGTTAGAATAAGGAGGGGTATATTACGTGGTTGGGGATGCGTGAAGTGTATCAAGGGAATGGTAGGATTATGAGTTGAGGGTGAGTGGGAAGACCCAGGAAATGTAGCAGTTGTTGTTATTAGAGTTAGTAGTTAGTGTAAGATATAGTTAGTGTATATTGATATCAGTTAGGAGTGTATACTTGAGGGTATCAATTGTTAGTAACTTAGTGTATATAAATGTCTGTTAGTATCAATCCTCAGTTAGTTAGTGAGTTATACTAGATAGTATAAATATTAGTTAAGGTATTAATCATACATATAAGATAATGACCTAGTATAGCTATTATAAGCTAGAGTTTGCTAGTTAGTGATCAATATGGACAAATTAACTTGTGTAAGACCTAGTTTAGCTAGAGTGACCTAGAAATGGCCTAGAAACTCATATTAATGTATTTTGCCTTATTTTTTATTTTATTACACCAAGTAACATAATATTCCTATGTAGGTACATGTGACAACAGCTCGGATACTGAGGTATATCATTTGCTCAGGACCACAGACGAGTACATTCTCTGATATTTTTTCTTATTTAATAGCCTCTATATTTCATGTATTTATTATTGAGATATTTGATTCTTGACACGATGGTTTCACGGATTGGTATACGTGGATTTTGGTCATGAGATATTATTATCATGGTTACTCAGTGATCGTTATGTCATGCTTTATGATTACTCAGTGATTACCGTGATATCTTAGTGATTATGTATAGACCGTGATCATAGTGCATGATATTATAGACCATGCAGTATGATATATATGTTATAACATATCGTGATTTCGATACGTGTACTAGTCGGGAGTTGAAAAAATATTAGTGGATATGTGATCATACCTTATAGCCCATGATTTAGTATATTCCATGTTAGTTAGGAGATTATGTCACTCATGCGTGATCATGCTAGCTCACCTTTTATATATAGCATGTGTTAGGCCCAAGCCAATCATATTTTTTTACTAATATTTCGAGGCACATTTTATACATTATTTTCTCTATTCCAGTTCATTACATTATTGTTCCTCATCATATTTTTCTCAGTTCTTGCCATTATTTATCGTGATGATATTTCTCGTGATACATGCTAGTTCAGTTATTTCTATCATTTATGTTCATTGCTATTACTGTTTCATAGTTTCTGTTAATTGTTGGAACTACTATTTGGGTTATACTTCACTCCAATCCTAACTGGATATATTTTTTAGATAATTTATTAGAGGACTTGTATCCTACGCTCTACAGGTCACAGGATGGCGAGCTAGTTGAGTTAGCACCCATAGAACCTGTTGAGTTAGCACCAGCAGTTGATGAGGCAAAGTTAGTTTATTTATGAGATTGTATATGTCAGTTAGACTTTGGCATTGTATTATTATTTGATGTCATGTGTTGAGATTAGACTTGAACTTGTGATATATTGTGACCTATCTTTTTTTCTTCTATTCTATATCGTGCATTATCATCCTCTAGTTTGTTATTGTGATTGAGTATTGTTTACCATTACCATATTATCATATTATCCTCCATTTGGAGTTGAGATAGCATGACAGGTACCTTATATATCGTGTAAGATTTGTAGATTGTATTGTTGACCTAGACAGCATTCTATCGTCAATGTTGCAGCGTAGGCTGGACGTACCCACATACTTGTGCCCTTACACCGGGTGCGGGCCATGACAACATACAACCATTTCGACAATAATCTATTTTTTTATAGCATAATCCGAGTTTTTTTATCATCATCTTTGACTTGTAGAAGTTTTCAGGCAACTCATTCGATCCTTTTGGTAATAACTTCTAACAAACAGAATTATCTGGTCGTAGCATTCCTACGACAAGTTAAAATCCGACTTTAGGCTCAATAGTCGCATCACCACCGACAGGACAGAATGAGAATCACAATATGGGTATAACGGAGTATCAACATTCTTGAACATATCATAGAATTCCTTCACATCAGGATTAGGATCCTCTATATCAAAACTTGGATCGGCCGCATCAAATACCAACTCACGTGCCAGATTTTGCGATCGATATTCAAAGTTATCTCCTATAGTAGACTCTTTTACCTCCGTATTGAAGGAGGAATGATGATATTGCAAAAACAAAGGTTCTCCTTGAGCCATCCACTCCTTGTAGTTCGGTACGAAACCTTTCTTGTAGAGATGCTCCCTTACTAGATCCACCTCTTTGAAAGGTATATTACGATATTTGACACAAGGACACTTGATGAGCCTCACATCCATGAAATGGGGTTGACTACGGACGTATTTGAGAAATTTTTCAACGCCCGCCTTGAAATCATCTGTCAAACCAATCCTACTCTCATATCATCGGTTGTATATCCATGATCGCTCAATTAAGTATCGACTCATTAAACCTGCATGTACTATACAAATTAATTCAAATAATATAGATTAATTAGATTTAAGATGAGTTAAGATATTTGCTAAAGGATTAGTTAGTTAGGATACTTGATGAAGAAGTCTCACAAAGAACTAAAAATTATAAAAGCTAGAGTTAGGATACTTGTTTTACACGTATCCAAAATTATACTTTCTGGACACTCATCCGAATATGGCCGATACATGCCTTAGCATAGTAAAGTTGTAAAAGCAAGTAAAAAATAAACTTATCTATCACATGTAAACTAATCAGCAAGGGTGACTATTAATTCATTCAATTTCAAAACTACTAAGAAACAAGAATATAAATACTTAAAATTATGCCTAAATGTATGAAATGTATTTTCTAAAATATTATTAATTTATTAATAATCATTTGTTTTTTGATACAAAAAAATCTAATACTCCGATCGGTAACCGACGATATGGCCGATACTCTGATTCGCAATTCTATATCTACTTCTAAGTAATTAGTACCTAATTATAGTAACTACTAATTACTATTCATATTAGTATTCTAAAGTATAACTATAAACGACTATAATACAATTCAATTTTTTGATTGATTTATCTGCGCTTTTTTTTTGCTAATATATATAGTAACTAAATATATCAATTTTTGTAAACCGAACCGAATAATGCTCATCCCTAACTGTGACTATGTCCGTGTCAAAACCCATATATAACAAACCCAAATCATATCCATGTCTGTATTAAGAAAAAAAATTGGTAATCAACACTATGTTTGTGTCATGTGTCCGTGTTTGTGTCGCATATTGGTAAACCTAATTCAATTTTAAAACTACTATGAAGTTTAACCTAAATCAAAAATATCCAATGTATCGTGTGTCGGTGTCTGTGTTTGTGTCATGTATCAGTGTACAAATTCTAATTCAAAATAACCTAATTAGGATTATTACCTGTTGTTGTGGAGGATGGGGCTCCGCCAAGGCTGTCTGACCAGAAGGGGGTTGAGGAGGGGGCCAGAGAGGGGGATCGAGGAGGGGGGCAGGGAGGGGGATGGGTAGGAGAGGGGATTGAGGAGGGGGAGGAGGAAGATGAGGAAGAGGAGGAAGAGGAGAGGGGGCTGAGGTCGGGGGTCGCCGGAGAAAGGGACAGGGGAGAGGGGGTCGCCGTGAGAAGGGATTGCCGGAGAAGAGGAAGGGGCCGGGGCAGGGGTCGGTGTCGGGGTCGGGATCGGGGTCGAGAGAGAGAGAGAGAGAGAGAGAGAGAGAGAGAGAGAGAGAGAGGGAGAAATTATAATACGTTGTAAAATTTTAATATTTTGCAACGACGGAATAATCCGTCGCTAATCCGTCGCTGAAGTAAAATCGACACCACAAAGACGGACTAGCAACGAAAAATTAATATAGGTTGTCTACGTAATCAAATTAGTTATTATTCCGTCGATTATCCGTCGCTGACTCAGCGATAAAAAATAATCCGTTGCTGATATCCGTCGCTATTTTCTATTAATTTCTTAGTAATGTAAGTCGTACACCAAGTTTTTTGAGGTAGCAGTACCGATTGAACAGTTTAAACCACGAAGTGCTCTAGAGAAAGTTGTAACAAGAAACAATTATTCATGCCTACTCTCTTTTATCTTGATTATTTTTATTAAGGTATCATTGATCAAGAGACAAAACAAGAGAGTTATTTTATTAAATGTAAAGACAAGGAGAGAAGGGTCAAAGCTACTCATTGTTAGAGAATTATAGAGAGAAAGAGATCTCCGACGATTTACTCATGCTTCACCTATACGACGTCCAACATTTGCACCAACAGATGATTAATAACTCCTCTTCTTTTTCTCCTAGAATTTAATATGGATGCATAAGTCAAAGAATACAAACAATGAAAACCATAAAAAAAAAATCATAAAAATGCATTGATAAAACCAACAACGAAAGAAGCAAAACGACAACCAAAAATACAATAAAAATAAGCACTAAAATATCGGAGGGGGGATTCTTATACACAAAGTCCTTCTTCGAGACATAATTTACTGAATATATGACCTAATTCGGAAGAAGCCAGTCCATAATAAGAAAATGATCTTCACTCAATCTGTCTCGATCAACCTATTCCGATAGTGTTCCATAAAGTGCCTCATGTAGAAGTATAAAAAATCATATAGGCCCCAAAGAGGTCATGCCTCCTCAAAAATAAAACTAAGCTGCAGAGAAGTCATATGCGACCTAAACAACCAAGCCACAGAGAAGCCACATGCGACATTTACAAAAAAGTTGCAGAGGAGTCATATGCGGCTAGATCAACAAAAGATCTAGAAGCTACAAAGTATAATCTATGCCGCCTGAACGACCATACACTACTAAAAATTGTGGGATTAGCGACATTTTTAGCGACGTCCAAATAAAATATCGCTGAATTATAGGTATTTAGTGACGTCCATATAAAATGTCGTAATACGTCGGTGATAGCGACGTAGAGCAACATTTAGCGACTATAATTATTATAAATATATAATATGTCGCTAGGTAGTCATAAACGTCGCTAACTTTTTAATTTTAGCGATATTTAGCGACGTTTAGGTATTTAAGTTGCAGTATATTATTATATCTGTGACATTTAGTGACGTATAGACCGACGTCGCTAATTTATTTCATATAGGGTTTGACGAATTTTTCTTTCCCCCATTTCCTTCAAAATCTCAAAAATTTTAAACACCCCATCCCGGCGTCCCACCTCAACGACCCTCCTTCGGCCGCGTCCTCCACCCTCTGTGGTCCTCCTTCCTCCGGCCGCGTCCTCCCCCCCTCCGGGGTGCTCCTCCCTCCGTCAGCTCCTCCTTCCTCCGGCTCCCCTCCCCCTCCGGCGGCTCCTCCTCCCTCCAGTGTTCTCCTCTCTCCAGCTCCCTTCCTCCTCACTTGGTGAGCTCCTTTGTCTGTCTCATTTCTCTGTCTCTCTGTCTCTCTCTCTAATACGACATAACACAATATGACACGATACGACATGACACATACTAACCCTAACCCTAACCCTAACCCTAACCCTAACCCTAAATTTAACTTGGACACACACACGTACGCGGACACACTAACACATGCGGACACTAACCCTAATACTGATACGGATATACGGACACACACAAACATAGATAAGACATGACATGCCACAGACACACGAACAAAAATAAGACACAGATATAGACATGATATGGGATACGACACAGACATATACACTGGGCTCCCATCTATATGGCATTTAGGCCCATATGTCATAGAGGTATTTATAATGGGTGACCCAAAATGAATAAATTCTACTTTATTACCAGAGATTTTAACCAAGTAGAAAGAGTAGAACCTGTCCACATATTTTGAGCTCTATACAACTGCGAGTACCATCCTTTTTGTCATTTTGTCATGATTAGTCTGCTTCATGCCTTCCTTATGAACAGCTGACATAAGTTCTCCCCTCTCCTGATCTCTCCTGCAATAAGCTAAGTAACCCTAGTCAAGTTGAGTGTAGAAGAAGAGAGGATAGCTTGCTAGCTAGTAGTGTATCGCCAATAATAATGAAAAACAATAACAACAAACGATATAATTCAAGAAATTACCTAAACCTAACCTAAAAGAAAAATTTTAAAAACTAGAACAAGAACACACACACACATAAAGAAGAGACGTGTACAAGGAGGAAAGGGAAAATATTTAAAAATAGTCAATGGTCTTTCATGCGTATAATGGGAACAAGTGTAGTAATTAACTAAGAACTTTTTTGGGAAAAAAAATCCTGAAATGAGACTCTACAGCTTCCACTAGGAAGCCGCCAGAATTTAATGGTTTCGTCCAAAAATATGGAAGCAATAAATTACTATTCACCTAATCTGCAGCTAGAAAAACTCGAAAGTCAGGAAAGATAGACATCACTATTTTGACTTGTCCTTCACTTTATTTATCATATTTAAGGGTGCACTTTATTGGTGCACTCCATTATTTTAGACACAGACCCTAACCTTATCTCTCTTCTAGTTAGTTGTCTGAGTTTAGACGCAACCTTGCGTATCTGCAATGTATATAATATGATGTAGTTCTCGACTCAAGGAGAGTCATATACACGAATACGGTAATGACTCTTCAAAGCCGAGACACGATATACGATATTGGCTTCTTCTAGAACTCGTATCCAACTTGGACTGATGCTTTTTGTTGCACGAGCTATTGCATTGGCTACTGTAGACTGCTAAACCTGCTGTTGAAGGCTCTGCAGCACACTGGCTCTGTTGTTACTTACTGATTTTACTTGCTACTGTACATCCTTTCTGCTGTGTATTGCACAGTGTTGCTGCACACTGATTCCTTACTGTTGTATTGTGCAGTACAACTAGTTGCTACTGCTATAAACTACTGTATGCTTTCCTTTGTACTGTGGTAGCACAGAGCTGTACACTGCTCAGTTGTGCTCACCTTTGTTGTGCTAGCACAGAGCTGCATACTGCTCTCCCTTCAGTTGATCACTGCCAAATGATGTACACTAAAAATTATAAACTGCTCTCCCTAGTGACCCGAGCTCACTCAATCACTCAAACAACCATACTTGAAGGTAGCAGCGAGTATCAGTGCATGTACTGTATTTAACGATGAGTATATATATTAGGACTAGGAATATCAGTGCATGTACTATATTTAACGATGAGTATATACTTGAAGGTAATTGTATATTCATTTTTGCTGCAGAAGTATCTAGAAATGGATATAAATTACTATCTGCGCCATTGTTCATGGATGTACAACCGTCATCCTGATGACATGTGTGGTGTGTATGATGAATTCATTGAGGGTATAAATTAGTTCCTGCAGTTCACTAAGACGTTCTCTCAGTACATGGATGGTACCAAAATTAAGTGTCTGTGTGTGAGATGTCGTAACTTAAAATATTATCCAGAAGTAAAAGTCATATATCATTTGTACTCGAAGGATTTTACGCCGAATTACTATCATTGGACAACGTATGGAGAACTTGTGTCTTTAGCATCAGAGTTGGAGCTATATGTGGAGCCGTATATGGATGTCTATGGTCATGCTGCTTACGACGATGGGTGGGTAAACATTGTTTTTGATGCGACAGGGCCTAGTTTCGATTCGGACAATCATGATGCAGTTGAGAACGCACCGAATATCGATGCTGCAAAGTTTATGGAGATGCTGGAGAATACAAGAACTCTATTATATCCTAGTTATGAAGATCATTTACCATTGGAGGTTGTTACAAGATTGTTGAGCATCAAGTCCAATTTTAACATATCGCAAGAACGCTATAACCGACTGATGGATTTGATTATAAAGATCTTACCAGAGTATGCAAAGTTTCCTAAAGACTTCTACCGATCTAAGAGGATGGTGAGATCGCTCTGGATAGGATATAAAAAAATTGATGCATATCGCAACGGGTGCATATTGTACTATAAAGATGACAAGAATGAAGATGCGTGCAGATTCTGTAGTACTGATCGCTACAAGGCTACTGAAAGAGGAAAGTCTGTCGGTGCAAAGAAGCCTACCGATTTGATGCACTACTTGCCTTTGACGTCGCGGTTGCAGAGGTTGTTTATAGTGAATGAGACTGCAGAAAATATGAGTTGGCACAGGCAAAAACAAATCGAAGGAGTATTGGATCATCCATTCGATGGAGAAGCATGGAAGCACTTTGATCGAGAGTATCTATATTTTGCCCGTAGAATGTATTATATTTTGACTGTACAATATACTATTTTGACAAAAATATGTATTATATTTTGACTGTAGAATGTACTATCCATTTAGACTTGTGACACCACTAGTTATTTACTGTATAATTCTATGAATGCTGTGAGATATGCATAACATTTTGACTGTAGAATGTACTATATATTTGTGTATTTATTTATTCATCAATATTGTTATCAGGCATGACATGATGACTGTAGAATGTACTATCCATTTAGACTTGTGACACCACAGAGTGGTCCTTCGGTACTACCTACTGTTGGTTCTGGATCCTCATCGCCTAGTACTCCAGTATATTGATCAATCACATCTTCGTCTGCGATGACGTTACATAGCATCACTCCTGGGACGAGTAGTTCCAGGCCTGATAGTACTCCCTCGTCCAGCATTCCTCCTACTGACGAAACCATAGAGACAGATGAGCATATGGAGGAGGTCGAGCCGACATTGTCCCAATATCAGCTAGATCCTCCATGCGCACCTCCGGAGGAGACGAGGACAGAAATTTGGGCTGAGGGTACAAAGTAAGTCAATTAGATGGTTTAGCATTATATATATCGTATATTTCTTTATTCATCATATATTGACTTTTTCGATCAAGATAATTATCTCTGTATAGATATCGTCCATCGTCGGTAAAGAGACGCATGGACCTCTTTTTGAGGAACAACTATGGTAGCCGTTGGATCAACTACTCTGAAGCTCCGGAGGAGAGGAATGCGTTCTGGTTTGCGTACTTCAAGGTAAAAATATATTATATAAATTCTCTAATTTATGCATATTATATAAATTAATAAATTATTTATTGTAGCAAACGTATTTCTATCCTCCGTACCGGGCCGAGTTGATCGAGCAGATATTTTATGCCGTTGCCGCCAAGCTTATCCGTGATGCTCTGGAAAACCGATCTAAGGTTGGATCACGATTGAGTAGTGGACTACGATGAGAGCCAGATTCGACGATCCGAGGTACAAGAAAAGGTCTGAGAATGCCAAGGCAGCTAGGCGAAAGGCAGCAAAGTGGTGTGGTGGCTCGATTTCGATGGCGGAATATTTTTGTCGTTTGGTATATTTTTTATTTTAGATATATTATTTTAATACAAGTACGATAAAATGGTAGTAGAAAAAAATGCTTAATTAGTACTAAATAATATATTTTTAACAAGTACAGAGGGGTGAGGATGCAAATATGGTGACCGTCTTCTTGGCCACCCATCGAAAGGACAAAAATCTCACTGATGAGAGGGCCTCGCAGACCTATGTAAGTATTACTTTACTTTGTGTTAATTTTAATATAACTTAGACAATTATCGAGTATCCAAACTTTTCTAGGCCGAGTATCTTAGGCTGCGTGAGCGGGCGACTGCTAGTGCACCTACAGCGGGAGAGGCTGGTACTTCCTCACAGCCCTCTCCAGCTCCGTCGGCAGACGAGCTGTGGGTGGCCACCGCTGGTGGTGTCCAGAGGGGTATGTACTACGGTATGGGATCCTATGGCACCCTTGTTGCGACGCAGTCATCTAGGGTCTCCTCGATAAGTGCACATTCCCTACAGCCCTCACAGTCATCTGTCCGAGTCTAGGAGATTGTTGACCGTCAGATTGTGTCTCTCTGTGATAAGTTGCTGTGTAGGATGGAGGAGCAGCCCCTGTCCCAACCGTAGACGGACGATACAACGCTCATCGCACGATTTGATATGCTCGAGCCTAGCATCATGGAGCTCTGGGATTTGACAGCTGATCTTAGAGCATCGACAGAGCACAACATGACGGATCTGCATGCATCACAACTGTCCATGGGCGAGAGCCTGATGATGATGCAGGATTTAATGGTTCATAGCAGTACAAGGCTGTTATCGACCATGGATTTATACAACCGACGACTAGCAGAGTTGGAGCGGATACGTCCTTCTGGTGTGCCTACATCGGTACAGACTCCCAACGTCACTGCCTTCTCTATCGACATCGATGTCGATTTTACGGGAGCAGTATGATCTGTTCCTATCCCTCATGTGCGCCGATGGTCATCTTCCTGCAGATCTGAAGTAGTCCTAGTTAGGACCGTTTATTAATTATTTGTGTTTCAGACCTATGATATTTGGTCATTTATGAATATTTTTTATTTTTGAGGCATTCAGACATTATTTCTTGTATTCTTTAGGACGAGGCTTTCAGACTCAGTTGTATGGATATTTGTTGTATTCTTTACGACGAAATTTTTTCCTGATTCGGTTTATAATCTTAATATTTTGTTCTCTTCAAATTTTATTATATTATTCAAATTAAATATATGTTAATTTATCGGTATTGAGTGTTCAACCGAAGGGGGTCGGCGAACCCAGCAAATTCAACAGAGGCTTGCTCCGGGTCTATTTGTACTAATTATGAATTCATAAACTGCAGGAAGAATAGTTTGAAAATAATTAAGTATTCATTTTTTTTATTTTTTTAGTATATTTAGCAACATTTTTAGCGATGTTTTACGATGTTTAGCGACGTCTACTCATGTCACTAATTACGTCGCTGAATATGTTGCTACACACGCCGCTAAATCCGTCGTTAAACAAGTCGTTGTCTGTCGCAAATTACTGACATGACAGTATTACTAGGTCATAATAACGTCGCTAAATTAGTCGTACAACGTCGCTAAATGAGTCGCATATATGTCGCTATAAAAGTCGCTATTTATGTCGCTATAAGCGTCGCTATCTACGTCGCTAATTTAGCGACATATAGCGACAAAAATATACGTCGCTAATTTAGCAATGTTGCGTCGCTAAATATTGCTAATATAGCGACGCATATACGTCGCTAAAAAATGACGGAATAGTGATATTTAGCGACATTTTTCTGTCAGCAACTAGTTTAAAGGCGACTTCAACAAAACGTCGCTAATTACGTCGCTAAAATTATTTAGCAACATTTTTTGGCCTATTTAGCGATGTTTCTTTATATCGCTAATTTGACTTATTCTGGTAGTGACAGAGCAGGAAGGACGCATAAAACTCTCCTAACACAGCATTCGATGAATATCAGACTCTGACACATCACTCATTATATTGAGATGCTTCGAGACTCGTAAAAACGACGGCTCAAAAAAAGATAAAAAGTTATATCAACTCATTGATCGCCTCGACAGACGTGCCACACCACGTGCCTATTCATATGCGGCCACACACCCATGCCACCTCATTATTATTGGCCTGAGTATCCATTCGACCAAAACCGAACGAGAGCTTGCATGCGGCTATATACCCATGCGGCCTCGTCACCATGCGGCTAGAGTGTCCATCCGAACAATGCCAGACGAGAGCACGTATGCGGGCACAATGTCGTGCAGCCAGAGTGTCCATACGACCAAGGCTAAACGAAAGCACGTATACGGCCATGATGATATACGGCTAAGACATTATGCGGCCCTCGACTTGCAGGATCTTTTTGCTACAACCAAAGATGATTTCTCGCTCAATCAGTGCTGACTATGTATCCAGATGACCATGTCATGCATGCAATAACCCCGAGATCTCTTCAACAATATATCGTAACCAAGACCACGTGGCAGCTTGTCCATGGCATTAATGCGACTACAGTTACAATCGTATTCTGGTAAATGAGTCTTATAGGGGTACCAAATAGACACATATGCGACATCAATAGTTTATCATCACGACGACTAAAAATAGCAAAGGTAGTATATCCTACAATGAGGGAGGCCATCTACGTACGTTTATACAAGCTCGGGAGAGAGAAAAATAGAAAAGAGCATCCTCATTCCCTCATCAGACCCTCAACGGAGTATAGGAGACGCTACCGCTCTCAAGCTCCCTCGTCACTACCCAGATCAAAATATTGTGCTTAGACTTTCTGCTTATGATCTCTTTATACTTCTTTGTTTGTTATTTCAATATTCAAAACTTGCAATGGCGGACAAGATGGTGACTCTGCTGGGGACGAACTTCTCCACTGATGAGAAGGTTGTAACACAGTCCAATACGGCCAAACTAGGTTCAACCCAGAGGATGTTGGTGGTATGCTTCGACCAGCAAGCATTTAAGAATATGTTCTCCGAGGACAGCACGAGTCCTTCTCCAAGTCAAGCAAAGCCTAAGATGACCTACAGGACAAGGGTAGCAAATACCGTTATGCCTCACCCAACTGCGGAGCATGCGCTCCCCACTTCTCTCCCTATTGCAGAAGACGTACATCATGCGTCCACCTAGGCTGACCCTGTCCATGCGACATTCAGAAAAGGTGCTCAGCGTCCAAACTCTAGCAAAAAAAAAAACTACGATACCAGAGGTTCGGTTGTTGAGACATATTCCATGCGGCCACAATAGAACCCGTATAATTTGACAACTGTATGCAAAAGTCCATATGTGACACAAACCGTCAATCACAGAAAAATAATTACATACGGCCAACACAGTAGCAGAACCTCCATCTTCGACCAAATCTCACTCAGTGCTGACTCGCCTTGTTAAGAAAGGGGATGATGTGAACTTAGACTCTTTATACTATGCACAGGTGCCTGCCAGGTCGAAGAAGTCTAGGGCAGTGTGAGCTCGCCAAGCTTAAGCAACTGCTCATATGGCTGGTCGTCAGCAGGCTCTGCTAACTGTTATACGAACCCCTGATAAAAAGTTTTATAAGACTGACCCATGTGTCCAACCTGCAGTGGTAAACAGACAGAGTCTGTCTCAAAAGTCTTCCATTAATGAATTGGGGACAGTTCTTGTATAAACCCCAGGATAGGAAGAAAAGATAATACCTACACACCCATATTCTCCGTCTACCGGTGCTCATAACAATGGTGTTAAGGTGGATCAACCTTCTATTGACTTACGCAACATGATCAACCACAAGCGCAAAGCGAGGGAACAATCATGGCATATGAGGTGTCCTTTTCAGGATACCCCTATGCCAATATCATCATCAACTGCTGCTGTGCTAAAATAACAGTGCCAACAACCAGAAAGTCGATATTACAATTGCTGCAACCTAAGGCACCTACCCGACAGCGTCCCAGAAAATAGGTACAATTACTAGAGGATGAGGAGCTGCCCTTCACATTTTGCTATTCCGCTTGGAAGTCTCCCTCCACAAGGGGAGGTTGAAAGTCTAGCGCCTTAAACCCTTCACTTTCGGCCAGCGTGTCGAGAAGGTGGGCCCAACGAGGACAGGCAGCGGTACCTACAGAAGAAGTTTTTTTGGATACCCGTTCTAAGAAGAAACTGTCATCTGCTAGGGGTTGATTCTTCCTCAAGACCCCAAGTGATTATGCAAGCTGGGGATAGCAATCCCCTATAACTCCACGATAACTCAACATTCTGAAGGGACAACAATTTCTAAGGAACATATATCGAGATCCCTAGGGGTAGTCACCCTCACCAGGAAGACATATCTTCCTACGATGCGGGTAGTATTCTCTCTGAGTCCAAAGAGGATGCGACACTGACAACTTTTTCCAAGGACTATTCGATGCAAGATTCCGAGGCAGAAAGTATGATGTCCATTATTCTATCTACTTTCTTTCATGTAAGAATAGTGTACATGGCGGGGGATGATCACGAGGGCCCCAGCGATCGACAGTGCCTCAAGATTCTCGAGGCTATAATGCACTATGAGTGCGTCAATGCGAGCCTTGACCCAGATAATGCTGAAGATTAAGGCAAATATGGCCTCACAGCCACCAAGAACCTCGTGACAAGCTATTCAAGATCCCGGGGCAAATAGAGACTGAAACGCCACCGATCCACCCATCGATAGCAATAATATTAGGCCCGGATCATCTACTCCTTCTATAGTAGATGTGTCTCAGGAAGCAATGCGGGAGGTGCGAGAACTGCGAGCCCGTTTGGACTCAATGGGTATTGAGACTCACTCCGCGAGCTCGAGATTCGACAAACATATCCCCTCGAGTGGAGAGACGTACCCTATCCAATTAAATATAACCCCTTCAACTTAAATTCATTTGATAGATTCGACAAACTTAAGTCCTTGTCGGTCTTCCTACTTCATTGGCCGTCCCTGTCAATACTCACTAGTTGATCACTGTGGTCAGCCAAGAGCTAGTTTGCCCAAAAAATAACCTATGCATTTATCTAAGCTATGTTGCAGATGCAGATACTTGCATCCGAGACTGGAGGCTCTCATTTATCGACTACTCAGTCTATAAAATCCTTCTTAAGAACCCAAGGAAGCCACTTCGTCAGAAGACGTTCCCTCCGATTCTATTACGATACGACTACCAAAATATTGCATTATCGTTCCTACAATGGCCTTCTTCTTGGATGCCTATCGAATGTAAAAGCAAAGCAGGCTCTATGTGAGGCTCCTGATGGGATTTGCGGTGCCCATCGGCCCGGGCCCTAGCTACAGGACCATCTTCGGAGAATAGGTTACTATTGGCCGATAATGGTCGCGGATGCTGTCAACTACACTAGGACGTGCCAAGCGTGCCAAATCCATGCTGACTTCATCCACCAATCTTCAGAGTTCCTACACCCGACTGCTGTATCTTGGTTGTTCGAAGCCTGGGGTATGTACATTATCAGACCAATTAGTCCATCTTCATCGAAGGAACATCGATTTATTTTGGCTATCATCGACTGCTTTTACAAGTGGGCAGAAGCTGTTCCATTCGCTAAAGTTAAGACATCAAAAGTGATAATCTTTTCAAGCATCACGTCATATATCGCGTCGTCTTGCCATGGAGGATCATCCACGATAATGGTCCACAGTTTGTAAGCCATGCTTTCTATCGGTTTTGTGACAAGAACTGAATTTAGAATGTAGCATCAACTGCCAATAACCCAACAGCAAATGGTCTAGATGAGGGGTTCAACAAGACCATTATCAATCTTCTCAAGAAGTTTGTGTCATCTAACAAGAGCAATTGGAATAAGAAGTTCGGCGAATGTCTTTGGGCCGATCGCATAATGACCCGAACACCAACTGGTAGCATGCCATTCTCCTTGGTCTACAGGAGCGAAGTGGTCCTTCCCCTCGAGGTCCAAATTTTCTAGCTCTGAGTGGATCTCTCCAACTGGCTAACCATCAACGACAATTACCTCCGACGGCTATAAGAGTTAGAATCTCTCGATGAGAAATGTATCTTAGCTCAACAGCGCATTGAGTTATACCAAGCGCGCCTCTCAGGAGCCTTCAAGAAACGGGTTAAGAAGAGGACCTACCAAGTGGGTGAACTCAAACTCGTCCTGACAGTAAGGAGGCTGATGGTTATGATCCACAAGATGATCGATAAGTTTGCCATGTTTGCCATATCCATACTACCTCTGAACTACTATCCTAATATTTCTCCCAGGCCGTGTTTGCCATGTCCATAATACCTCTGAACAAACCTTCTGAGTTTGGCTATCGATTATCACACTCACATTACCTCTGATATCAGTTGTCATCTTAACTTATCACCCTTACTGAACTCTAAGTACATCAGCGGTGTTAATTCCATAAAACCTGCTATATCCATATCACATATGTCAGGGCTTATCTTGAACTTGTTACTTGCACTCTTGTGCGCAAGAAGTAATAGGTCCACCTATGTCCCCCAGTGGGACATCCTTAAATAGATTATGATATTTTACTAAGTCCACATTACCTCTGGTATGATATCAAAGTCCACAACGTACTATGGGACTATGCGGCATTCGCTTCATATGCGGCCAATAGCGCCCGGCCATGCTTCTTTCAAAGTATTCCAAACTTATCATTTTGGAAACTTTGAAAGGAGTCTTGTAGAAGTATAAAAATTTATGCAGGCCGCATAGAGGTCATGCCCCCTCAAAAATGAATCCAAGCCACAGAAAAGTCATATGCAGCATGAACAACCCAGCCTTAGAGAGGTTACATGCGGCCTGAATAGAAAAGCCGCAGAGGAGTCATATGCGGCCCGATCAACCAATGATCTAGAAGAACCATAGTATACTCTATACAACCTAAATGAGCACAAAGCAGGAAGGCCGCATAAAACCCTCCTGACACAGGATTCAATAACTGTCAGACTCTGACACATCACTCATCACACTAAGACGCTTCGAGACTCATGTAGATGATGTCTCAGTAAAAGAAAAAAAGTCATATTAACTCATTGATGGCCTCGACAAATTAATGTGCCATGCCATGTGTCCATTCATATGCGGCCACACACTCATGCGGCCTAGTTATTATGCGACCAGAGTGTCCATCCGACCAAGGCCAGACGAGAGCTTGCCTGCGGCTATATACCCATGCAGCCTCGTCATCTTACCGCCATAGTGTCAATCCGACCAAGGCCAAACGAGAGCACATATGTGGCCACAATGTTGTGCGACCAGAGTGTCCATAAGACAAAGGCCAAACGAGTGCACGTATACGGCCATGACGATATGTGGCCAAGATATTATGCGACCCTCGACTTGCAAGATCTTTATGTTAAAACTGAAGATCATTTGTCGCACAATTACTGCTGACTACGTGTCCAGCTAACCAAGTCACGGATGCAACAATCCTGAGATCTCTTCAACAACATATCGTAACCAAGACCACCTGTGGCATGGGACTGCAGTTATAACCACATTCTGTTGAAGGAGTCCTATGCGGCCACCTAACAGACACATATGCGGTATCAATAGTCCGTCATCACGACGACTATAAATAGCAAGGATAACATACCCTACTACGAGGGATGTCAGCTACGTAACGTGCACACAAGCTCAGGAGAGAGAAAAATAAGACAGAGCATCCTCATTCCCTCATCAGACCGTCAACTGAGTAAAGGAGACGTTGCCGCGCTCAAGCTCCATCGTTACTACCTAGATCAAAATATTGTACTTAGACTTTCTGCTTAGGATCTATTTGTACTTCTTTGTTTGTTATTTCAACGTTCAAAACTTACAATGGCGGACACCCCTGAGTGAAGAGCGGAGCACTATATATATATATATATATATATATATATATATATATATATATATATTGCTACTGCTTGCTACTAAAGGTATTAATCTATAATCATGCTCTTTTTCTTTCTAAAGGTTAATAAGGTGCATAACTCCCTAATTATGGTTAATATTATTATATGCTAAATAAATTAGATAAGAGAGTGCAGTATGATAGCTTTTCCTCCTTTATCCATAGAGCCCAAGCTATTTCCTTTTCCCTTTCAAAGTTATTCCATCCAAATTACCTTCCTATTTAAATTTTCTTGCTAACACACCATTTTCCTAGCCCACTAAAAATTTAACTCTAGAGTCAGACTCTATATCTATTTTTTACTTCCTTCCTTTAATACCTGCATGAATCAAGGCCACACCAATTTACAGAAAATTACGAATAAAACATAAAAGTTTAAGTTTAATTCAAATAAAATACATAGTTTAAGTAAATATTAAATGGAGCATAATATCGTCCAAATATTGGACATAAGTTGTGTTTACGCCCTACAATAAGGCGTAAGTCCTCCTCCTCTAACTTCCCCCAGTTAATATGTGAATTTGTAATCTAATCTAACAATACATTCATATCCTATATATTAATATCCTATCCTCCTATCCTGATTTCTGATTTGTGTAAGTTACTAATTCCTTCTTTTAACTTACGTCTTATAATTGTGCGTAAGTTACTAATAATTTATTTTTAATCCACTGTTAATTAAAACAAGATAAAAAATTAAATACATATACATAAGTTTACGCACTATAATAGAACGTAAGTTAGTGGGTTATCATTTATATATTTTTTTAATCTACGTTTATTTTTTTAATCTACGGTTAAACATATTTAACTAAAGGAATTAAAGGTTTACGCATCTTTATAGGACGTAAGTTAGTAACTTACGTCATAAAGTTATGTGTGAGTTTTTTTTTCTGTTTATTTTTAATAAATTCTTTGGTTTTATGGTTTAGTTTTGTGCGATAATATGTTCTATGTACAAATTTACCAAATATTATGTCTTTTATATAATATATCTAAACCTCGGTACTCGTGAGATAATTTTTTGACCAATTTATCACCAACATCAATCCCAAACAATTATTAGAAATTTCTTCCATTTTTCTTTGGACTTTAGAGATACTGTTTCCCCTCCTTACTTGAGGCCCATGTCTACCCGTCCTGCCATCTTAACATAAACCATTTGTTCCATAGAGTCCAACCAACTGAACCAAACTCCCTTTTCATTTTCTCCATGTATAATTCATTGTGCTATAGCTGAGAGGGAGAGCATCATAATAGAACAAAACCCTACCCGTCGTTCTATTTGTTTCCAATGTTTCATTTAATTTCCTTCCCTCCCCTCACAACCACCATCAACACTAATACCACATATCTACTCGACCACAAACCTCACAACCACCATCAACACTAATTCCACATATCTACTCGACCACAAACCTCTGTCGAGGGAGCTGGGCCTCTTCCACACCACTGTCCTTGCCATCGAGCGAGGCTGGCCCCTAATCTCTCCTAATGCTCCTCACAGCAGATTGGACTAGACTCCGGCACATCCACTGCTTCGTCTGACAACTAAGCAACCAGATCCATATCGTCGCTCCATTTCCCTCTCTGGTCACTCTTGCAACACTCCCAGGCCTCTACTTCTTCAATCCCGTACCGACCTTGATATTCCCGGAGGAGCCGCCTATGTTCCCTAAGTACACAGCCGTTCATTACACTCGACCATCATAACGAGCATCGGGTTCCCTATCCAGCCTTGACTGGCCCTGCTGGGCCGAGCGACACCTCGCACGCGAGCTTTTTGCGCCTCCAGCTTCCTGGACCATCTACAGCTACCTGGCATGGCACGGTACAGAATTTTTATCGTGACGCACTTCCCAGAGCTCCTTACCGCTCAGAGACTCGGCGCATTTCTGACTGGCGGCAAGCTATTCCGAACCAATCACATGATTCTCCTTGGTCTGCCCCATCGTAAAGAGAGAAGTAGAAGATGTTGGTATTTTCCACTTTGCTTAGTTAGGCTTATTCCCACATTGTAAAACCACAAATGTATATATCTCAATATATAGCTTTGCTTATTATTGGTATATGCACATGGGGTGATGGTCCATGTGGGTTGATTTTTCTAGAGGAATTTGTAAAAAAATGAAAAATCATGCAAGCCGCATAAAGGTCATGCCCCCTCAACAGAACAACCAAGCCGCAGAAAAGCCACATGCGGCATGAACAGTCAAGCCGCAGAAGAACCACATGCGGCCTGATCAACCAAGTCGTAGATTAGCCGCATAGTATACTATATACGGCTTGAACAGCAACAGAACAGAGAGGCCGCATGTAAACCCCCTCACCCAAAATAGATATTTTGTGTGTATTTTATATTATTATATTTATTATAGATTATTTTAAATATTGAATTACTTTAGAGTATTCTTTTAGTTAATTAGGAAATAAATTTTTTAGTATATTTACTTAAGTAAATATTTATTTAGAATCATTTTTAGGCTATTTTAGATTTTTGTAAATTTTTCTAGAATTTTTAGGTAATTAAAACATAGGGAACGTAAATTTCTAGAAATTTTATGATTTATTATGAGACCATACTTGCATATTATTTCTACCAAATATTTATTTTAGGTTAAAATATTTAATTATATTTTTTTGTAATTTATTTAGAATTTTTTAAATTATTTACGATTTATTTGGATATATATAGTCTTAATATTAGATAGATGTTAATTTAGTGTTAATAGATATTAATAAGATTATATATAAATTATTTGTATTATTTTTAATTCTATTTAAGATTATAAATTATTGAGATAAACTCAAACTCTATTTTAAATTAATTCAAATCCTAAGTCTACTAGGAAAACAACTTCATGCATATCCTATCCTTATTTAAACTGATCATAATCATATCCAAATTAGCCAATCCTAGTCGTATTCAATTAAGTAGCCTCCACTATTATAAATATCTATTAGACTTATGCAATAAACTCATCTTTCATATTTTTCTTCCCCAAAATCCTCTCCTTTTCGTCAAAAAAGAGTCAAAATTCGTCATAAATTCAGCCACATTTTCTAGTAGTTATGACGACTTAAAAAGACGATATCTCCTAGCTCCCGACTCCAAACGCGTTCCAATTTTTTTTGTTAGAACCATATCAAGGTTAGTTTTCTTAATATATAAATTATTTTAATAATTTATGAACCTATTTTTCAAAAAATTCTAAAAGTGCCAGCTGTCCGAAATCAGACGCGTTTTCGTATTTTCAAGATTTCGCGAGATTTCGAATTCGGAATTACGAACCGTTTAAAGTTTTAAAAAGTTGATATGATGAACTTACATAAAATAATATTTTTAGAATTTAACATGCAAGTTTAATCTACTGTAAAATTTGTGCAACGTAGACGTAAATAGAAAATTATCAAAAACTGTCATCTGTGCGCCCTTGTGGCCATAACTCTTTACCGACTTGTGATTATATGAAACCGTCGATTCCGACATTAATGTAGTGCTAAAATCTATAGAATTTTACACACAAATGCAGGATTTGAGTTGGTTGACTTTTTGGTCAACGGATTACCTCGATTTGCATGCCACATATCACATATCTGAAAAGTTGACTTTTTTTGGACCAAAATTATGGTTTAACAATAAAATCAGATTATAATAAGATTAAAATACTATTTTATATTATTTTATTCAGAATTAAAATAGATTAAAATGGAGGAACCTATTCACCCACTTTTGTAACATAACTTGTTTAATTTATGTGACGAGTAGATCGGACGACGCATTGAGTTAGGACTTCATTCTTTTTCAGACCAGGCAGATACCTTGCCAAATTATTTACAGTACTTTGCATGCTTATTATATTTTTGTATATTCATTGTATGTGTATTTTCTTTCAGTCATAATTATATACTATATATATGTTGACACACACTTGACCCATAGTATCATGGGAGGGGAGGACAATCAGTAGGCGTATGGGCTATAACCATTCTGGTAAACCATACTATCTAGCACGCACTACGGTAGTGTGTCGCGCTGGTCGCTACCCTCGCGGTATGTCGATTTCTGATGTTCCTGACGTATGTGTGAGTTGTGAGGTTAGATAGAGTAGCCTACCCATGTCCATACGTCAAAAAGTTATCCTCATTATGCATATCCATATAGATTATCTTGTACTGCGTACTTATATATTTTTTGTCTATTATGCATATTTTACTGTATTTAATTGGCATACTTCTATATATCTTGTTACGTCCCTCTGAGGACCTGGTCCCTTTCTAGGTGTAGACGATCTTGACTATTCACATGAGCACGGATCAGGACTTGCTACTTATCTCTCTTTCGAGGAGGTCTTCTCTTCGAGTCTCATTGTTTATTAGATGTACATTATGTGGTTTCTCTTATATTCTAGTTTGTAGTGGATTTGTCTCTACCCAACTACTTATTCTTATCAAGCATTTTATACTTGATTCAGTTATATAGTTGACTGGTTATTTGATTCTGTGGATGAGATCTAGTTTTGCTTGTGACTTATGACATAAAATTTATACCACTTATGAATTGATATTCATATTACAGCGTACGTGTATATTATGATATCCATATATTGAAGTTGCCATATACATACGGCTGGCATGCTTACGTATTCCTAGTCCTACGTATTTTGAGAATGGGGCGTGACACCGCATAAAATACACCTAACACAGATTTTAATGTCTGTCAGAAGCTCTAACACATCACTAATCACTCTCAGACGCTTCAAGAGTTGTGAAGACGATGGCTCAGAAAAAGATAACAAGTCACATCAGTATATTAATTGCTTCGACAAACGTGCAATGCCATGTGTCCTACGTATGCGGCCTTGTCGCCATGCTGCTTAAGTTTTTATTCGACCAAAGCCCGACGAGAGCTTGCATGTGGCCACAATGTCATGCGGCCAAAGTATTCATCCGATCAAGACCCAAACGAGAGCACGTATGCAGCTAAAAGACCCATATAGCCTCGCCATTATGCGGCCAGAGTGTCCATTCGACCAAGGCCCAAACGAGAGCACGTATGCGGCTACAAGACCCATACGGCCTTGCCATCATGCGGCCAAGTTGCTATACGGCCTCCAGCTCACAAGATCTTTCTATTATAACTGCAGAGATCTTGGCACAGTTGGTGATGACTACGTGTCCAGCTGACCAAGTCACATACACCACGGGTTGATAACAACCCCGAGATCTCTTCAACAATACATCTCAATCAAGACCACGTGGCAATTGGCCCATGGCATGCAGCGACAGTTGCAACCATATTTTGTTAAATGGGCCTTATCCGGCCACCAAACAGAGGCATATGTGGCACCCATAGCCTATCAGCACAATGGCTATAAATAGGAGCAACTTGAACGTTCTAAGTGCTGGATTTTTTCTCTACTTCAGAGAGAGAATATACCACCCCCGGCCAATACAGAAAGAGAGCATACCGAGATAAGCAAAGAGAGAACACAAGCTTCTTCCCCTACATCGAATCTTCCATGGAGTCAAGAAGACGCCATAACACTCCTTGTCTATCGTCACACTCCAGAATTAGAAAATATTATACTTAGATTGTCCGTCCAAGACCTCTTTGTAATTTTTTTTTATTTTTTAGTTAAATCAAGCTCTTTTAGAACTTTTAAAAAAAAATTGCGCACGTTAGTGCAAGTAATATGTTTGACACAAGTCCTGCTAGAGGTGATATGGACGTGACAGTTTTTATAGACTTAACACCGTTGGTGTACCTTGGTGAGTACGAATGATAAGTGGGGATGACAATCGATATCAGAGGTAATACTGACTTGATGATACATAGCCAAGTCCCAGAAGATTTTTTCAGAGGTAATATGGACATGGTAAACTCAATCGGGGGAAAATATTAGGACAGTAGTTCAAAAGTAAAATGGACGTGAACCAATATCCGAGATACTCACTGAGGAGTGGTTTGCTGAGTGTGGTCTATCCAAAAATGAAGATAGACCTAAGGATTTCTCCGCTGGGAAGATTGGTTGGACGATAGCTCAGAGGTAATATGAATATGGCTAGTGTCTAACAAGATTGGTTTTTTAGTGGTCACTGCGGGAGTGTGCAAGTGGACCTGAGGAGTGCTCTGTTGGGAAGACTTTGAGGATCCATCATCCATTGCGTATCCAGGACTCCTGGATAAAGATGATGGCTTTTACATGAATTTGTAAAGAAGAAGAAAATGTTATACATTGGCAATTGCTGGGGATAAAGAATCAAAAGTGTAGAGATGTACATCTTGATTGCCCAGCTGGTAAAAAAGGGAGTACAAGTCAAATTTAGAGGTAGTACTTTTTTAGGTACTTGCCATTGATAAGCATCATGAGCAAGTCGTCGTTGGATTTTGCAAGCCGTTAGGAACTTCTAGCGAATACTAATTCTATGACAAACGGGTCCTCCCATTTAGACTAAAATTTGTCGATCGTCTTGTGGGTCATGACCATTGGTCTTCTCAAGGTCAGGACGAGGTCATCCACTTGAAAAGTTCTTTCCTTAACCAGTTTGTTAAAGGCTCCCAAGAGACGAGCTTGGTATAGTTCAATACGGTGCTGAGCTAAGAGACGTTTCTCGTCGAGTGATTCTAACTCTTATAGCCGTTGGCGGTGATTGTCATCGACGGTTAGCCGGTCGGAGAGAGCTACTCGGAGTGAGAGAATTTTAACCTCGAGGAGGAGGACCGCTTTATTTCCGTAGACCAAGAAGAATGGCGTGCTACCAGTTGACGTCCGGACCATTGTGCGGTAGGCCTAGAGGCATTCACCCAGCTTCTCATTTTAATCGTGCTTATTGGAAGACAAACTTTTTGAGCAGCTTTATGATGGTCTTGTTGAAGGCTTCTGCCAGACCATTTGCTGTCGGGTTATAGGCAGTTGACGCTACATTTTGAATCCAATTTTTGTCCAAAATTGGTAAAATACGTGACTTACGAACTGTGGACCGTTGTCATGAATGATCCTTCGTGGCAAGACGAAGCGGTATATAATGTGATGCTTAACGAAGCTAATTATGTTTATTATTTTTACTTCAGCTAGTGAAATAGCTTTCGTCTATTTGGAGAAGTAATCGGTTATAGCTAGGATAAACCGGTGCTATTTAGAAGAAGGTGTACTGATTTATCCGATAATGTCCATCCCCTATGCTTCAAATGGCCAAGATGCGAGGGTTGGGTACAGGAATTCTGAGGGCTAGTAGATGAAGTCTGCATAGATTTGGCATGTCTAGCATTTTCTCGTATAATCAATGGCCTCTGCTACCATCGTCGGCCAATAATAACCCATTCTTCGAAGACGGTCCTGTAGCTTTGGGCCGGGTTGGTGTACGCCACAGACACTGTTACAAGCTTCACGGAGGGCCTGCTTCACTTCTGTATTCGATAGAAATCATAGCAGAAGGTCGTCGTATGACCGACGATATAATATTTTGGTAGCTGCATTATAATAGAACCGGAGGAAAAGTCTTTTGATCGATGTGGCTTCCTTTGGGTTCTCAAAAAGAATTCTATAGACCATGTAGTTAATGAATGGAAGCCTCCAGTCCTAGATATCAGTGCATACTTCCGTCAAATAGCTTTGACATATGTAGAGGTTATTCTTTGGGCAGACCAACTCTCGGCCTATCACTTTAATTAGCTGATAGGTGTTGTCTAGAACTGCCAAGGAGGCAGCGAGATCGGCCAGGGTGTCAGCCTCGATGTTCTGCAGCTGAGGGACGTGCTCAATGAAGAATCCCTCGAAGGTTGAGATGATGCCAAGCGCAGCTTAGTGGTAAGGAATCAGATCTTTATGTCGGACTTCGTACTAACCCCAGATCTGACTGACTATTAACTTAGGGTCACCGTAGGCCTCCAGATACTCAATTCCTACTTGTTTGGCTAGTTGGAGTCCAAAGACCAAGGCGTTATACTCTGCTAGTTTATTGGAGGTCGAATTTGTGAAAGAGTAGACACGGTTGATGACCTGACCTTCTGGGAAGATTAGCACTATCCCGACCCCTTCAATGATATCGTTCTTGGGCCTTATTCTTGAAGCACCATCGAAGAACATTCGACAAACAGTGTCGCATGAAGTTATATTTGAGTCTGCCACTTCGTTTGGAATCTCATCATAGAGTTTCGAGATTTCTGGCATCGGATGTGCTGTTAGGAAGTTGGCTTGTACTTGACCCTTAACAACCTTCTGTGGGACAAATACCATGTCGTATGGAGACAGTAGTATCACCCATGTAGCTAGGCGGGAACTGAGCGCCCCCAATTTGGTCATGAGAACTCTGAGAGGATTGACCCGCGAGATTACATGAATGGTCTGTCCAGTCACTTAATGCCGAGTCTTCTGGACATCAAATACTAGAGAAAGGCATTCCTTCTCGATGGGGGTGTACCTATGCTCCGTGCCAACCATCATCCGACTGAGATAATAGATGGCATGTCCTTGGCCTGGATCACTATTTTGGGCTAATAGAGCACCAAGGTTGTGATCCATCGCGCGTACATAAAGCAGAAAAGGCTTCCCCAAGATCGAGGCTACCAGTACTAGAGGGTTTGATAGGTATCCCTTGATGTCGTCGAACGCGCATTGGCATTCTTCATTCCAGACAAAGGAGACACCTTTCTTTATGAGCTGGGTGAATGACCGACAATATCCAGAGAGGTTTGATATGAACCTCATGATGTATGCCAACCTTCCTTGAAGGCCGCGGAGTTCCTGGTGGTTCCTTGGCAGATATTTGAAGGATTGCTTTAATTTTGTCGGGGTCTATGTGAATACCCCGGGAAGTGATGATAACACCCAAAAATTTACTGCTGGAAACTTCCAGGATGGATTTGGTAGGATCCATCTTGAGGCGTTGTGCACGCATTAGGTCGAACAGAATCTTTAAGTCTCCGAGGTGATCATCTTTAGAGAAAATTTTAACGGTGATGTCATCGACGTAACACTCGACCGTCTTGTATAGAAGCTCACGGAAGATGGTGCTCATACCTCTTCTGGTATGTAGCACCTGCTTTCTTTAAATCGAAGGGCATTACTGTATAGCAGTACACTCCTATTGATGTTCGGTATAGCAGTACACTCCTATTGATGTTCAGAATAATGTATGCTTCTGATCATCAGGGGACATCTTGATCTGATTGTAGCCTGAGAATCCGTCCATGAAGGACATGCGCTCGAAGCCGCAAGTATTGTTGATCATTATGCCTGTGATTGAAAGAGGAAACTCATCTTTGGGGCAAGCCATATTTAGATTAGGAAATTCAATGCAGATCTGGATCTTCCCGTTGTTTTTTATGATGGGCACGATATTGGCTACCCAGTCTGGATGTTGTTCTTCGTGTACGAAGCTACTAGCTATCAGTTTGTTGACTTCAACTTTAATGGCCTTTATTATGCCTGGTCGAAACCGTTGTTGCTGCTGCTTGATAGGCATAGTGTTCGACAAGATATTGAGTTTGTGGACCACGATTTGGGGGTCCACTCCTGGCATGTCTTCTTAGCTCCAAACAAAGATATCAATGTATTCCCTGACAAGCTGTAGTAGAGATTTTTGATCATCATCAGTCAGACTTTTTCTGATGAAGATAGATTTAGGGGAGGATTCGTCGCCCAAATTGGCTTATACGACTTTGACCTCAATAAGAGGTTCTCGTTGTTCGAACCGTATCTCTCATTGTGTATCTAGGCATTGGGTCCACGATTCTACTTCAAAGAGTTCAGGAGGATTCTCGATCGTCGTCTTCTTCAGGATCAACTGACACCATATTGCCAGATAATATTTGTTTGAGCATCTCCTCAATTCTGATATTGGAGTCCCAAGCAGATGATTGCAAAGAGTGAGAGTGCACCTTATCTCCTTCATCTAAACCCTCGGAGGTTATGGAAGACGTTACATACCCTAAGCCATACTTGGTCTTATGGTAATAGTCCTTGGATTTACCTATAGGAACAGGCAGACAAAGAGTCAACCTTCGGGATTTACCGTAGTTTAAGTCCTTAGTGGCCTTAAGATTGTACCCTATCTTTTGGATAAGGTGCTTGGCTTGAGAGCTATACAGGTGGAGTGATATTTTGTCGATATCGGGCTATAGATCTAGTTCTTCGGGGATAAAGGATCGAGGGTATTCTACTCTACTGAAGATGATGAGTCGGTGTCCCCTCTTCCTGGCTGGGACTAGAAAGTAAGACTTTTGGCTGGGGAGAACCCGGTTTACAGCATGGGTGGTAGTCACCTATGTCTGTAGGTGCAAGCCCAGACCGTGCTCCATTGAGTACAGTGTGCTTATGTATGCAACTTCAGAGTAGTTCAAAGATAGTCCTTTTATTCATAAAGTAAGGTATCTTTTCTCTAGGAATTACATCTTTGAGAGAAAGGACGTTTGCATAAGCATCTACGTACTCCTCCAGCTCGTCCATCCCAAGATCTACCCCTAGTGCGAGCAGCAACTTTGGAGATTTTCTGTGCATCTTTACTACCAGAGGTTCAGACATGGTAAGAGGTAACAGAGCATCCTTCGGCGGTTGACTCGGCCTATGAAGGTGAACGACCAGCGGTTCAGGTATAGTGGATGGTACCAAATCTTCTTTTGGCCATCGACTTGGCCTATGTAGGCAAATGGCCAGAGGTTCAGGCATGGTAGTTATCGCCGAATCTTCCTTTGGTGATCGACTTGGCCTATGAAGATGAACGACCAGAGCTTCAAGTATGGTAGATGTCACCAGATCTTCCTTTATTGATCGACTTGGCCTAGTAAGATGAATGACCATAGGGTCGGGTGCCATCCTGCACAGTTTTACGACGGGAGAAGAGGTTATGTCAGGAGCATGTGTCATTAGATATACTCTCAAGGGTTCATCTGGTATTATTTTGGCCTCTGCCTCATCGTCAGCATAATTTCCACCTTCATCTTGGTGGACTTGCTTGTACAAGAGTGCATCGGAGTAATAGACCTCGATCCCTTTGAAGGATCGACATCCATAAACTCCTACTTGACTGTATCATGATCGTCCATATACTTTAGATATTGGTATAGGGTTGATGGCACGATCATGTATTCATGTATGCATGGTCGTCCTAGAAGGACATTGTAGGATACGTCCACGTCAATGACGTATCAAGTGACCTCTGTTTTAAGTCGCCAATTTGATATTTCAGGCAGATCTTACCCAGAGGGTAGCTCCTTCCTGCATTGAAGACAGTAATGGCAGTATTGGTTGTTGCCAGGCGATGCATCGAAATACCCAAGATCTAAAGCAGACTCCGTAGGATAATGCTGATTGACGAACCAAGATCGATGTGCATCCGGTCCACCTTGATGGCACCAATGTACCCAGTATAGTATAGGGTTCGATTATGCCGGTTATTTTTTAGCAATATATCATGTTGTAAAAATATAATATTGGGTACCGCTTCTGTCATATTTTTACAGTAGGGACATACGGTAGGATCATCTATTAATGACTTAACTTGCGCTAGGTAAGCATCGGTATTTTACAATGCCTCTCTCAGAGCGTTCTGGGTGTCTCTAAAGAGTCGGAGAAGCTTAAACAGTGACAACTTTGCCAGAATATTGGCGAGTTGACCCAAGACGTCAAAGTTGTAGGGGATTTTCCAGTCCCTAAGCCATTTCTTTATGCAACGGCTTGTCGAAGTGACCCTCTTTCTGTTAGGGATTGTTTGCTGGTGGGGGTTGAGATGGACCCAGATCAGAAACGACGGGTGCAGTAGTTGGAGGTGCATTGACGTCGGAAGCCTTATAATCTCGCCGGTAGGTAAGGCCAGATCTGGTTGCCCTTGCCCAGGTCTCCTCATCGGTGGAAGAAACCATATGGCTGGACTTGGTTTTTCGTGCTTTAGACTTTAATGGCGGAAGATGCTGCTTGCTGTATCAAGTTTGGGACAATATCCGGGTGGACCTACATGATCTCACCCTGAGGTATAGTAAGAGATATCAGTCCGGCTGTTTGGTCACGAGCTGGTAGAAGATTGACTACCTCCATTGTTGCTCTCGGGATCGGGATGACTCCGTCCTGGGCTTACAGTGCGAGAAAGTTACCGAACTGGAGGGATACCATATTGGCGGCAACTATCTTGTCATCAAAGTCCAAGGTAAGGGCCTTGGTGTCAAGCAGGCGCTGGATGTACCACTTGAGGGTATAGCATTCCTTCTTCGTATGGTGGATATAGCGATGGTAGTGGCAGTATTTTGGATTGTTCATCTCAGCTGTCTGTATAGGGCATTTGATGTCGAGAAATTGAAGCTTACCACCCTTCATTAATATGTCAAATATGGGCATGACATCGTCATCTTCGACGAAGTACGTCTCCTAGGGCTTTGGAACCTCAGTCGGCTTTTGCTCGGGCTTTTTGGTTCAGTTGGCCACCAGGGCCTGCTTTCCTTTCCCCTGGCGACTGTTGTTGCCACCGTTGTTATTGTTGGAATATTTTCCCCTATCATCGACGAAAGAGATCTATATTCCCAGGAGATGGGCGTCATTGACCTTCTTTTCAGCGCCGACAATATTGATGATGAATGATGTCCCAGTCTTTGAATTGACTATCGCCCATATAGAGGCTGACTGCCAAAAGTAGGTTCCTACAGCACATGTCCATGAGTGTGGACTCAGGATTTCCTGGAGGCAAACTCAGTGTTGCTTGGTGGAAACGCTCGATATAATTTTGGGCGAGTTCCTTTTACCCTTGGGTAACGTCCATCAGGAAAGGCATCATCATGTCGCTTCCTCCGTCATAAAATCTTTTAAGAAAAATACTCTTGAAGTCATCAAACGACGAGATAAAGTTGTCTTATAGGCTACAAAACTAGTCAAATACGACCCCGAACAATGTCCCCACAAAGAGCTTGGTGAGTAGTGCGTCACTACGAGGTAGGTGCCCCATTGTAGTCTCAAAATAGCTCATGTATTGACGAGAAGAAGTCTTCCTATAGAATGGGTTCTGGTTGAAGTACTTGTACTTTGGCAGATACGGAACATCCCCTACTCGCGGGGGTACGGTTGTTGTATCCCGAGCACGCACAATGAATCCTTGCTGCCGATGGAATCTATGCGAGCCCAGATTTTCCTCATTGCTTCTTTGTATTCATCTCCCTCGAAAGCGGCAGATGAACTAGGTAGAGGATAATTTTTTACTATGGGCGAAGCAGTTGCGTCAGAGTCCGCGTTAGTCCCAGGGTCCAAACTTGCTTGTCCAAAAGCCCTTACTGATTGGGAGGCTACACTTGCCTTGATGTCTAGCACTGTTTGGGTCTTAATTCGTTCATGGTCTGCATCATGGCCTCGAGGACCTTGAGGCGATGTCGATCACTAGGGCCTTTATGCTCATCCTACACCATGTATATCGTTTCAACATGAGGAGAGATGGACGAGACAGTAGACGTAGCACTTTCTGCTTCGGACTCTTACAACGAATAGTCGTTAGGGAAGGTTGGAAGTGTCATACCCTGTTTGGGCTCAGAGGGAGTACTACCCCCATCGTAAGAGGCAGTATCTTCTTTCCGAGGGTGGCTACCTCCAGGGACTTCAGCATCCGTTCCTTGGAATCATCATCTCCTCAGAATGCCGAATTGTCCTATAGGTCTGGAGGATTACTACCCCCAGCTTGTGTAACCCCCAGGGGTTCTGAGAAAGAATTACCCCCAATAGCTGATAGCTTCTTCTTTGAGTGGGGGCCCTAAAAAACTCCTTTTGCAGGTCCTGCTGCTAGTCTTCCTGGAAATCTCGCCTTCTTAATGCGCTGGTTGAAATTGACGGACTGGAGGTGCTGGACTTCTTTTCTCCCAAGATGGAAGGATCTTTCTGAGCAGAATAACATGAGGCTAAGGGAAGCTCCTCCTTCTCTTGTGTTTGCAACAGATCTTTGGATTATTGTCGGATAGGTGCCATCGGTTACAGTCATTAAAATGCTGACTGCCTGCTTGTAGGTACTGCCACTTTGTTGCATCATTAGTTGATGATAATTTTGGTACAGTGATATCCTGGGGAGGACACTTCACATGCCATAGCTGCCTCCCTCACCTTGCACTTATGATTGATTATATTGTGCAAGTCAGGCGAGGGCTGACTCACCTTTGTACCCTTTTCGTGAGCTGGATAGTCCGAGAGCACTGGTGCATGGGTGTTGTTTTTGCTCCCTGATTTATGGTACGTACAAGAACTTTTTTCAGATCATCAGTAGAAGAATTTTGAGATGGACCCTGTCCATTTGGCGCTGAGGGCTGGATGCACGGGTCGGTCTTTTACAACTTCCCATCAGGGGCCCTCAAAACAGTTAGTGGTGCCCTCCGACGGTCAGCCGAATTGACAGTTGCTTGAGCATGACGAGCTCGCACTGCCCCAGACTTCTTTGACTTGGCACTCGTAGGCGCATAGTATGAAGAGTCCAAGTTTAGATTTTTACCATCCTCAGCATGGCGCATAAGGTCACCGCTGCGTGAGATAGGGTCAAAAATTGTGGTTCGGCTGTTGGCAGAGTCGCATACAGCCATCTGCCTACGACCGTCAACCGATGTCGCATAGTGAGTCTTATGCGGCCCCTTTCTTAGCCGCATAGAGCTTGAATCATTGTCCAAACATCTGGCATCATAATGTTTTCCTCTGCCAATGTTTGGGTGCTGAGCATTTTTTGTGTCAGACGAAGACACCGTATGGACAGCCTGGGGGGACGCCTGACGAGTGCCTACAGCAACAAAGAGAGAGGCGAAGAGCATAAGATCCGCAGTTGGGTGAGGCATAGTGGCCTTTGCCATCCACGTCCTTGGGTCTTCAAGTGGTGAGTATCCTTCTGGTTGGAAGAGGTTGGCACATAAGTAGTGGATGCATGATGTGTGGTCCATGAGGCAGAAAGAAAGATGGGGAGTGCCTGCTCCACAGTTGGGTGAGGCATGGTAGCCTTTGCTACCCACGTCCTGCGGGTCTTCTTATGCTTTGGTTGCCTCAAAGAAGGACTCGCGCTGTCCCCGGAGAGCATGTCCTCAAAATCCTGCTGGTCGAAGCGGACCACCAACATATTTTAAATGGACCCGAGCTTGGCTGCGTCGGATTACGCCATAGCTTTTTCATCAGAGAAGAAAGACTTCCCAGCAGAGTCGATATCTTGTTCGTTATTAAATTTTAAAGTTCTAAAAGCGCCTGATTTAACTAACAAAGAAAAGAACGTATAAAGAGGTCCTAGACGGACAATCTAAGTACAATATTTTTTGATTCTGGGGTATGGAGATGGACAAGGATTGCTATAATGACTTCTTTACTCCGTGGATGATTTGATGTGGGAAAGAAGATTGCGTTCTCTCTTCGTTCATCTTGGTATGCTCTCTCTCTCTATATTAGGCAGGGGTGATATGCTTTCTCTCTGAAGCAGAAAAAAGCCAGACCTTAGAACGTTCAACTTGCTCCTATTTATAGCCATCGTGCTGATGGGCTATGAGTGCCGCATATGTCTCTGTTTGATGGCCGCATAAGGCTCCTTTAACATAATACGTTTATGACTGTCGCCTCATGCCATGGGTCGATTGCTACCTGGTCTTGGTTGAGATATGCTGTTGAAGAGATCTCGGGGTTGTTATCAACCCGTTGTGTGCGTGACTTGGTCAGCTGGATACGTAGTCAGCACCAACTGTGCGAAGATCTCTGTAGTTGTAATGAAAAGATCTTATGAGCTGGAGGCCGTATAGCAACTTGGCCGGTCGCATGGGTCTTGTAGCTGCATACGTGCTCTCGTTTTGGCCTTGGTAGAATGGACACTCTGGCCGCATAATGGCAAGGCCGTATGGGTCTTATAGCCGCATACATGCTCTCATTTGGACCTTGGTTGGATGGACACTCTAGCCGCATGGGGTTATAGCTGCATACAAGCTCTCATCGGGCTTTGGTCGAATGGACACTTAAGCCACATAGCGACGAGGCCGCATACGTAGGATACGTGGTATGGCACGTTTGTCGGAGCAATTAATACAGTGATGTGACTTATTGTCTTTTCCTACGTCATTATCTTCATGAGTCTCAAAGCATCTCAGAGTGATGAGTAATGTGTTAGAGCTTCTAACAGACAACAAAATCTGTGTCAGAGATATTTTATGCGTCCTTCCTGCTCTGTGGTCGTTTAGGCCGCAGATAGTATACTATACGACTTTTCTGCGACTTGGTTGATCATGCCGTTGTGGCTCTTCTGTGGCTTGACTTATCAGGCTGTATGCGGCCTGAATAATCAAGCTACATGTGGCTCTTCTGGGGATTGACAGTTCAGGCTGCATGTGACTTTTCTGTGGCTTGGTTGTTCTGTTAAGGGGGCATAAACTTTATGCGGCTTGCATAATTTTTTATGCTTATAAAAGATTAAGTGTGAACCCCATTATGATAATCTTTATTTTTCTACCACCTTTAGGAAGTTTCCCTTAGGCGCTAGCGACTCGGATTCAGGCTCGAGCTCAAGGATGCAAAGTGGCACTTTGTTAGCACACTTTGCACTTAGCACGTCAGTATCATCACATAGCGCTCATGCGCTCATTTTATGGGCGAGTTGAATTCACGGTTTCTTGCTTGGGCGCATACGGCGCATGGTTATCTGTACCATCCAGTTTATGCGACGTATGAGGTACGAGGGTGTTTGTGCATAGTGGCTGCTGCTTTCGGCACTTGGCGGCATTTGACGGTGTTGTCCTATGATATATGATCGACAGCGATAGCGAGGCATGCGGCTCCGCTAATGCACGCTTCTACGACTATGCATACGGCCTGGTGTTGTATAGCACATATGCGGCCTTGAGCTTTCTAAGGTCGCATAGGTGCTATTCTCCATAAAATAGAGGAGCTTCTCTTTCTTTTAAAGATAGAGAAAAACTACGAGCACTCGAGCAATATACGGCCGTAGTGAGCCCTTCCACAAAGTATTTTTTGAGTGATCCGAAAGTAACCAAGAGTATTACAGAAGTTCTCGTATGAACTTTCTGGAACCGGGGGGAGTTCGTCGTATAGCATGAATATTCCCTTGAACTTTGGTAGTTTTGATCACCCCAACAAGGAGTTCCCTTCTTTGTATTTCTTTTTTTGTTTTCGTTTCTTCTTGTTGCAGCGTCTACGAACGTAAAGAGAAGAATAGTTTTTTGATTCTTTTTTGTATTTATATTTCTCTTGGGTCGTTAATTTGTAACATGTTCCTGGTTTAGTGCATCCGTGGAGTTGTGTGTCACTGTAGGGAAACTCTTGTGTGGATCTCTATGCACCAACTTTGTAGAGACGAACTCTTTTGTGAGTCTCTACTTTGTGGACCTCCTCTACTTTAATTTGGCTTCGGACCTAACAATCTCAAGGCAAGATTCGAGTTAGAATGGACAACCACTCAAATCTTCTCGATAGTAGCTTTCACAAGCTTGAGAAGTTTGATGGCGAACACTATAACATTTTGAAAATGAAGATCTCCTTGAATTTTTAACTTATCAATGTTGCTTATGTGTTAGTTGATCCTGAACCTACAATTCCTGAAGATAGAGGAGCAATTGCCATTGGCATGGCATAGGATGCACACTCTAAGTGGAAGAAAGACAACGACCTCTGCAGGTTGCTGATTCTCAATACTATGGATGACTCGATGGCGGAGTCCTACAGAAAGAAGGAGAAGGCAAGAGATGTATGAGAATCTCTTGAGAAGCACTATAAAACTGACTAAAACTGTCTAAAATCTATCTCATCAAGAAATTCTTTACTCTATAATTTGAGGACGGGAAGGTAATATTACCACAAGTCAAGAAACTTTTGAAGATGCAGCAAAAATTGGAGGAAGAGGGCATGAAGCAGGAAGACAAGTTCATGATGGGGGCTGTCATCACCAAGCTTCCTCCGGGATGGATCAAGTTCAAGACTGACATGTACCATAAGAAGATGTAGATCCAGATCGAAGATCATCTTCACTGGATTCACATTGAAGATAAAGATAGGGGGCAACTAAGGTTGGACTCCTTGTCCAAGCAGTTAGCTAAGGCCAACATGGTACATGCTAGTATCTCTAAAGGGAAGTAAAAAAAATTTTACAAGAAAAAAAAGAAGGACTTCAACCAGCTAAAGGTGAAGTTGGCTCAATTCAAACCAAAGCCGAAGACTGATGTGACATGCTATAACTGTGGCAAGAAGGGTCACTACAAGAGTGACTGCAGGTCAAAGCCTAAACCGAAAGAGAAATATGAGCTTAACCTAGTTTCTATAATTGCGCAGGTTGAATCATATAGCATGGACACTGACTGGTGGGTAGAAACTGGTGCATCTTGCCATGTGTGCTTTAAGAAGGAGATGTTTGCCAAGTACGAGCCTAGCTCTGAGAAAGTCTCAATAGCGGATAAGTCTCAAGTTGCAGTATTGGGGATCGGGACGATAGTACTGAAGCTGACCTTTGAAAAGTCACTTACATTGGAGAATGTGAAGCACGTACCAATGATCGCCAAGAATCTAGTTTCTGGGAGTCTGTTGTGCAAGGCGGGCCTGAGGATGGATATTAATGCCGGTCAGATGGGGATGTCCTATAAGGGAACATACTTCAGAAAAGCTTTCTTTACCGAAGGGATGTTTAAACTGCATCTTGTAACTCTTACTTTTATCAATACAGTGTTTACTTCTGGTTATTCTCTTGAGTTGTGGCATAATATACTAGGACGTGCATTATAAACGCATTTATAAGATTTCTAGTATAGGTCTTATTTCCAAATATGGGGGTAAGGAATTGAAGAAATGTGAAGTCTGTGCGCAGACGAAGATCATCAGGAAGCAGTTCAGAAGGGTGAACCGTAGCACAGATCTTTTGGCGTTGGCAAACTCAGATATTTGTGACTTCAAACAATTTTTCACAAAGGAAGGAATGAAGTATTTTATCACTTTTATTGACGATTTCTCGAAGTATGCATTCGTATATCTTTTCAAGTTAAAAGATGAAGCATTCAAGAAGTTCAAGGACTTCAAGGCTGAAGCAGAACGTTAAACTGGTCAACAACTCAAATGACTCAGAAGTGATCGAGGCGGAGAGTATCATTCCTTGGAATTCGCATTATTCTGCAAAGAATATAGAATTATCAACGAAATTATAGCTCTATATTCTCTCTAATCTAATTATATAGCAAAAAGAAAGAATAGGACGCTGACAGAGATGATGAACTCCATGTTGCTGACAGCAGGACTTCCAAAGGACTTCTGGGGAGAAGTAGCACTTACGGCTATATTTATTCAAAATAGAGTGTCGTTCGCGATATCTGACATTACTCCTCATGAACTCTGGTTCAAGTTCAAACCCAACTTGAAAGTCATTCGAGTATAGGGGTGTCTGGCATATGTGAAGCATTCAGACAACAAGATACAGAAGATGGGAACGAGGACTACGAAGAATATATTTCTGGGTTATGCTGATAAGAGTTATGCTCGGAGGTTTTTTGATGTCAAATTTACTCATATCATAGAATCTTGTGACGTAAAAATTTTTGAAGACAAGTTTGGTAAGCACAAGAATATTGTTCTCGCGGATGTCCCGGAGAATGCTGCTAGCACAAACAATACAAGTACCTCTCAGAGAGAAGTAGTCCAAGAAGAAGTTATCATTGATGAGACAATATTTGAACCAGAATCCACTGAGCCGAGGATAAAGCAAGTGAGGAGACTGAAAGACTCCAGAGAATACTTTATTACCTATCATGTGGAAGCTGATCCGCTTACCTATGATGAGGCAATAAAGACCAGAGATTCTAGTTTCTAGAAGGAGGCTGTCAATAATGAGTTTGACTCGATAACTTCTAATAATACATGAAAGTTTGTCGATCTCCTTGAATGAGCTAAACCCATCGGATGCAAGTGGATCTTTAAGAGGAAGATAAAAGAAGACGGAACTGTTAACAAGTTCAAGGCCAGGCTAGTTTCCAAGAGATTTTCTCATATGCAGGGGATTGATTACTTTGACACTTATGCTTCCGTTGCACGGATGACTACTATCAGGATGTTGATTACTCTAGGTGCTATTCACAGAATAGTGATTCATCAGATGGATATTAAGACAGTATTTCTGAATGGTGAACTGATTAGGGAGATTTACATGCAGCAGCCAGAAGGGTTTGTCGTCAAAGGTCTTGAAGACAAAGACTGCAAACTGGTAGAATCTCTGTATAATCTAAAGCAAGCTCCTAAATTATGACACAAAAAGTTTGACAAAGTTATCAGATCAAATAGCTACAAGGTCAGCAAAACTGATAAGTATGTGTACACGAAGTTCGCTGGTGATGGAGGTATCATCATTTGTCTCTATGTCGACGACATGCTAATGCTATGTTCGGATGAAGAATGTGTCCCTAGAACAAAGTTGTTCCTCTCGTCTAAATTCAGCAAGAAGGACATGGAAGATGCAGATGCCATCCTTGGGATTAAGATAATCCGGACGGAAGCTGGGCTTGCTCTATCACAAGCTCACTACGTGGAGAAGATGCTCACACACTATGGATATCAGGATCTTTCAGAGATTGATACTCCATATAGGTGTGACAAAAAACTGAAGCCTAACTCAGGAAAAAGCGTCAGACAGTTGGATTACTCTAGCGTCATTAGAAGCTTGATATATGATACAAATGCTACTAGGCCTGATATTGCTTTTGATATGGGGATGCTGAGTAGATTCACGAGTAACCCAGGTGTTGAACACTCAAAAACTATAAAGAGGGTGATGAGGTACCTCAAGAAAACTCAAAAGTTTATACTTTACTACGTCATAGATCCAGCAGTATTAGAACGCTTTAGTGATGCTAGTTGATGTCCAGAAGAAGAGAGCAAAAGATTCACAGGAGGATATATTTTCTCAATGGGTGGAGCTACTATATCATAAAAGTTAAAAAAGCAGACTATGCTCTCACACTCATCAATGGAGTCTGAGTTCTATGCACATGTGGCTGTCGCAGATAAAGCAGAGTGGCTTCTGGAGCTTATGTATGATCTTTCAATGGTTGGTGCGCAGATTCTGGCCGTACCGATATACTGCAAAAACTAGGCAGCTACAACAGTGGCATCTAATAATCTCTTCAATGGTAAGAAGATGATTGTGCAGCTTCGGCACAGAGCATTGAACAATCTCATCAAGACTGGTGTCATTGCAGTGGTGGATATTCGAAGTCAGGAGAACCTGGTGGATCTGTTCAGTAAAGGCCTCAAGTGCCAGCTAGTGGAAGACACAGCAGGTAAAATGGGTTTAAAGAACCTCTGAGTTTTTATCTTTGTAATCCTACCATTAAGTTTTATGCTGTTAGTTCAAAGAAAAATCTACTAGGCATCTGGATTTTGGTTCAAGGGAGGATCATTGACTGGGAAAATATCAGGTACAATTGGTAATCTTTTGGGACATTATGGGATACGTACCCCGAACCACTATAGTCTACTACTTGTTCATTATATATATATATATATATATATATATATATATATATCATACAAATCCTATGTAAGGATGGCTTCGACACCTTAATGAGTTCTCGGACAGAGTGAATGTCCGGAGTACGTTATAGGAAGTACGAGTAGCTCAGCACTACAAGGGACTTGTATCCCAGGCTACAGTGGCATGACACCACGATGAGGTAAAAGATGTAAAGCCTCAACTTTGGGCCATGTCACAACGGCAGTAGTATCGCACATAGGCACGTAGCCTAATCCTGAAAAGATAGAGAGTAGTAGCACAATACTACTAAGAGGCCAATGACCTCATGCTACAGTGGGTGACAACACATGAGGTAGTTAACCTCAGCTCTGAGCCATGTTACAGTGGCGTAGCACCATACGAAAGTGCAAGGCTTCATGCTGGGATGTAGTACAATACTACTAACAGGCTAAGTGACCTCATGCTACTGTAGGTGAGACCACAAGGGGTAGTTAACATCGATTGTGAGCCATGTCACAATGGCATAGCACCTTACGAAAGCGCAAGGCTTCATATTAAAAATATTTAACTCTCTTAAAAGAACTCATCTAAGTGTATCAACAGAGATATAGGCCATCTCTTGAGGGTAAACTTGTAGACATCCAAGATATATATACCTAAACTAGGGCAGCACATGGCCTTTAATGTGCGACTAGAGGCACAACTGATATTATTGTACGAGTGGAAAAAATAGCAGCTATGGTTCAGAATTCAAGGCATAGTCCATTCTTGTATCGTATTATTGTTTAACCTATGTGGAAAGAATCAAGTTATAGGCGATATCATAATACATGATGGACAGTCACTGTGAGAAATGCTCGAGCATATATTGTGACATAGGTAGGGAATTATTGGTATTTTCTACTTTGCTTTGGAAGTTTTAGTCCCATATTAGAAAACCACCAATGTGTATATCTCAATATATAGCTTTGCTTAGTATTGGTATGTGCATATAGGGTGGTGACCCATAGGTTGATTTTTCTAGATCGATTAAGTGTGAACCCCATTATGACAATCTTTATTTTGTCACCACCTTTGAGAAGTTTTTCTTAGGAGCTAAGCCCAGAAGGGAATTAGCGACTCGGACTCCGACTCGAACTCTGACTCCGACTCGGGCTCAGGCTAAATGGTACAAAGTAGCACTTTATTGGCACACTTTACAATTAGCACGTCAGCAACATCGTATGGCACTTTTGTGCTTATTTTATGTATGAGTTCCATGCACGGTTGCTTGCTCGGGCCTATGCTTCGTGGTGCTATACGACCGAGGCACTCTGAGGCCAGGAGCTATGCTTCCAGGTACTATGCGATCAGGCACTATACAGCCAGGAGCTATACGGCCAGGTACTATACGGCCAGGAGCTAAGCGTCCAGGGGATATGCGTCCAGGGGATATGCGTCATAGAGATATACGGCCAGGTGTTATTCGGCCAGCAAGCTTGTATGAGTGAGTCACATATGGAGGAAATAGGGTTAGCTGTTAGCGACGCATGCGGCGCATGATTATCCGTGCCATCCAGTTTATGTGACATATATGGCGCGAGGGTATTTGTGCACAGTACCTGCTACTTTTGGCGCTTGGCGGCGTTTGACAACGCTATCCTGTGCAGCGTGACCAGCTGTGGCGATGAGGTATGCTGCTCCGACGCTGCATGCTGTTACCGCTACGCATGCAGCCTGGTATCGGATAGCGCATATGCGACCTTGAGCTTTCTTATGCCACATAAGTGCTATTTTTCTCTATATAGAGGAGCTTCTCTTTCTTTTAAAGATAAAGAAAAATTAAGAGCACCAAAGTAATATGTGGCCGCAGTGAGCTTCCTTCCACAAAGTATTTTTTGAGTGATCCGAAGGTGACCAAGAGCGTTCCAAAAGTTTTTGTTGGATCCTGGGGGTAGTCCATCGTATAGCGCAAATCTTTCCTTGAGCTCTGGCAGTTTTGATCACCCCAGCAAGGAGTTTCATCCTTTTTTTGTTCTCGTTCCTTCTCGTTGTAGCGTCTGCGAACGTAACGAGAAGAATGGTTTTCTGATTCTTATTGTATTTGTATTTTTGTTAGGTCGTCAGTTTATAACATATTCCTGGTTTAGTATTTCTGTGAAGTTGTGTGTCACTGTAAGGAAACTCTTGTGTGGATCTCAGTGCACCAACTTTTATAGAGAAGAACTTTTTTGTAAGTCTCTACTTTGTTGACCTTCTCTACTTATATTTGGCTTCGGGACTAACAGAAAATAGGAAGATTCATAGTAACACCTAGGTTTCCTTCCTATTCCCTGAATTATTTCTTTTCTTTTAAAGTATTTTTTTTACTTGGACAATAGATCATGGAATAAGCAGCAGTAGCAACTAAGTAATCAAATATGACTCACATAATCCCCCATTCTGTTATAAATAAATTATAGGTAACTAGTATATATATATATATATATATATATATATATATATATATATATATATATAGTGATAAGTAAATATTTTTATATACGATATTATACAAATATTAGGTATATATGAGTAGTAGCAGTCATTACATATAGGTGTATTATATAAATATGGTTACTAATAACTATATAAAGGTGTAATATGTAAGTTATACATTGTATTGTATATATGTTATCCATATATTGAAACTTATAAACATAAGATTTTTATATGTATATATATACGAGGATTTACCAATAAGTATATTTGTTTTCCCCGATATTAGTTCTATATAAGCTATATAAGCTCTTAGCTAAAATATTTTGATAACAACTGTAACCTAACTTTGCTATTATATGATTATCTATAAGGAAATATTTATCTAGATAATTATATCTATTTGTATATTGCATAATTTTATATTTATATGCGCGCACACACACACACACACACACACACACACACACACACACATATATATATATATATATATATATATATATATATATATATATATATATATATACTCAAGAACCACCGGAAAATATGAAACTACCCTATATTACATGGGTTGGATTTAGATTGGGTGATTGAGATTAAAAGGTATAGACCTCACCACCTTTTAATTTTAGCCACTCAATCTCAATCCAACCCATTTAACATAGGGTGGTTCTATATATATATATGTGTGTGTGTGTGTGTGTGTGTGTGTGTGTGTGCGCGCGCGCGCGCGCGTGTGTGTGTATGTGTGTGTCCGTGGGGTCGTGGCATGTTGGTTATGATGGGTGGCTTATGTGGGAATGGGCAGGGATCGAATATCCCTTGAGAACTTAGTTGATAATCCGTTGGAAATGACACATGGGGTCGTGGCATGTTGGTTACGATGGGTGGCTTCCGTAGGAATGGGCATGGATCGAATCCCCCTTGAGAACTTAGTTGATAATCTGGTGGAAAGGACACACACACACACACACACACACACACACACACACATATATATATATATATATATATATATATATTAGCCGTCGTAGCCCGTTGGTAAGACGCGGGGGCTCCCACGGGATAGGATACATAAAATACATAAAGTATATATATATATATATATATATATATATATATATATATATATATATATATATATATATATATATATATATATATATATATATATATTAAAATAAGTTAAACACATATAGTACTAGTGTTGGTTTTCAAAACATCTATATTGCTTTGTTATGTTATATAAGTATTATATAAGAGATTATTCTTCCCTAAACTCTAGTGAGAATTTGTATATATGATATTATTAAACTATTCTTTTAAACTACCATATTGCTCTGTTGATTACGACGAATCACCGACGGTACTTAGCGTTCAACGGAGCTCGTGGTCGTCGTCGACGTGGAAGCAACGTTGTTTGTATCGAACTGCGGTGACTCCCCCACTTGTAGAAGGAGCTACTCGGTGGCGAGAAGTGCCGCCAGGCTATGAAGCTCAGAGCTTGAAAGGGGAAAAGAGTATAAGAGGGTGGTGATCGGTAGGGTATCGCCGATGCAGAGGGTGGTAAAAATAACAAAAAGAGGGGCCCTATTTATAATCGTCGGAGGCGGTAGAAGAGATGCTTCTGGAGAACTCGGTGAGGCGATGGAGAAGTCCCAGGAGCTTCTAGAGTAGTCAGCGAATGGCGGTGGCTGGCTGACGTTGGAAGTTCCGAGAACCCTCGGGAATCTTCAGGAAGTGCCAAGAATGGTCAGGCGAATGAGCGAGTCAGGGTGGGTCGGTGAGCATCGGTTTGGTCAAGGGACGAAGAACAAGGGTGGTTGGGGGAAGAGAACCACAGCAAAGGGTTCGTTTGGGTAACGGGTCAGATCTTATATTGGCTGGTTAATGGGTTTCCACTAGCTGCTTTGTATTGGTTGAGAAGGTTTGGGTTGGGCCCAAGGTTTGGGGTCGGATTCCTTAATTGGCTGATGGGCTACCCCGAAAGTGATATAGGAATGATGAACATTAGTAATAATTTTAGGAGTAACACTAGCAACAAAATTAATATCAAAATAATATACTTAAGAGAATTATTGTAAAATATTATTTAAAAAAATTTTATTTTAGAAAATAGTACTAAGAAAAATTATTTATTGCTAGTAAATAATATACTTAGCAATTAAAAATATTTAGCAATATTAAGAATTAGGTAAAATTATATTTATTAGAAAAAAAAGAGGGGTTACAATACAGATAGTGATGCCATAACTTCAAAACAAATACAATATCTGCAAGTTCCAAATTATGAGTAGGATAATTTTGCTCATGTGGCTTAAAATGCCTCAAGACATATAAATTCATACTTCCATTCTGCATCAACACACATCCCAAACCATATTCTGATGCATTATTGTAAATCTGAAATTCTTCAGTCCCATCTGGAAGTACAAGAATTGGGACTGAAACTAACCATTGCTTTAACTCTTGGAATCAAGCTTTGTAGTCGTCCATCCACTCAAATGTGACTCCCTTCTGGATAAGGCGAGTTAGAGGCAATTCAACCTTCACAAAGTCCTTCACAAATCTTTGGTACTAGCCCACCAAGCCTAGAAAACTTCGAATCTCACCAACAGATGCAGGTCACTTCCAATCCACCACTACTTCAAATTTCTTTGGGGCTACGAAAATGTCTTCTAGCGAGATAACATGTCCCAAAAATGATACGCTTCTTATCTAAAACTCATATTTACTTAATTTACATATAACTAATTTTATCGTAGAGTCTGTAGAACTATCTGTAGGTTCTCCGTATGGTCTTCTTTGCTCTTAGAGTGGACTAAGATATCGCTATTAAATATGACCATAAATATTTTAAGAAAAAATCTAAATACCCATTTCATGAAATCTATGAAGGCAGCTAGGGTATTCATCAAACCAAAAGGTATCACCAAGAACTTATAGTAGCCATATCTAATAAGGTCAGTGACTTAGACATGTCCTCTTGCTTGATCTTTAGCTGGTGGTAATAGGAACAAGGTATATTTTAGATAACCCCGATACGCCTTGTAACTGATCGAATAGGTCGTCGATTGTCAACAATGAGTACTTATTTCTAATGGTGACCTTATTCAACTCTCGGTAATCAATACAGGGCTGTATCTGTAATAACCCGTTCCCTTCAACCCGGAGAGTCGATTCAAATGGCACAAATGCGACAATAACTCCTATTTTGATCTATGAGATGACTCGCTTGATATAAAGGCATTTAGACTTAGCCCTTTAGAAGAAGTTTAGACTTAGACTTTTCAAGGCGTGCTCGAAGTTTCGTTCGGTCGATGAGAATTATCGCTGATGTGGGTGGCTTCGATGAACTTATCTTTGCTTGACCTTCACATTTAAAATATATATAGATAATACATGCTAGATATCTAGGTGATAAACCTTGTATGCTAATAAAGGAATTTAACGCACATAGCTAAGAAAATAATTCTATTGTATATTACTTAGCATAGAACATGGAAATGAAACTCAATAGTACACTTCGACCCTCGTACTGCCACTTTAGTTTTAGGCAAGTTAGAATTCATTATGTTTCAAATATTCCATGTTTCATGATAAAGTTTAGCACTTCACCTTCATGTCCATGTTTGTCACATAGAACAGGCCATGGGTTAAGGCACGACACAGAATATGGTTTACTAGTTTGGCCGAATGAATATCAAATATTCATTTTGTGCAAGTCTAAACATGGAAGTATTCTGGACTGTTAGGTCGCCAAGGCAGTTCTTGAACTAGGGGACTATAACATGACAAGTTAAGCAAGAGTTATGATCAGAAAGCTCGGGGAGCAATACTCGTTCTGCAGAACAAGATCAGGCGGCTCTGGGAGTCAATAAGTTAGTGAACATGGATACAAATTTGAGCAAGTTCAGGATATGTGATTTGAAAGATTTGAGTTTGCATGGTCACGGACAACTTCTGCACAAGGATTTTTGGGTTCCTACAGCCGGTAGCTGGGGCACCTGGGCCGATCCGATCCTGACGGAACAGTAGGATAGTCGTTTGAATTGAATGAGATAGCGTAATGGCTACCCGGTACCTAGCGTTGTAGCCATCCATCCAAAGCCTATAACTCATCATTTATGGCTATGCTAGTGACCTTTCATATAGATTAAGTTTGGTTTGATTGTGGCAATCCATATATGAGTTCATTTGGATTTAAGAAAAGTAATAGATGCACGACATATCTCATATTTAGAGAATGGAGGCATGATATGCTATCTAGTTCATGCATAATAGGTCTGAGGCAAGAAAATGATTATGACACTAAGTTTGTATTCACATATTTCATTTATTTATGTATTATATGTTGGTTAATGTGGTTTACCTTGGACAAGGAATGACGAATGGTAAGTTGGTAAGTTATCATTTACTTTTGAGATTTTGTGACACGCTTCGTCACGCTGCAACACGGGTAGGCTTAATATTATTTTCATTAAACTGATCCTAAGGCAAGAATAGTAACACAACATAATAATAGCGTGTACATAATTAAATGAACATATTTGGTTTTGTTGAGTGGGCGAGAAGCCTCCCCACAAGTTCATTTAATATACTATAATCAACCAGATTGTGTGCAGGGTTCAGAAGTACCTAGTTCGGTATGAAGTTTTTTCCTCGTGCACGCTAAGGCATGGAGCTAACTCTAAAGCCTTGGAGCATTATGGATGGAGCTGAAGTATCATATACAGGACATAATGTATTAGAATATCGCTTATGTATCATCCTCCAAGTTGTAAGCCGCTTGGCATATTTTATTGTTTCAAGAGAGAGAGAGATTGAGCGACTTATAATCTCTGCCTGGCGTCGCTTGTAATATTTCTTTATCATCAATAAAGAGCTTATTTTTTTATTAATACTTGTGTTTATTCTTATTTGTCTTCTTTGGAGATAATCTGTACGACTTTGTGGCTTAGTTTTAATCTACGGTTTCAGGTGCATACCTCGCGCGGGCACAACTTAGGCTCGTCCGACATCATGCCCATGCGAGAACGTTCGGCCCTACGGGACCAGGGCGTGAGAGTATTGACCCGTCCTTCTTCTTCTTCATAAACAGAACTAGTGCACCCCATAGAGAGATATTGGGGTGAATGTATCCATGATCTAGCAATTCTTTTAGCTGAATCATGAGGTCCATTAATTTTGCAGCATCCATTCTGTACGGAGCCTTGCATATTGGCCGAGTTTCTGAAAATATGTCGATAATGAATTCAATCCCTCAATTGGGAGGCATGTCAGGTAGCTCTGCTGGAAATACCTCAAGGAATTTTACCTTGATGTTAGTATGTACTGTATTGTACCATCATTATAAGTGTCTAAGTCAAATATCCTTCACAGCCTAAATATATCATGCCCTGATTCTGCAGGGGGGCGATCATCCTCGCTTAACACCTTATAGAATTGATTATCCTCACATGGGCGTGATGTCGTTCAAGTTAAATATGCGCTTGCACAAGGCCAAGGTTTGAACAAGGACAAAATAAGCTATTCAAGTTAAAAGCAGCGGAACAACATTGCAGAAAAGTAATTGAACATAATGGCATAATAAAATAAGCTCTTTATTGATATTCAAGATGTGTTACAAGTGACGGTTGGTCTAGACTATAATTTGCTCCAGCTCTCTCTCTCTCTCTATTAAAATGACATCTTCATATACATTACATCCCTTTATACAAAAGCAGATCAAAATATCTCGATACAACTCAAGGCATCGACTCCAGATTTTTGGCTCCTGAGGATGGGGATATGTTATCGCTTCTATAGACGATCTAGTACTTGAGAACAAGCAAACTGGTAGGGGTCAGCACTTTAGAGAAAGTACAGGTGAGTATAAAAGCAACGAACAGAAGCAACACTCTCTAAAACCAACACTAAGTAAGCATATGGCAAAACATTACATTACTAGTGATCTTGTAACTTTTAACCTAGGTTTATTTCATACAGCACAAGATTTGAATCAGATTACTTTTTTTTAAAATATACCGTTTAAAATAGTTTGCATATTAATACAATCAAGCATTCCATAGGGGCAATTGTGCACCATATTCATTACTTTAGGAACAAAAGCAGTCTCTAGTGGACTATTCTTCTCAGTTCAAGACAAAGTGCATCTAGTGGAATTATTTAATTTAGTTCAATGGCAGCAGCATATTCATATAAAACATATACATCTCATTTTCATTTATGATAAGGAACAAAAGGAATACGAATGATCACTTATATAGTGATCCTTACCTACAGTTAAACAGTTATCCCTGTAACAGACACACAAGTTAGCAATAATTTGCATATATGAATAAGGTTTTATTTCACGTTCGTCTCTGCATCAAATAGTTAGGTATGCAAGAAGGCTAACCTTGCATGCGCCCTAACTATATAATGGTCTATGGATTGCCCCATAATTAACAGCGGTGACTCAAGGTTCAGCTCTGCAATAGTACCCACGTATGTCAGCAGTGTGACTCAAGGTTCAACTCTGCACCAACACACACGAATACTAGAAACTATGACATCATGGTTACCCTCTTCACTAATATAAATAATACCCCCTAGATCACAAGGACCGTACCTAAGGGTGCTCTCAAAAATCTCTTCCGGACCTACCGATTTTCAGTGCCCCAGGAATCGTTTGAGAGACTAAACTTTGTGCACAAGTAATCCGAGACCAATGCATAACATGAAACATCTATTAGATAATTCTATAATGCAAGCAAGCAATGATTATGCATACTTCTATCTTTTCTTATTATCAAACAAGCGATAGGTTTAATATTTTCTTTATAAAACTAATAGCATATCCTACTAAATCACAAGGACAGTACTTCAGGGAGCACAATTAATGGTTTAATCTTCTTTTCACATAACTAATAGTACACCCCACTAGATCACAAGGACCGTACCTCAAGGCATACTATTAGTATCTTCTCATTTTTATCAATCATCTTAAGCATATTACGAGTTATTCATACAGTTCTATCTTTTTGTATCAATGTCAAGCAAACATATAAACAATCTCTAATTTAAGCAAGTATGGCACTGTATTTTTATTTTTTCTAGCTAAGCATGCAGTTCTACTCTTGTTTAGCTGACCATATATTGACATGTTCAATTATTCTTTTACTCTTCTTATTAGCATAATAAGGTTCATTTGATAACTGTATCAGTGTGATCTAGCATACAATATTATATTCTTTTACTTAGCATGGCAAGGTTCGTTCGATAGCAGTGACCGTATAACTTAGCTTACAATATTTTTATCTTAACTTAGCATGGCAATGGTTCTATTTTTTTTAGTCAACCATACAAGTTATTTATTTAAGCATGCAGGTTTTCGTTCTATCATTCTTATGTGAATATTATCTACTTAGCAATAAGCATTATAAAAACTCATATTCATTATTTATTAAGGCACTCAAGAATTAGAGAATAAAGTTTTGTCCGCTCACCCAGATCAATCGTCTTGTGTTTCGATCGAAAAACTCTTCGAAAAGGCTCCCTCGCTCGAGCCAGAAAAGTGATATCTCTTTTACATAGTGCCAACACAGAGCTGGGCACTACATACTTACCCACCGAAAAAAAAATTCATCATCGAAACTCAAGAAGAAACTTACAATATCTACAGCAGCGTTAGTCCTTATCCCTCACCATCCTCAATCAAAAACTTTAGCAATCAGAACTCAATAACACTCTAGCAAACATAAATTATAAATCACATCTCTCAAGCAATAAAATAATCCAAAAAACTTTTGCGCGCATCTTTGAGAATATCTATGGAGTTATTTTAAGGAACGCACATTACATCAACAATATTTGGAATATCTCTGAGTCGAAGTGATGCAACGGAAAGGCAAAAGGATAGAGTTACTCTGATACCATTATGTCACACCCTAATTTTGCAGGGGGCCGATCGTCATCGCTTAGCGCCTTGCAAAATCGATCGTCCTCGCAAGGGCGTGATGCCGTGCAAGCCTAAGATGCACTTGCATAAGGCCCAGACTTGAAAAAGGATAATATAAGCTATTCAAGTTAGAAACAATGACACAACATTACAGAAAAATTAATAAACACAATAGCATAAAAAATAAGCTCTTTATTGATATTTAATATATGTTACAAGCGGCGCTTGGCCGAGATTATAATTTGCTCAAGCTCTCTCTCTCAATTACAATGATATTGTTCCATACATTATATCCCTTTATACAAAAATAGTTCAAAATATTTTGATATGGTTCAAGATATCGACTGCTGATTTCTGCCTCCTGAGGATGAGGATATGTTATTGCTTCTATGGATGATCCAGTACCAACAAACAAGAAAACTGGTGGACGGTCAACACTTTAGGAAAAGTATTGGTGAGTATAAATACAACGAACAGAAGCAACACTCTCTAAAATTAACACTAAGTAAGCATGTGGCAAAATATTATATTACTAGTGATCTTGCTACTTTTTACCTATGTTCATTTTATGCAGCACATGATTTGATTCAGATTACTTCTTTCAAAAATATATCTTTCAAAATAGTTTGAATATTCAATACAATAAAGCATACAGTAGGGGCAGTGTTCTATCGTATAGTGTGTAGCATGTATTGTTCACCATATTCATTAACTATAGGAACAAAATCAGTCTTTCGTGGACTATTCTTCTCAGTTCAAGACAAAGTACATCTAGTAGACTTATTCAATTTAGTTCAATGGCAGCAGCATATTCAAGTAAAACAGATAGATCTTATTTGCATTTATGATAAGGAACAAAAGAAAATAAGAATGATCACTTATACAGTGATCCTTACCCACAGCTGAACGGTTATCCCTTCAACAGATACACAACTTAGCAACAATTTGCATATATGAATAAGGTTCTATTTTCTGTCCGTCTCTATATCAAACAATTAGGTATGCAAGAAGGCTAACCTAGCATGCGCCCTAACTATATGTTGGTCCATGGGTTGACTTATGATTAGCAACGGAGACTCAAGGTTCAGGTTTACACTAGTATGTGCGTATGTCAGCAGCTGTGACTCAAGGTTCAGCTCTACACCAACACACACGAATACTAGCAGTAGTGACATATTTTGCTCTTCACTAATGCACATAATACCCCACTAGATTATAAGGACCGTAACTCAGGGTGCTCTAAAAAATCTCTTCTGGACCGACCGATTTTCAGTGCCCCAGGAACCGTTCGAGAGACTAAATCTTGTGCACAAGTCTGAGACCAATGTATGACATTAAATATCTATCAGATAATTCTATAGTGCAAGCAAGCAATGATCAACTAAACTTTTATCTTTTTTTTTGTGTCAAACAAGCGATAGGTTGAATCTTTTCTTTACAAAACTAATACCATACCCCACTAGATCACAAGGACCGTACCTCAGGGCGTATTATTAGTGGTTCAATCTTCTTTTCACATAACTAATAGCATACCCTACTAGATCACAAAGATTGTACCTCAGGGTGCATTGTTAGTCTCTACTCATTCTTATCAATCATCTTAAGCATATTATGAGTTATTCATACAGTTCTATCTTTTGGCATCCTTGACAAGCAAACATATAAACGATCTCTAATTTAAGTAAGCATATCATGGTTCTTTTATTTCTTCTAGCTAAGCATGCAGTTCTACTCTTGTTTTGCATACCATATATTAACATATTCAATCATTCTTTTACTCTTCTTATTAGCATAGCAAGGTTCGTTTGATAACTATGTTAGTGTGGACTAGCATACAATATTTTATTCTTTTACTTAGCATAGCAATATTCGTTCGATAGAGGTGATTGTGTAACTTAGCATACAATATTTCTATCTTAACTTAGCATGGCAATGGTTTTATCTCTTTTAGACAAGCATACAAGTTCTCTAGTTAAGCATGTAGGTTCTCATTTTATCATTCTCATGTGAACATTATCTACATAGCAACAAGCAATATAAAAACTCAGATTCATTATTAAGACGTGCAAGAGTCAGAGAATAAAGTTATGCCTTATGTTTTGATCAAAAAACTCTTCGAGAAGGCTCCCCCGCTCGAGCCAGCAAAGCGACATCTCTTGTATATAGTGCCAACACGTAGCGGGACACTACATACTTATCCACCGAGAAAAGTTTTATCCTCGAAACTCAAGAAGAAACTTAAAAATATCTAGAGCAGTGATAGTCCTCATTCCTCACCATCCTCAATCGAAAACTCTAGCAATCAAAACTCAATAAAACTTTAGCAAACATAAATCATAATTTATATCTCTCAAGCAGTAAAATATTCTAAAAAACTGTTGTGAGCTTCTTTGAGAATATCTATGGACTTATTATATGGAATAAATATTGCAACAATAATATCTGGGATATCTCTGAGTTAAAGCGAAGCAACAAAAAGGCAAAAGGATCGAGTTGCTCTATTACCATTATGTCACGCCCCGATTCCAAAGGGGGGCGATCGTCCTCGCTTAGCGCCTTACGGAACCGATCGTCCTCGCATGGAAGTAATATCGCGCAAGCCTAAGATGCACTTGCACAAGGCCAAGGCTTGAACAAGGACAAAATAAGCTATTCAAGTTAGAAATAGTGACACAATATTGGAGATAAGTAAATAAACACTATGGCATAAGAAAATAAGCTCTTTATTGATATTCAATATGTGTTACAAACAGCGCTTGGCCAAAATTATAATTTGCTCAAGCTCTCTCTCTTTCTCTCTCTTTCTCTCTCTCTCTCTCTCTCTCTTTCTTTCTCTCTCTCTCTCGATTACAATGACATCGTTATATATATTATATCTCTTTATACAAAAGTGGCTCAAAATATCTTGATACAGCTCAAGGAATCGACTCCAGACTTTTGGCGCTTGAGGATGAGAATATGTTATCGCTTCTATGGATGATCCAGTCCCCGCAAACAAGCAAACGGGTGGGGGCCATCACTATAGGAAAAGTACTCGTAAGTAAAAAAATAACGAACAGAAGCAACACTTTCTAAAACCAACACTAAATAAGCATGTGGCAAAATATTATATTACTAGTGATCTTGTAACTTTTTCATAGGTTTATTTTATGCAGCACAAGATTTGAGTCAAATTACTTCTTTCGAAAATATATCTTTGAAAATAGTTTGCATATTCAATGCAATCAATCATAAAGTAGGGGCAGTGTTCGATCGTGCAGTGCATAGCATGTATCGTAGACCATATTCATTAACTCTAGGAACAAAAGCAGTCTCTAGTGGACTATTTTTCTTATTTCAAGACAAAGTGCATCTAGTGGACTTATTCAATTGAGTTCAATAACAGCAATATATTCAAGTAAAATAGATATATCTCATTTACATTTATGATCAGGAATAAAAGGAATATAAATGATCACTTATACAGTGATCCTTACCCAAAGTCAAAAAGTTATCCCTGCAACAGACACATAAGTTAGCAATAATTTGCATATATAAATAAGGTTATATTTTATGTTTGTCTCTATATCAAACAGTTAGATATTCAAGAAGGCTAACCTAGCATGTGCCCTAACTACATGATGGTCTATGGGTTTTCCCATGATTAGCAGCGGTGACTCAAGGTTTCGCTCTGCACTAGTACGTAGGTATGTCAGCAACTGTGACTCAAGGTTCAGCTGTGCACCAACACACACGAATACTAGCAGCTGTGATATCATGGTTCTGCTCTTCACTAATATACACAATACCTTACTAGATCATAAGGACCGTACCTCAGGGTGCTCTCAAAAATTTAAGCATGCAGGTTCTCGTTCTTTCATTCTCATGTTAATATTATCTACTTAGTAATAAGCATTATAAAAACTCAGATTCATTATTAAGGCATGCAAGAATCAGAGAATGAAGTTCTATCCACTCATTCGGATTAATCTTCTTGTATTTTAATCAAAAAACTCTTCGAGAAGGCTCTCCCGTTCGAGCCAGCAAAGCGACATCTCTTGTACATAGTGACAATGCGGAGCGGGGTACTACATACATATCCCCCAAGAAATTTTTTTATCCTCGAGCAACTTACAATATCTAGAGCAGCGATATTCCTCATCCCTCACTATCCTTAATCGAAAACTCTAGCAATCAGAACTCAATAAAACTCTAGCAAACAAAAATCACTAATCATATCTCTGAAGCAAAAATAATATAGAAAACTTTTGTGCACATCTTTGAGATAATCTATGGACTTATAGTATGGAACGCATATTGCATCAAAAATATATGGGACATCTCTGAGTCAAAGTGAAGCAACGAAAAGCCAAAAGGATTGAGTTGGTCTGATACCATTATGTCAAGCCCGAATTTTGAAGGGGGCGATCGTCCTCGTTTAGAGCCTCACGAAACCGATCGTCCTCGCATAGGCATGATGACGTACAAGCCTAAGATGTACTTGCACAAGGCCATGGCTTGAACAAAAACAAAATAAGCTATTTAAGTTAGAAGCAGCGGTACAATATTGCAGAAAAGTAAATGAACATAATGGCATAAGAAAATAAGCTCTTTATTGATATTCAATATGCGTTACAAGTGGCGTTTGGCCGAGATCATAATTCGGTCAAGCTTTACCTTTCAATTACAATGACACCATTATATACATTACACCCCTTTATACAAAAGCAGCCTAAATTATCTTAATACAGTTCAAGTCATCGACTCCAAATTTTTGACTCCTGAGGATGAGGATATGTTATCGCTTCTATGGACGATCCAGTACCTGCAAATAAGTAGGGGTCAGAACTTTAGGAAAAGTAATGGTGAGTATAAAAGCAACGAACAGAAGCAACACTTTCTAAAATTAACACTAAGTAAGCATATGACAAAATATTATATTACTAGTGATCTTGCTACTTTTTACCTAGGTTTATTTCATACAGCACAAGATTTGAGTCAGATTACGTCTTTCAAAAATATATCTTTGAAATTAGTTTGCATATTCAATACAATCAAGCATACAGTAGGGGCAGTATTCCTTCGTGCAGTGCACAGCATGTAACGTGCACCATATTCATTAACTCTAAGAACAAAAGCAGTCTCTAATGGACTATTCTTCTCAGTTCAAGACAAAGTGCATCTAGTGGACTTATTCAATTTAGTTCAATGGCAGCATATTCAAGTAAAACAGATACATCATATTTGTATTTATGATAAGGAACAAAAGAAATACGAATAATTAGTTATAAATTATCCTAAACCCACAGTCGAAGGTTATCCCTGCAATAGTCATACAACTTAGCAAAAATTTGCATATATGAATAAGGTTCTATTTCATGCTCATCTCTACATCAAACAGTTAGGTATGCAAGAAGGCTAACCTAGCATGCGCTCTAACTACATAATGGTCCTTGGGTTGCCCCATGATTAGTAGAGGTGACTCAAGGTTCATCTCTATACTAGTACGCCAATATATCAGTAGTTGTGACTCCAGGTTCATCTCTACACTAACACACATGAATACTAGCAGTTGTGACATCATGGTTCTAATATTCACTAATAGACACAATACCCCACAAGATCATAAGAATCGTACCTCAAAGTGCTCTCAAAATCTCTTCCGAACCGACCGATTCTCAGTGCCCCAGGAACCGTTCGAGAGACTAAACCTTGTGCACAAGTTGTCTGAGACTAATTCATGACATAAAATATCTATCAGATAATTCTATAATACAAGCAAGTAATGATCAAGAAAACTTTTATCTTTTCTTCTTATCAAACAAGCGATAGGTTCAATCTTTTTTTTACAAAACTAATAGCACATCCCACTAGCTAGATCACAAGGATTGTACCACAGGGCGCATTATTAGTGGTTCAATCTTCTTTTCACATAACTAATATCATAGCCTACTAGATCATAAGGACCGTACCTCAGGGTGCACTATTAGTCTCTACTCATTCTTACCAATCATCTTAAGCATATTATGAGTTATTCATATATTTCTATCTTTTTGCATCAATGACAAGCAAACATATAACAATCTCTAATTTAAGCAAGCATGACACGGTTCTTTTATTTCTTCTAGTAAGCATATAGTTCTACTCTTGTTTAGCATACCATATATTGACATATTAAATTATTATTTTACTTTTCTTATTAGCATAGCAAGGTTTATTTGATAACCGTATAAGTATGACCTAGCATGCAATATTATATTCTTTTACTTAGCATGGCAAGGTTCGTTCAATTGCGGTGACCGTATAACATAGCATTCATTATTTCTATCTTGACTTAGCATGGCAATGGTTCTATCTCTTTTAGACAAGCATACAAGTTCTCTAGTTAAGCATGCATGTTCTCATTCTATTATTCTCATGTGAATATTATCTACTTAGCAATAAGCATTATAAAAACTCATATTCATTATTAAGGCGTACAAGAATCAGAGAATGAAGTTCTGCCTACTCACCTAGATTAATTATCTTGTGTTTCAATCAAAAAACTCTTCGAGAAGGCTCCCCCGCTCGAGCCAGCAAAGCGATATCTCATATACATAATGCCAAAGCAGAGCGGGGCACTACAAAATATAGCATCTGTCGAGCAGATATTGTAGAAGTTATCATACATGCTTTTAACGCTTGATAACCTAATATAAGAATTTGGTTTCTCTAGGTAGACAAAATATGACTCTCTTATCTACGTAATCAATTATCTTCGAGCAAATATCGTACAATCCATAACCAAAATAATGTCAAACCCCTTAATATTTAAGACTATTATATCAACAAATAATTTTCTACCTCCAATACAAATGTAGCCATCTCTATAGATTAAATTAGCAGGAAGATCCACACTAGTCAGGGTATTAACACTAAGGTTAAGATTTAACAAAGATATATGCAACTTATGATCCATGACAAAATCCATCGATATAAAACTATGAGTAGCACCATAATCAAACAAAACTTTTGTTGGAATATTATTGGATAACAATATACCTGATACTAAAACGTCTGAGACAGTGCCTCCTCTTGTGTCGTGCCATAAACCCGATCTTGAACATTGGGTCATCGGTCATTATGCTATGTGACTTGGTATCTGGGAGTCTATCAAAGATTCTGCTGGTGATAGGGCGAAAAGGAAATTGATTTGGTGTTCCACTTGGACAGTCATGCTTCCACTTGGACAATCATGAGCAATATGTCCTACACGACCACATCTGAATAATCTTTCGTCCCGAGCACTATAATTGTTAGTATGATGTCGAGCATAGTTTTACTTGGTATAATGAAGCCCTTGGTTCCTCCTTAGATTATGGCCATTGTTTGGATGCTTTTGTACGTTATGACCTTCTGTCCTACTAGGACGCTTGTGGTTGTAATTGTGTATAGCACCAAAAGCAGCTGAAGGGTACTGGGGCTCTAGGGAGAGGGCATGGTTGAGTGACTCTCTTATAGTCCGGTACTATGGAACTATGATATGGGCTTGAATGGCAAGCCTTGGACCTACTTTAAATCTTCTAGCTCAGCTTGCAGCATCAGATAGATGTAATTTGGAAATTTTGGTGAGCCAGTTGATTTTCGTTACATATTATCGCACAGTCATGAAACCTTGTTACAGGTGTACAAACATGTTCTCTTTCTAACGAAGAACCACTAGAAGGAGGTAATCATCTTAAAATTCTTTCTTAAATGTAGCCAAAGTGATCTTCATATTCTTTTCATCACTCAGGATAGAGCGCTTATGCACATACCACCAGTTCACGTCCCAATCCTAAAATACGTAGGACTAGAAATACGTAACACGCCAGCCATATGTATACGAAACTCTAATGTGTTAGAAGATCATAAAATACACGTACGCTGTACACAAATAAAAAATCCATAAGTGATAATATACTGTCAACAAGTCTGCAATCTATATCTCATCCACAGCAAAAGTAACTAAATAGGAATAAATAACTGAATCTCAAATACGAAGTATCAAAGTATGATAGTTTGGTGGAGACAAATCTACTGCAAATCGACTATACTAAAACTACTAAATGAGAGAAGAGATCAAACTCTAATATAAGATAAATGTTAATAAAGAAAATAGCAACTAGAATATCCATCAGCTGTGATGAATCAAAGGTACTCTGATGGTAAGACCTCATCAGTCTGGTATGAAGTGTCAGGTCCAGGTCCGTACTCCCGTGGATACTCCTGCAAGTCTATACCTGGAAAGGTACTAAGTCCTCAGAGGGACATAATAAGATACATAGAAGCATGCCAATAAAGTACTGAAAATAAATATCAAATGGGTCGCCTAACCATCTATGTGAATGTAGTTTGAGAATAACTTTCCAACAAGTGGGCTATCTGGCCATAAATGGGATTGGCATGATTCTCTCGGATATTTAGGGACCTATAAAGCATGACGTCTTTTGAATCTCAGAGGCCGTTAGGTAATATATAGGGGTCATCATGACCACGCATCTCCGACGGAGCGTACGAGTTACACAAGAAAAGTACAAAGGAGCCCAAACGCCTTACTTGTTATTCTTCCTACCCCATGCTCTAAGCATGTCACATCTATGAAATGATGATACCTCTAAATAACAGCCAGGTCTACTAGCATGCAATTTCTATCAGCAGTTATTTATATCCGTCGTACGTCCTATACGTACCAGTGACCAGCCGTGTACACAAGTTTGTGTCCTACATGAGACTTACACTCATGTAACAACTGTGTCATGACCAATAAAATATAAGAATACCTCATGATAATGGGGTGGTCTCATAAACTAGATCGACATACATATATATAAATAAAAGTAGAATACGACGCCACCGTCGTTGCACCCAAGTTATCCTTGGACGCGCAGTTTATATAGTAGTTAAAATATATGAACTAAATGACAGAAATAAAATACATGCACCATATGGAATACAAATCATGGTACAATGGCAAGGTATACTTGCCTGGCAAGCAATCTCTATAGTGTAAGCGTCCAAATGTCAAGTGCACACGATCAGAAGCTAAGGCCTCCGAATAGGCATCTCCGGATGCTGAAATAAATACCACCAACATTCTCAGAATCAGTGAAATAGTTAAAAAATACTACTTTTTTGTCCAATTTGGATGCAGGAGCAAAGCGGTAATTTCAAATCAAAATGGGGTCCACGTGTGGCCCACTTTGTACCGAAATACGTGCCAGGGGCAAAGGTCTCTAAATAGGACAAATTATAGGTCAAACAAATTTTAAACATCAATTTAAACTCAACAGTATGTCCAATTTTAGATTCCGGTGAGCCGAACACAAATTTGCTCTTAAAGTCAACCATAGGGCCCGCAAATAGGCGGCTTGGTCAACTATCTCAGAATTGCGTGATACTTGGGTCACAGGACCAGCACGATACCACGAATCTAATGGTATAAATTTTGTCATATTTCGACGAGCGTACACTAAATGGTGCAATATTTTACAAAAGTCGCGATACGGGAATTTTTTACGGATACAGGTTAATTTTGACGTGCACACACGTCCAAATCAGTTTAAGCAAAAACTCACACATCAGGGCATACTATGCGTGCCTTTAGGTGCAATTAGTATACGATGGGGCAGTCTCGTTTGGCGGGGCATGCTCCGTATCATAAATTTTAAAGTTCAAAAACAAGTTTTTCTGATCTTCAACCCAGTTTTTTCTACATATAACACAAAATAAAATAATCTAATTTAGCAGGAAATGATCTCGATTATATGGTCTTCATATAGCAAAAAGTAAATCTAGATTTGGATGTCTGTGGTGGAAGATATCAGTCCTTAAACATGGGTGGCCGCAATAGTTTTCTGCAGTTGAAATATTATAGTTTTTCTCCAACTTGGCCTCGATTCCTACCTGGGGTTTAACGCTGCTCGATGGAAACTAATTTACAAAGTTAGAAGGGCGATAAGTCATGAACGTACCGGTAAAGACGGGTTCGAATTCGATCGTGAGACGTGGCAGAAAATAGCGTGTGAAGCAGGGCACATCGCAGTCAAATTCTGCTACGGCGTTGCGCGGTCGCGGCAGCATTTGACGATTTTTGGGCAATGGTGTGGTTACTCCTGTGTTCGGGGCAGCACTGGTCGTGGGGGTGAGCGGCTAGGTTAGGGTGTAGGTTTAGGGTTAGGGTTTATAAGTTATTATATATATGGAGAGAGAGAGAGAGAGGGAATGAGAGAAGAGGAGTCGCGGGTCTGGGACTTCTGGCCGCGGGTCTGGGATTTAGGGGTTTTGCTAGGTTGTTGTGGGTTAGGATGTTGCCTTTAGGAATAGATACGGGGGTTAAGTGGTTTAGGAATAGGTTTTATTTAATGATTCCTTTTGCTTTACTTTTTATTTATAGTATTTATCCATATATATATATATATATATATATATATATATATATATATATATATGGTAATAAAATTCTAGAAAAATTATTTCGCACATCCTAAAAATCTCTCCACCTTCTACAAGACTTCCTAAAATAAATTAAAATAAAATAATAGTTTGATAAATAATTTCTAGATGAATATTTACCTAATAATTAATTCAATTAACTTATAATTTCTAATTAACTAAGAACTAATGCAATTAAATTAAATGATTAATTAAATAGTTATAATATATTTTTAAAATTAGGGGTTTTATACTGCGCATTCAAACGAAGTTGAAGTTGAACGTATGTAACTCTCTTCGACTTATCTATGTCCAGCAGCTCAATGACGTCCACTAACTCGTTCAGCCAATCCAGTGCCATGGAGGGATCTTTGGTCCCCTTGAACGATGCGTTACACACCTTCTTAAATTCTGAGATGTCAAAGGTAAAGCTCTTCTACTTTGCAGGATGGGGCTCTTCAGCATCTAATTGGATCATTCATTTATAGAAGCCATCGTCGTCGCAGAGTAATTGGATACCAAAGTCTTAGCCATTTACTGCATCTAGCTACTTTTGCTGTGCTTGGAATTGGTATTCAATCGATTCTCGAACTTGCTTTAGCATTCTTCGATCCGCTCTTTAGTTCGAGCCTCATCCTTCTGTTGTTGTGCTTCCATCATGTACAATATTCTTTCAATCAGATCGATAGGGGCTATTACCTTCAAGCTACTAGCACTACCGAAAATGCCATAACTACTCCTTTTACCATTTCTTTTGTAAAAGTGAATAACTCACATCAGTCTCATAATTATAGATTTAATGCATGGAATATCTTAGTTTGTAATACAAATTCAAGAAAGAAGGTTCCAAGGTAGTGAAGATATGCTCTGATACGAAAAATAGCATGCCTCAATTTTGCTGAATTGATAAGTCATCACTGGACGTAATATCGTACAAGCCTAATTTGCACTTATACAAGGCGTGCATGTGTCTCACAGAGTGAAGCAGAGGAACTGAATAACAACATGGCACATAAAAAGGTAACTCTTTTTTACTAATAATTATTATTTGATACATAGCTGAGTAAGGGTGTCTACGGGCTTACAACTTGAACAACAAAATAAGATTACATCATTTCATACATCACATTCCTTTACCAAAAATAAAAGATATAAACACCTTTGGCAAGAATCTTCAAAAGTGCAACTTAGAAGCTTTAAGAAATGCGCAAGCTTCGATTGATGGACTAGATGGGCCATTACCTCCTCATCATGCCTCCTTAGTTTATGGAACCAATGGTGACATAGGTCAGCACATTTGAAATACAATGGTGAGGGTGAATTAACCTAACTCACCAAAATTAATACAGTAATCATGTGAAGCAACCAATATCATTAAGTGATCATTCTATCTTTCCTTAGTTCCATTTACATATCATAAGATAGGAAATAAAATAATATAATATGCATCACTAAAGGGTGATTCTTACCCACGATCATATTTATTTCCTACAACAAAACTTATCATATTCTTTCCTATGAACAAGACATGGTTAGCTATGCAACTTAAATATATAAAGGTTACTGGCACCACAAACCATCGTGAACTACAACTATGTTAGACGACGATCCTTTCAGTTTGGGTAGCGAGCCCCACTGAAAGTTTCTGAATCTCACTGCTAGTATGTCAGCATAGTATCCCTATTCTCCTTAGGTTGAATCAGTCCCGGTGCCCTAGCAACCCTTCGAGGGACTAAATCTTGTTTATAATTTGTCCATACAATCTAAGAAACTAATTTAATAAACACAGCATGCAAAGAAAACATAAACTGGATATAACTATACAACAGATTCTTATTGTATAGTCTACATGCCTCGAGCAATTGCTCGTAATCTATACTATTTGTTGCAACATTTATCAATGAATCCAGTAATATGATATACATTTATATATATGAAAAACAAGCGATATTACCATTATTCCATATTTCTAGGCAATAAGCAACAATATCGTGATTACTCTTCTTTTTATCTGGATTCCTTTTATTAAGATTATCATTAATCAATGGACGCAATAAAAGAGTCATTTTGTTGAAGTATAAAGATAAGGAAAAAATGATCAAAGCCACTTATTATTGGAGAGTTATCGAGAGAAAGAGATCTCTAATGCTTCGGTCAAGTCTTGTCTACGCGATCACCTGTATTACACCCACAGACGAATAATACTTATCTTCTCTCTTTCTTCCAGAATTTGATATGAATGCAAAATTGATGAATACAAGCAATAAAAAGCATCAAAAATAGCTATGAAATGCGTCCATAAAACCAACAGTAAAAGAAACACAAAAATGGTAGCAAAAAGAAACAATAAAAAGGCTCGAGAAAGTGATATATAGAGTTCTTCCACAAGACACGATCCATTGCATATTGGACATGATTCCAAAAAATCTAATCCAAATAGAGAAAGGGGCTTAATTTAGTCTGTCCCGATCAATTGATACAGATAGGATATCCAATATAGTACCTCTAAATGGGGAGTGGGAAACTATATTTAGGTTCAATTCATGTTGAGCCTTTGGGTCATTTATGTCATGCCCGGATCTCCTGCGGTCCCGATTGCCCCTGCTGAACATAAATCACTGTACCAGCGCTCCCGTGGGATGGTCGTTCCCCTCGGAAAGTGATATCGTACGATCCTGGAGATGCTCTCGCACAAGGCAACAACATAAGTCATCTTGGGTATCATCGAACCAATCGAGTTTGTAGCGGAGAAGCAGTGATACAAACAATAATCTATCTGAGTATACAAAACAAATCTCAAGATACGAGATTCTCTGAATACAATGATATCGTTCCATACATTATGTTCCTCTATACAAAAGTAGCTCAAAATATCTCGATACGGCTCAAGGCATCGACTCCAGATTTCTGGGTCCTTGGGATGAGGCACGGCTATTGCTTCTTTGAACGATCTAGTACATGCGAACAAGCAAACTGGTGGGGGGTTAGCACTTTAAGAAAAGTACTAGTGAGTATAAGCAACGAACAGAAGCAACATTCACTAAAACCAATACTAAGTAAGCATGTGATAAAATATTATATTACTAGTGATCTTTTTAGTTTTACCTAGGTTCGTTATATGCAGTACATGAGCATATTTATATTAAACTTCTTTGAAAAAAATCTTTAAAAGCCATATTTCATATTCGAAAAACAAGCAAGCAGGCAAGGCAATCAGTTCATGCATGATATATAGGTTCATTTACTAACTCTGGTGCGCAGCATGTCTCGTGAGTCATATTCATTCTCTAAAGAATCTGGCATACATCTAATGGACTATTCTTCTTATCATCTCTCTCTACTCTTCTTATCAGCAATTATCATTTTATCGTGTGAACGAGATAGAAACATATACGTAAACAATACTTCTCTATAAAAGCGGTTAATACAAGAGAGCATGTTTGATAGCATGTATATCACTTATTCAGTGATTATTACCCTCCGTCGAACAGTTATCCCTACAGCAAACATATAAATTAGTAATAATTTACATAAACACATATGTTCTATTCCCTGTCTATCTCTGCATCAAACAGTTAGGTAAGCAACAAGGCTGAATTCTAGCATGCGACCTAACTATATGATGGCCCATGAGTCTACTTTCTCAGGATTAGTAGTGTGTTATCACGGCCCAGTACTACAATAATATACTCGCTCATATACTAGCTGCTTTGACACGGGAACCAGCTATCTAATAAACATGAATACCCCCCTGATCGCGAGGACTTCTTTGCCTAAGGGTATTCTCTCTGATCCTCTCTAAGGCGAATGGTCCCTAGTGCCCTAGGAACCGGTCGTGGGATTATCCTTGTACACAAGTTGTCTAAATTCCCATACATGAATGTAACTCTATTAGATAAACTCTATATGGATACATTAGTTCAATAAAGAAGCATATTATCAATCTCTTCTCTTTTCTGTGCGGACAGACCGCCATCTCTATCTCTATGCAGATTGGCCACCATCCCTTCTTTTTGTGCACTGGCCACCATCTCTCTGATATCGTTCAAGCATTTCAAACTATTCTATCTTTACAGCATGATAAAGGAAATATGTAAACAGTCTCTATTTAAGCAAGCATGGAAGCAGTTATCTATCTCTTTTAACTTAGCATACAGTTCTACTCTTTCTTTAGCATAATAAAGAAATATGTTCAAGTATCTTTTCCTCTTTTTATTAGTATGGCAATGGTTCGTTCGATATCTGTGTCCATATAACTTAGCATACAATATTCTATTCTTGACTTAACATAGCAATGGTTGTCATGTCCCGATCCCGCAGGGGGTCCGTTCATCCTCGCTTGGGTCCTTGCGGGACCGTCCATCCTCGCATGGGCATGATATCATGCAAGCCTAAAGTGTGCTTGCACAAGGCCAAAGCTTTGAACAAGGACAAGTAAGCTATTCAAGACGGAAGCAGTCACATAATATTGCAGAAAAGTAAAGAACATAATGGCATATGAAAATAAATTCTTTATTGATAAATAAGATGTGTTACAAGTGGCGCTTTGTCGAGGTTATAATTTGCTTAAGCACTTTTTTTCTCGATTATAATGACATTGTTCCATACATTATGTGTCACACCCCGATCCCGAAGGTCCCGATAATGCCCCCGCCGGGCATGAATTACCGTGCCTCGGTGCTCCCACTGGGTGTGTATTATGGTTTGCTATCGGGACGTGATGCTGTGCGAGCCAGGATTTGCGCCCACACTAGGCAACATCGTTAAAGTTATAGCTATCATCGAATCGATCTAGTAAGGAGCAGAGGGATAGTATTGCAAACAATAATCTATCTGAGTATACGGGACAAATCGAGGCACAAGGTTCTCTGAATATAATGGCTTCGTTCCATATATTATGTCCCTCTATACAAAAGCATCTCAAAGCAATCAATATGGCTCAAGGCATTGAAACCAGATTTTTGGATCTTGGGGATGAGGCACGCCTAACACTTTCTCGGATGATCCAGTACTTGCGAACAAGAAAACTGTTGGTGGGTCAGCACTTTGGAGAAAGTAATCGTAAGTCTAAAAATAACTGAATAGAAGCAACATTCACTAAAACCAACACTAAGTGATCATATGATAAAATATTATATTACTAGTGATCTTTCTAGTTTTACCTATGTTTGTTACATGCAGCACAGGAACGGAGTCATATTACTTCTTTTGGAAATATCTTTAAAAATAGAGTTCATGTTTGATTCATTCAAGCACACAAGGCAAGCCAATTGCAACTATCAGAGTGTGCACGGCGTATCTCGTGAGCTATACCCAAAGACTCTAGGGATAATTTACCATCTAGGAATTATCTTCTATCAAGCCAACATAATAAACTATCTATATGCTTTTTGGTCCACAAGAAACTCAGGATCGGTAGCAGTAATCCAGCTAACCAATGACTCATTTATCTGATGCTATTAGCAGCTGTGACTCATTATTGCTCTTCATTATCATTAGCAGCCGTGACCAAGGTTCAGCTCTTCACTAATAGCCATTGTCCGACTGATGCGAATGCATGAAACACTATCAGATAAACTCTATGATACAGACGATATGAAGAAGCAAACCATCTATCTCTGTGCGGACAGGTCGTCCACTCTGAACAAGTTCAAGAACGATGTGGTTCTCTCAAAACACAAGCGATATAAAAATATGATCAATCAATCTCTTACTCTTTAGACAAGTATTTTAAGTTCTCTAGTTAAGCAGGCATGTTCGTTTCAATGATAAGCTATGTGAGCTCTCTTATTAAGCATGCAAAGGCAGATTCTATCATTCTTTTTAAGAAACTATCTTCTTAGAACAAGCATTCAAAAACTTAAATTTATTATTAAGGCGTGCAAGAATCAGAGAATAAAGTTTTGCCCACTCACCTGGATCAATCATCTCCTGGTTCAACAAGGAGCTCTTAAGAAAAATATTCTTTTTGAGTCAGCGAATCGATATCTCTTGTACATAGTGCCGACGCAGAGCGGGGCACTATATTATGTCCTTTAATATAAAAGTAGCTTAAAGCAATCTTGATACGGCTCAAGGTATTGACTCTAGATTTTTGGGTCCTTGGGATAAGGCACGGCTATCGCTTCCTCGGATGATCCAGCACCTAAGAATAAGCAAACTGTTGGTGGGTCAGCTCTTTGGAGAAAGTACTGGTAAGTACAAAATCAATGAACAGAAGCAACACTCCCTGAAATCCATACTAAGTAAGCATGTGACAAAATATTATATCACTAGTGATCTTGCTACTTTTACCTAGATTTATCTCATACAGCACAGGATTATAGTCAGTTTACATCTTTTTGAAAATATGCCATTAAAATTAGTTTACACATTCAATACATACAAGCAAGCTATAAGGATAGTATTCTATCGTGCAGTACGCAGCATATATCGTGAGCCATATACGATATCTTAGGAACAAAGGTTCTCTATTGGACTGTTTATCTCAATCAAGACAAGTGCATCAAGTGGACTATTCAATTCAATACAATAGGGGTCGAAAGCATATTTAAGTAAAACAGATATATCTCATTTAGCATTTATGATAAAGAACATAAGAAAACTACAAGTGATCGCTTATTCAGTGATCCTTACCCATGGTCGAACGGTTATCCCTGTAGCAGACATACAAGTTAGAAATAATTTACAAATATAAACAAGGTTTCATTTCCTGTCAGTCTCTGTATCAAACAGTTAGTTATGCAAGAAGGTAAACCTAGCATGCGTCCTAACTATATGATGGTCCTCTCTATGGAATTAGCAGTTGGGACGTACAAGCCTATCTCACTAATGACAGATCGGCTAATAGCTGCTAAAACGTATGGTTGTTATACACTAAAATACGCTCAAAATAGCAGTCGGGATAAATGGTCCAGTACTACACTAAAAGCCACACCCTCCCATAAATAAGGACTTATAACCTCAGGGTATTCCAAATCTCTCCCAGGCCAAACGATCTCCGGTGCCCCAGGAACCGCTCGAGAGATAAACATTATGCACAAGTTATCAGACCGATGCATGAATGCACTTCTATCAGATAAATACTATATGATGCACATGATCAAGATATATGCAAGCAAGTATATCAATCAAGCAATAGAGTCAGAGCTCTTAATACTCTTTCCTAATAGCCATATCTTCCCATAAATAAGGACTTCAAGCCTAAGGGTAGATTATTCGTCTATATGCACATGTTCAAGCTATTCATACAGTTCTATCTCTTTACAATACGATCAATAAAATATGTTCAAGCAATCAAGTTCTTTTAGAAAGTAACAAGCAATAACAGTTCTATAAATCTAGCATGCAATTTTATCTCTTTTAGACAAGCAAGTATTCTAGTTTAGCATACGATACAAGGATAAGTGCAAGCAATCATTTACTCTTTTTTATTAACATGGCAGCGATTCGTTCGATAGAGATGTCCGTGTAACTAAGCATGTAATATTTCTATCTTTTTTTAACATTGCAATAGTTTTATCTTTCTTAGACAAGCATTCAAGTTCTCTAGTTAGGCAAGAAGATTCATTTTATGACAAGCAATACGAGATCTCTTATTAAGCATGCAGAGTCAGGTTCAATTATTATTCTTATGGAACTATCTTCTTAGAACAAGCAGTAGAAAACTCATATTTATTATTAAGGCGTACAAGAATCAGAGAATGCAGTTCTGCCTACTCATTTAGATCAATCGTCTTATGGTTCGATCAAAAACTCTCCGAGAAGACTTCCACTCGAGCAAGAAAAACGATATCACTTATGCATAGTGCCTACGCGGAGCGGGATACTACATACTTACCCATCAACAAAAAGTTTTATCCTCAAAACTTCAAGGAAAAACTTTCGATATCCAGAGCAGCGATAGTCCTCAACCCTTACCATACTCAATCGAAAACTCTAGCAATCCAGAACTCAATAAAACTCTAACCATCAGAAATTATAAATCATAACTCAAGCAATAAATCAAATACGAAAAAACTTTTCCCAAAAAATTTGAGAATATTTATAGATTTATTGTATGGAACGTTCATTGCAGCACAACATCTGAAATATCTCTGAGTCGAAGGCAACAGAATAGGCATATAGCTCTGATACCATTATGTCACGCCTTGATCCCGTAGGGGGTCTGTTCGTCCTCACTTGGGTCCTTGCGGGACCATCCGTCCTCGTACGGGTGTGTTGTCGTGCAAGCCTAAAATATACTTGCACAAAGCCAAAGCTTTGAACGAGGACAAGTAAGCTATTTAAGACGGAAGCAGTGGCATAATATTGCAGAAAAGTAAAGAACACAATGGCATATAAAAATAAGCTCTTTATTGATAAACAAGATGTGTTACAAGCGGTGCTTAGCTGAGGTTACAATTTGCTCAAGCTCTCTTTCTCTCAATTATAATGATATCATTCCATATATTATATCCGTCTATATAAAAGTAACTCAAAGCAATCTTGATACGGCTCAAGGTATCGGCTCTAGATTTTTGAGCCCTTCGGATGAGGTATGGCTATCGCTTCCTCGGACGATCCGGCGCCTGAGAACAAGCAAACTGTTGGTGGGTCAGTAATTTGGAGAAAGTACTGGTGAGTATAAAATTAACGAACAGAAGCAACACTCTCTGAAATCCACCCTAAGTAAGCATGTGGCAAAATTTTATATTACTAGTGATCTTGCTACTTTTACCTAGATTTACTTCATGCAGCATAGGATTATAGTCAGTTTACACCTTTTCTAAAATATATCTTTGAAATCAGTTTACATATTCAATACATACAAGCAAGCTATAGGGACAGTATTTTATCGTGCAGTATACAACATGTATCGTGAGCCATATGCGATCTCTTAGGAATAAAGGTTCTCTAGTGGACTGTTCATCTCAATCAAGACAAGTACATCAAGTGGACTATTCAATTCATTACAATAGGGGTCAGCAGCATATTCAAGTAAAATAGATATATCTCTTTTAGCAATTATGATAAGGAATATAAGAAAATTATAAGTGATTGCTTATTTAGTGATCCTTACCCACAGCCGAACGGTTATCCCTATAGCAGACATACAAGTTAGCAATAATTTGCATATATAAACAATATTCTATTTCATGTCCATCTCTGCATCCAACAGTTAAGAAGGTAAACCTAGCATGCGCCCAAACTACATGATGGTCCCCTCCACGGAATTAGCAGTTGGGACGTACAAGCTCATCTTACTAATGACAGATCAGCTAATAGCTGCTAAAATGTATGGTTGCTATACACTAAAATACGCTCAAAATAGCAGTCAGGATACATGGTTTAGTACTACACTAAATGACACACCCTCCCATAAATAAGGACTTCTAGCCTCAGGGTGTTTCAGATCTCTCCAACGCTGAACGATCCCTAGGGCCCTAGGAACTGCTCGAGAGATAAACCTTGTCCACAAGTTGTCAGACCGATGCATGAATGCACTTTTATCATATAAATACTTAAAGATGCACATGATCTAGATACAAGCAAGCAAGCATATCAATCAAGCAATAGAGTCGGAGCTCTCAATACTCTTGCCTAATAGCCACATCCTCCCGTAAATAAGGACTTCAAGCCTCATAGTGGACTATTAGTCTAGATGCATATGTTCAAGCTATTCATAGAGTTCTATCTCTTTACAAATTAATCAATGAAACATGTTCAAGCAAACAAGTTCTTTTAACAAGTAACAGGCAAGAACAGTTTTATAAATCTAGCATATAATTCTATCTCTTTTAGACAAGCAAGTATTCTAGTTTAGCATACAAACAAGGATTAGTGCAAGCAATCATTTACCCTTTCTTATTAACATGGCAGCGGTTCATTCGATAGCGGTATCCGTATAACTAAGCATGCAATATTTCTATCTTTTCTTAGCATGGCAATGGTTCTATGTTTCTTAGATAAGCATTCAAGTTCTCTAGTTAGACAAGCAGATTCGTTTCATGACAACCAATATGAGCTCTCTTATTAAGTATGCAGATACTACCAGAATAAGTCAAATTAGCGACGTTAAAAAATGTCGCTAAATGGCCAAAAAAATTTGCTAAATAATTTAGCAACGTTTTGTTGAAGTCTCCTTTAAACTAGTCGCTGACAGAAAAAATATCGCCAAATGTCGCTATTCTGATATTTTTTAGCGACGTATATGCGTCGCTATATTAGCGACGCAACGTTACTAAATTAGCGGCGTATATTTTTGTCGCTATATGTCGCTAAATTAGCGACGTAGATAGCGATGTTTATAGCGACGTAAATAGCGATGTATGTGCGACGTATATAGCGATATTGTGTGACTAATTTAGTAATATAATTATGACCTGACAATACTGCCATGTTAGCAATTTACGACGGACAGCGACGTATATAGCAATAGATTTAGCGACATATATAGCGACATATGCAGCGACATAATTAGCGATGTGAGTAGACGTCGCTATAAAGATACTAAAAAAATAAAATAAATAAATACTAAATTATTTCTAAACTATTCTTTCTGTAGTTTATGAATTCATAATTTGTACAAATAGACCCGGAGCAACCCTCCATTGAATTTGCTAGATTCGTCGACCCCCTTCGGTTGAACACTCAACACCGATAAATTAACGTATATTTAATATAAATAATATAATAAAATTTGAAAAATAAAATATTGAGATTATAAATCAAATCAGAGAAAATATTATCGTAAATAATACAGCAAATATCCACACAACTCAGTCTAAAAGCCTCATCCTAAAGAATACAAAAAATAATGTCTGAATGCTCAAAAATAAAAAAATATTCATAAATGACCAAATATCATAGGCCTGAAACACAAACAATCAATAAACGGTCCTAACTAAGACTACTACGAATCTGCAGGAGGATGACTACTGGTGCACATGAAGGATAAGAACAGATCATACTGCTCCCGTAAAATTGACACCGATGTCAATAGAGAAGGCAGTGACATCGGTGGAGTCTGTGTCGATGTAGGCGCACTAGGAGAACGTATCCTTTCTATCTCTGCTAGTCGCTGGTTATATGAATCCATGATAGATAACAGCCTCGTACTGCTATGAACCATTGAATCCTGCATCATCGTCAGCCTCTCGCCCAAGGACAGCTGTAATGCATGCATCTCCATCACACTGTGCTCTGTCGACGCTCTAAGATCAGCTGTCAAATCTTGGAGCTTCATGATTCTGCACTCAGGCATATCAAATCGTTCGATGAGCGTTGTATCGTCCGCCTGCGGCTGGGACAGGGGATGCTCCTCCATCATTCACAGTAACACATCACGGAGAGACGCAATATGACGGTCAATGGCCTCCTAGACTCGAGCCAACGACTACGAGGGCTGTGGGGAATACGCACTTGTCGGGGAGGACCTAGATGACTGTATCGCAATAAGGGCGCTATAGGATCCCATACCGTAGTACGTACCCCTCTGGAGACCAGCAGCGGCGGTCACCTACAGCTCGTCCGCCGACGGAGCTGGAGAGGACAGAGAGGAAGTACCAGCCTCTCACACAGTAGATGCACTAGCAGTCGCCCGCTCATGCTACCTAAGATACTCGGCCTAAAAAAGTTTAGATACTTGATAATTGCCTAAGTTATATTAAAATTAACACAAAGTAAAGTAATACTTACATAGGTCTGCGAGGCCTTCTCATCAATGAGATTTTTGTCCTTTTGATTGGTGACCAGGAAGACGGTTACCATGTTTGCATTCTCACCCCTCTGTACCTATTAAAAATATATTATTTAGTACTAAAATTAAATATTTTTTTCTACCATTAAAATAATATATCTGAAATAAAAAATATACCAAACGACAGAAATATTTCGTCAACGGAATCGAGCCACCACACCACTTTGATGCCTTCTGCCTAGCCGCCTTGGCCTTCTTAGACCTTTTCTTGTACCTCTGATCGTCGAATCTAGCCCTTATTGCAGTCCACTTCTCAGGCATAATCCGACCTTGGATCAGTTTTCTAACGCGATCACGAGCCTTCTGGTCATCCAGAGCATCACGGATAAGCTTGGCGACAATAGCAGAAAATATCTGCTCGATCAACTCGGCCCGGTGCGAAGGAAAGAAATACGTTTGCTATAATAAATAATTTAGTAAGTTGTATAATATGCATAAATTAGAGGATTAATATAATATACTTTTACCTTGAAGTGCGCAAACCAGAATGCCTTTCTCTCCTTCAGAGCTTCAGATTAGTTGATCCAAGGGCCACCATAGTTGTTCCTCAGAAAGAGGCACAGGTGTCTCTGTACCGACGAGGGACGATATCTATACAGAGATAATTATTTTGATCGAAAAAGTCAATATATGATGAATAAAGAAATATACAATATATATGATATTAAACCATCTAATTGACTTACTTTGTACCGTCGGCCCAAATCTCTGTCATCGTCTCCTCCGGAGGTACGCATGGAGGATCTAGCTGATACTGGGACAACATCGGATCGACCTCCTCCATATACTCATCTGTCTCCATGGTTTCATCATTAGGAGGAATGCTGGACGAGGGAGTACTATCAGGCCTAGAACTACTTATCCCAGGAGTGATGCCACGTAACATCGTCGCAGTCGAAGATATGACTGATCGATATACTGGAGTACTAGGCGATAAAGATCAAGAACCAACAGTAAACAGTCCCGGAGGAGCACTCCGTCTACCTCCCCACCTGCTGAACCCTTCGCGTCGTCCTGTCATACCTAATAACAACATATGATGAATAAAGAAATACACAAATATATAGTATATTCTACACTCAAAATATTATGCATATCTCATAGCATTCATAGAATTATACAGTAAATAACTAGTGGTGTCACAAGTCTAAATGGATAGTATATTCTACAATCAAAATATATACATTCTACAGGCAAAATATTTTATTTTCAATCATCTTCAGAAAATTTATCTTGTTCGCCTTCCTAGTCCTCCTATTTCGTTTCCTCCTCATCTTCACTTTCATCTACTTCGTCTTCCTCTTCAGATAATTCTATATCTTCTATATTATTACTCGTGTAATGAGTAACTTTCGTTGAGTCCACATATATAATATTTGTTACAAGAGGTAGCTCGTCCTCCTGATAAGCTATTTTGTCAATGTCAAAGGTATTTCTAGCTTTAGTCTTACATACTGCCCACCAATCTGACATCGCTGTCCCCCGTCTATGATAAGTTATAAAGTATACGAGTTGAGCATGACTTGATAGGACAAATGGTTCGTAGCCTTGATATCTATGCTAGTAGTTTATATCCACATGGCCATGCTTATCAATTTTCCAACCTTGATCTTCAATCGAATTGACCCATTCATACTTGAATAGCATTATCTTAGCAGTTTCTGTGCCATAATTATATGTCAACTCCACAATCTCTCGTAAGATGCCAAAAAAATTATTGTCTGGATCGACGTCTTTGTAGTTCAAAGATTTGATACACAAACAATTATTTTTCATGGAATCAAGATACAGAAAGCTGTCTCTGATCGGAGCATTTGTTGACTTAAACCTAAACCTATTCATACAGAAACTCGGCCATATTTTAAAGGCAGTAATTGGTCCCTTGGCTAGAGTTCTAATAGATTCAGTCTCGGATGTTATTAGACGATCGACCTAAATTACAAGTAGCGATAGTAAGTTATTTATTGTGCAAGTGTAGAAAGAAAAAGTAATTACCAAGCTCCTTACATATGCACTGAACCAAAAAGAAAAATGGTATCTCATTTCTTGTTTTACTTCTTCGTCTGTTATGTAGGGTCTAACCGACCTCAACTTATCATTATATGTGCTAAAAATAATGAAGCAACCACTGATTAGTAGCATAATAGTAGCTTATACTGTTACATTGAGATAATGTAAACGTGGACATATTAATTACTTACCCCTCTAGCTTCTCCACTTTATCCTCGTCGCAATTGAGTAATATATACAATTGAGCAGCCCTTAGCTCTTCATCATTCAAATATCTCTTCATTTTCCCCGAAAACTTTCCGGACACATTGAATACTTTGAGTATTGCATCATTAGATTTCTGATATCCTTTGTCGTTTCTCAGAGCTCTCGTTCTATTAGTAGCAACATGAGGTTTGAAATACGTCGAGCAAAAGTTTATAATCTCCTCGAGAACATAAGCTTCACAAATAGAGCCCTCAACCCGTGCCTTATTTTTTACCTTTCTCTTTAGGTGATTCAGATGTCGCTCGAAGGGGTACATCCACCGCTAACCGACAGGACCAGCAACATGTGTCGCATAGGAAAGATGAATTGGCAAATGCTCCATAGAGTCGAAGAATCCAGGTAGAAATACCTTCTCAAGCTTACATAGTGTTACCGCAATGTCCTTCTCTTGCTTTTCTAGACGATCGACGAGCAACTTAGTAGAACAAAGATTTCTGAAGAATAAGCTGAACTCTGTCAATGGATCCCAAATTACCTACGGTAAGAATTCTCAAAATACAATCAAAATTAACCTCTCCATAAATATGTGACAATCGTGGCTCTTTATACCGCACCTTGAGGTCGACACATCTTCTCAAGTTCGACAGATACCCATCTGGAAATTTTAGACCCTGAATCCACCTACAAAGTCTCCATTTATCCTCCTTCTCAAGTAAGAAAATTGACTTAGGCTGCTTTAACTTTCCATTTTCCTCCTCTATCAAATGAAACGCAGGATATCTACATATTTCTTCTAAGTCAAACCTAGCCTTCGGATTATCTTTAGTCTTCCCTTTTACCTCCATTACAGTATTAATTGTGTTATTAAATATATTCTTCTCGATATGCATGATATCAAGGTTATGTTTGATCAGATTGGTGCTCCAATATGGCATATCCCAGAATATACTCTTCTTCGTCCAGTTATGGGTGCGACCAAATCCGTCACACTTGTACCCCTTAGCAGGCTATTCGATAGCACTTGGTAAATCTTTTACCTCTTTTCATATCGTATATCCCGACCACCTTGGTGGTAAATTGGCCTTCTCCACAACGCCCGCACGAAAAGATTTTTTATTCCTCCGGTACGGATGATCCTTCGGCAAAAATTGTCGATGACAATCGAAGAAGCACGGTTTACCTCCGTATTTCAAATGGAAAGTCTTAGTACGGTCCATGCAATACGGACATGAGAGACAGCCATGAGTGCTCTATCCCGATAATATTCTATATGCCAGAAAGTCTTTGATGGTCCACATAAGTGCTACCCTCATCTGAAAATTCTGCTTTATGAAAATATCGTACGTGTTTGCACCTACTTTCCATAACTGATTTAACTCATCTATCAAAGGCTGTAAATATACATCGATGCTTCTTTTCGGATTGTTCGGACCTGGGATAATAACGGTTAGGAACATATATGGAGTCTTCATGCACATCCAAGACGGTAGATTATACGGAGTGACGATCACAGGCCAACACGAATACTGGAAGCCCAAAAGTTTGAATGGGGTAAAACAGTCGGAGGAGAGCCTAATCTGATATTACGTGGATCTGAAGTAAAATCTGGATACTCTCGATCAAAGTACTTCCATGCTTCTCCATCGGATGGATGATCCAATACTCCTTCGATCTGTTTTCGCCTGTGCCAACTCATATTTTCTGTAGTCTCATTCACCATAAACAACCTCTGCAACCGTGGCATCAAAGGCAAGTAGTTCATCGAATCGGTAGGCTTATTTACACTGACAGACTTTTCTCTTCTAGTAGCCTTGTAGCGATCAGCACCATAAAATCTGCACGCATCTTCATCCTTGTCGTCTTTATAGTACAACATACACCCGTTGTAACATGCATCAATTTTCTTATATCCGAGCGATCTTACCATCCTCTTAGATCGGTAGAAGTCTTTAGGAAACTTTGTATCCTCTGGTAAGATCTCTATAATCAAATCCATCAGTCAGTTATAGCATTCTTACGACATGTTAAAATTGGACTTGATGCTCAACAATCTTGTAACAACCTCCAACGGTGAATGATCTTCACAACCAGAATATAATAGAGTCCTTGCATTCTCCAGCAACTCCATAAACTTTGCAGCATCAAAATTCGGTGCCTCCTCAGCTGCATCATGATTGTCCGAATCAAAACTAGGCCCTGCCGCATCAAAAAATATGTTCACTCACCCGTTGTCATAAGCAGCGTGGTCGTGGACATCTATATATGGCTCCACACAAGGCTCCGACTCCGATGCTAAAGACATAAATTCTCTGTGCGCGATCTACTGATAGTAATTTGGCGTGAAACCCTTCAAGCATAAATGATATGTGACTTCCACTTCTAGATAATATTTTTAGTTACAATATCTCAGGCATGGACACTTAATTTTTGTACCGTCCATGTACTGAGGGAACGCCTTGGCAAAATACAGGAACTGTAGTACACCCTCAACGAATTCATCCCGCACACCGCACATGTCATGAGGATGATGGTTGTACATCGACGAACGATGACGTAGATAGTAATTCATATCCATTTCTAGATATTTCTGCGGCAAAATAAATATACAATTACCTTCAAGTATATACTCATCGTTAAATAAAGTTTATGCATTGATACTCCTAGTCCTAACATATATACTCATCGTTAAATATAGTATGTGCACTGATACTCACTGCTACCTTCAAGTATGGTTGTTTGAGTGATTGAGTGATCTCGGGTCACTAGGGAGAGCAGTTCACATTTTTTAGTGTGCATCATTTAGCAGTGATCAACTGAAGGAAGAGCAGTGTGCAGCTCTGTGCTAGCATATCAAGGGGGAGCACAACTGAGAAGTATGCAGCACTTTCCTACCATAGTACAAGGGGAAGCATACAGCAGTTTATAGCAGTAGCAGCTAGCTGTACTGCACAGTGCAGCAATAAGGAATTAGTGTGCAACAATACTGTGCAGCGTACAGCGGGAAGGATGCACAGCAGTAAGTAAACTTAGCAAGTAGCAGCAGAGCCAGTGCACTGTAGAGCCTTCAACAACAGGTTTAGCAGTCTATAATAGCCAATGTAACAGCTCGTGCAGGAAGAAGCATCAGCCCAAGTTGGTTACGAGTTCTAGAAGAAGCTAATACCGTATATCGTGTCTCGGCTTTGAAGAGTCATTCTCATATCCGTGTATACGACTCTCCTTGAGTCAAGATCGACATCATATTATATATGCTGCAGATATGCAAGGTTGCGTCTAAACTCAGACAGCTAACTAGAAGAGGAGAACGCTCATGCTTCTGCTCCAGTTGTGGTACCCGCTGTTGGAGCATGGCGCTATATTATGGAATTGATATGGATTGTTTGATGCTTTTAAGGGGAACCAAAGATAGCATGTACATGGTGAGAAATACTTTGAGGTTTACTTACTATATTGATTATTAGTTGTTGTCTCATTCTATTCCTTAGTATCATTTATGCCATGAATTTTTTGTGTCAATATTATGTCTAATTTTGGCTGGTAAGACTAGTACACAAAGTTTTAGGATGTGTCAGCACTTGATGTTATGCAATACTCATTTTGATCTGTTTGTGTTATATCCCAACTTGTATCTAAAACTATAAAGGAAGATTCGATAGTAGCATAACAGTGTTATGGTGGTAATGACTATAATATAATCACTAACAACCTTTCCCCTCAAAATTTATTTTGTTCTATAGTTCAAGAGGAACTAGATTGTGCTAGTATGAACTTTAATTTGTTCTATAGTTCAAGAGTAACAAGTTAGGATTAGGGTTAGGGTTAGGGTTAGTGTGTGTCATGCCGTATCGTGTCGTGTCATGTTGTGTTATGTCGTGTTAGAGAGAGAGAGAGAGAGAGAGAGAGAAAGGAGACAGAGAGATGAGCTCACCGAGTGAGAATGAGGGGACTGGAGAGAGGAGAACCCCGGAGGAAGGATGGGGGAGGACGCCGGAGGGAGGAGGGGAGCCGGAGGAAGGAGGAGCCGCCGGAGGGGGAGGACGCCGGAGGGATGAGGGGAGCCGAAGGAAGGAGGAGCTGACGGAGGGAGGAGCACCCCGAAGGGGGAAGGATGCGGCCGGAGGGGGGTCACCGAAGTGGTGCGTCGGGATGGGGGAGTTTAAAATTATCTAGATTTCAAAGAAAATAGGGGGAAGAGAAATTTATCAAACCCTATATGAAATAAATTAGCGACGTCGATCTACACGTAGCTAAACGTCGCTGATATAATAATATACTGCGACTTAAATACATAAACATCGCTAAATATTGCTAAAATTAAAATGTTAGCGATGTTTAGCGACTACCTAGCGACATATTATATATTTATAATAATTATAGTCGCTAAACGTTGCTCCACGTCGCTATCACCGACGTATTGCGACATTTTATATGGACGTCGCTAAATACCTATAATTCAGCGATATTTTATTTGGACGTCGCTAAAAATATCGCTAATCCCATAATTTTTAGTAGTGAGAGTCAGGTTCTATCATTCTTCTTATGAAACTATTTTCTTGGAACAAGCAGTAGAAATCTCAGATTTATTATTAAGGCGTGCAAGAATCAGAGAATACAGTTCTGTCCACTCACTTAGATCAATGGTCTTGTAGTTCGATCGGAAACTTTCTGAGAAGACTTCCACTCGAGCAAGCAAAGCGATATCACTTGTACATAGTGTCTACGCTGAGCGGAGCACTACATACTTACCACCAATAAAAAGTTTTATCCTCAAAATTTCAAGGAGAAACTTTCGAAATCCAGAGCAGCGATGGTCCTCATCCCTAACCATTCTTAATCAAAAACTCGAGCAATTCATAACTCAATAAAACTCTAGCCATCAGAAATCATAACTCAATCAATAAATCAAATCCAGAAAAACTTTTGCCGACAACTTTAAGAATATCTATGGACTTATTGTATGGAACATTCATTGCAGCACAACATCTGGGACAACCTTGAGTCGAAGGCAACAGAATGGGGAAAGAATCGAGTAGCTCTGATACCATAATATCACACTCTGATCCCGCAGAGGATCCATTCATCCTCGCTTGGATCCTTGCAGGACCGTCCATCCTCGCACGGGCATGATGCCATACAAGCCTAAAGAGCACTTGTACAAGGCCAAAGCTTTGAATACGGATAAGTAAGCTATTCAAGACGGAAGTAGTGGCACAATATTGCAGAAAAGTAAAGAACACAAAGGCATATAAAAACAAGCTCTTTATTTATAAACAAGATGTGTTACAAATGACGCTTGTCGAGGTTATAATTCGCTCAAGCTCTATTTCTCTCAATTATAATGACATCGTTCCATATATTATGTTCCTCTATATAAAAGCAGCTCAAAGCAATCTCGATACGGCTCAAGGCATTGACTCTAGATTTTTGGGTCCTTGGGATGAGGCACGGCTATCGCTTCCTCGGACGATCCAGCACCTGAGAACAAGCAAAATGTTGGTGGGTCAGCACTTTAGAGAAAGTACTGGTGAGTATAAAATCAACAAACAGAAGCAACACTCCATGAAACCCACACTAAGTAAGCATGTGGCAAAATATTACATTACTAGTGATCTTGCTACTTTGACCTAGATTCATTTCATGCAGCACAGGATTATAGTTAGTTTACATCTTTTTAAAAACATGGCTTTAAAATCAGTTTACACATTCAATACATACAAGCAAGCTATAGGGACAGTGTTCTATCGTGCAGTGTGCAGCTTGTATCGTGAGCCATATGCAATCTCTTAGGAATAAAGGTTCTCTAGTAGACTGTAAATCTCAATCAAGACAAGTGTATCAAGTGGACTATTCAATTCAATGTAATAGGGGCCAGCAGCATATTCAAGTAAAATAGATATATCTTATTTAGCATTTATGATAAGAAACATAAGGAATTTATAAGTTATCGCTTATACAGTGATCCTTACCCACGGCCGAAAGGTTATCCCTGCGGTAGACATACAAGTTAGCAACAATTTACATATATAAAGAAGATTCTATTTTCTGTCCATCTCTGCATCAAACAGTTAGGTATGCAAGAAGGTAAACCTATCATGTGCTCTAACTATATGATGGTCCCCTCCACGGGATTAGCAGTTGGGATGTACAAACCCATCTCACTAATGACAGATCGGCTAATAGCTGCTAAAATGCATGGTTGCTATACACTAAAATACGCTCAAAATAGCATTCAAGATATATGGTTCAGCACTACACTAAAAGCCATACCCTCCTATAAATAAGGACTTCTAGCATTAGGGTATTCCAGATCTCTCCCAGACCGAACGATCCTAATGCCTCAGGAACCGCTTTAGAGATAAACCTTGTGCACAAGTTATCAGACCGATGTATAAATACACTTCTATCAGATAAATTATCATTCTCCAGTCCCAAATTATGTAGGACCAGGCCACGTGGCATTGGCCAGCTGACACGTCTCCGAGGGAATACCCAATTTAATGGACCCAATGAGACATGCTATGCTGTCCCTCTAATTCTAACAAGTCTAATACTAGCATATAACAAGTAACATCTAATCTCATCAACAATATATCAAGGAATACTGAAATAAGTACTGGAATATAAGTGCTGAGTCTGAAATGTCATAGTACAATCCAGATATGTCTGGTGGGAACAAACCCACTACAAAAGATAAAATAAGCGTGCTGAAATATAGTATGACTAGAGCATCTATCTAAATAAAGAGGCTCCAGCTCTAGATGGTAAGTCTACCCAAGATCAGGGAAACTCTGATGGCAGCACCTCTAGCTCCTCCTCAGATGTACACCTCGTCTCCAGCCCAGGTCCGTACACCGTGGGGTAGTATGCCTCATCTAAATCAGGAAGGGAATCAAGTCCTCAGTGGGACATAACAAGATACATAAAAGCATGCCATATATAAATAATAAATAAAATAAAATAAAAGATGTGCTGACCATCTAAGTGTATACAAATGTGAAGACAACCTTGGTACGTATGGTTAGGCATAGGCATAACGTCCACTCTCCGAAGAGCGTGGTATCTGAAAATGTAACGTCTATCATTTCGAAGAATAAGGTATCTGCAAATATATACGTCTGTATCGCTCCGAAGAACGCAGTATCTAAATAAAGGAGGTCATTGGATCCGTAGCTCCTCTGGATACTACAGAGTCCAATGTGTGTATCCCATACGCCTACTAGTTGTCTTCCCCGCCTAATGCAGATATACAAGTCAAATACACGACGTGCATACCACGTAGCTATATGCCAAGTCACAACTTTCTAGATAATCCTGATTACGTGCTAAACCGTGATGCGTGTCATACGCACCGGTAGCTAGTCGAGTACGTGAACCCGCATCCCAACATGAGTTGCAATCGTGATGCGTGTATAAGTGTCAGGGTCTATGAGGATATTAGAATACCCTCGTATCTGCAGATGAGTCTGCTAATGTCTAAGTCAGTTACACTACGTATCGACGTATTTGTCGACTGCACCTGAGTCAATCTCGGGCGTACACAGTTATATATAAATATCAACAGGATAACATACAATAATTTATAATTTAAACAGTAAAAATTTGTCAAGGTATACTTGCCGAGCAAGAGTTATGTATAGTGCAAGCGTCCAAAACGGTGTTAAGTTTAGTGGAAGAATTGGAGTTAGGGTTTGGGGCATACTGCATGGAATATATATAGGGAAAGAAGTCAATTTCTGCGGGGGGGGGTAGAGTTTTCTTTCTTTCTCTTATCTCAATTTTGGGTTTGGGAGAGTTTATTAATAAAATAAAGATAAAGAGGCGGTGGGGCATTTGAAGTTGGCTCACACGCGCGAAGAAGGGAAAGCAAAGTTAGTTTTTGCTACTATTGTTGTTGATATTTTCTTCTCCTAACGGATCCGGGTAGGGGTTAAACGGGTAGTGGGTTTAGGATAGAGGGTTTGGACTTCGGGTTGAGATCCAATAGGAATTTATATTCTAATTAATTATATATATATATATATATATATATATATATATATATATATATATATATATATATATATACATAGAAAATTTTGAAAATTATAATTGGTGCATACGGTTAAGCTAGCAACTGTCCAAAGGGTCCCCTACATGGAATAAATTAGCAAAAAATTTATAATGGCTCCATAAATCCTCTAAATGCTCAAACACCTCAAAATAAAATCTAATAAAATATATTCTCTCTATTTAGGTCATAACTACTATAAATAATTAATAAAATTTTCAGAATCAGAGATTTTATATTCTATCCAACTTAAAAAAATTTGGTCCTCGAAATTAAAACTAAGTCACGGTAGAAAGTCAAGGATGGTAGAAGATATAAATTAACAAGGTAATTTTATACCTTGGTCTGTAAATAGGTTCAAAAAATGTTTGCGCATGTCGTCCTCGCGCTCCCAAGTAGATTCTTCTGGCGCGCCATGCTTCCATGCCACGCGGACCAAGGGAATAGACTGGTTCCTCAATACTTTCTCTCGACGATCAAGGATTCCCACGGGTTGCTCTTGATATGACAAGCTCGGTCCAACGGTGATCTCCGAATGGTCCAGAACATGACTGTTGTATGTCACATATCGTCTGAGCTGTGACACATGGAATACGTCATGTACTCCCTCAAGTGAAGGTGGTAGCACAAGTTGATACGCCACTTCTTCCACTCTCTCTAGCACGTTAAATAGTCCAATATATCTTGGACTCAACTTGTCGTGCCCTCCGAATCGAATGGTGCCTCTGGTAGGTGATATCCTCAAGAAGACATGATCGCCCTCTTTAAATTCCAAGGGACGACGATGAAGGTCTGCCCATTATTTCTATCTGTCTTGCGCTGCTCGCAAGTATCCTTGTATCTTCTTAACTGTCTCAACGGTGTTGACCACTAACTCTGGTCCCAGAATCTGCCATTCGTCCATATCACTCCAACATACTGGAGAACGATATTTTTTACCATACAATGCTTCATAGGGAGCCATCTGAATGCTTGTTTGATAGCTATTGTTGTAGGAAAATTTGACCAAATATAAATGGTCCTCCCATGATCTACTAAATTCAAGCATGCACGCTCTCAACATATCTTTCAGTGTCTGAATAGTATGCTCGGACTGGCCATCTGTCTGTGGGTGATACGATATGCTAAACTTTAGGCGGGTACCAAGACTCTCTTACATACTCCGCCAAAAGTAAGATGTGAAACTCGTATCCCTGTCAGACACTATACTGACTGGCACTCCATGTAGTCGCACAATTTCTCTCATATACATATCTGCTAAGACTTCTATAGATTGTCCAACTCTGAAAGGTAAAAAGTGGACAGCCTTGGTGAATCAATCTACAATCACCCATACCGCATTTCGACCATTAGGACTTCTTGAAAAGCCCGTAATGAATTCCATAGTAATGTGCTCCCATTTCTACTCAGGTATTGGGAGTGGTTGAAGTAAGCCTACGGATCTCTGATGCTCAGCCTTAACTTGCTGGCACACCAGGCACTTTGCCACAAAGCGGGATATCTCTCTCATCATTTCATGCCACCAATAGTACTTTCTCAGGTCTCTGTACATCTTCGTGCCTCCTGGATGAATAGAGTATGTTGAGCTATGCGCCTCTGTTATCAGCTCTTGACGAAGTTCTTCATTCGGGACATAGAGACGATCACCACATCTTAAAGTCCCATCCTCATGTATGCGCAATCCTGTCTGTATTCTGGCCTCGATCCTTTGTTGAAGCCTCTGGAATCTGGCATCTATTCGCAGGGCAGCCTTGATCCTCTCGACCAATATTGATTGCAACTGGTAACTTGACAACTGGCCGTCAGCTCCGGGTATAATGACCTTTATACCTAACTGCTCCAGATCTCTTAATAGATCTTGTCGGGTGGTCAGGAAGAATGCTATGGATCTTCTGCTCAATGCGTCAGCTACTATGTTGGCCTTTTCCGGATGGTATTGCAGCTCAATCTCAAAGTCTGTCATCACCTCGAGCCAATGTCTTTGTCTCAGGTTCAGGTCCTTCTGGGTGTAGATGTACTTCAGGCTCTTGTGATCAGTAAATATCTCCACTCGTTCTCCGTATAGATAGTGTCTCCAAAGCTTCAAGGCAAAGATGATTGCGGCAAGCTCCAGGTCATGGGTGGGGTAGTTCTTCTTATGGGTCCTCAGTTTCCTAGAGACGTAGGCCACAACCTTGCCATGTTGCATCAAGACGCAACCTAAACCTTTTTCGGATGCATCGCTATAGATTACGAATCCTCGGGATCCGAAAGGTATGGTCAAGATAGGAGTCATAGTTAGATGCTTTTTTAGCTTATCGAATACCTTCTGGCACTCCTCTGACCAGGTAAACTCCTGTTCCTTATGGGTTAAGCGAGTCATTGGCTCTGCGATCCTTGCGAAGTTATCTTCGAACCTCCGGTAATATCCGACAAGTCCTAGGAAACTTCTCACCTCTGAGATGTTGGTAGGGGTCGGCCACGTCTCTACTGATGAGATCTTTGCTGGATCTATAGAAATACCATCTGAGATAATGTGTCCAAGAAAAGTGACACGATCTAGAAAAAATTTGTATTTGCTCAGCTTTGCATAGAGTCTCTCACGCCTAAGCGTCTCTAGCACTAACCTCAAGTGTTCTCCGTGCTCCTTATGGCTCTTTGAATACACCAAGATGTCGTCGATAAAGACTACTACGAACTGGTCCAGATACTGGTGGAAGACTTTGTTCATCAAGTTCATAAATACGGCAGGTGCATTTGTCAGCCCAAAAGGCATTACCAAGAACTCGTAGTGACCATAACGAGTCCTGAATGCCATTTTTGGAATGTTTTCTCTTCGTACCTTTACCTGATGATAACCTGATCTTAAGTCTATCTTTGATAATACCACCGCTCTTGTCAGTTGGTCGAACAGATCATCAATCCGCGGTAGGGGTACTTATTTTTTATAGTTAAAGCTTTAAGGGCTCTGTAATCAATGCACATACAAAATATTTCGTCCTTCTTTGCTATAAACAACACTGGTGCTCCCCATGGTGATGCACTAGGACGGACAAACTCCTTGATTTGTAACTCCTCTAATTGTATTTTTAGCTTATCTAGTTCCTTCTTTGTCAACCAGTACATATTTGAAGATACTGGTGCTGCTCCGGGCACTAACTCGATAGTGAACTCCACCTGTCTGTCAGGCGGTAGGCCTGGCAACTCCTCCAGAAATACATCCTCGAATTCTGCAACAATTACTGGGGGAGCCGTCTCCATAGCCATATAAGCTCCAGGTGTCTGGCCTACTCCTTGCTCGATGGTGTCCCGCATGTACTCGAACTCCGGGTGACCTGGTGGTCTAAAAATGATGCTACCTCTCTGGCAGTCTAGTATAGCATTATACTGGCTTAACCAGTCCATACATAAAATAACGTCGAAGTTTAGCATCGGGAGTACTAAAAATTGTGCTCTCATCTCCCTACTACACACGACTACGGAGCATGTTCTAATAGTGCTGGTAACCGGTACGATGCCTCCTCCGGTAAGAATCTTCCAACTCTTAGGCAAGGGGGAAGTAGCTACTCTATGCATGGCTACGAAACTATTAGATATAAAAGATAGCGTAGCGCCAGAATCAAATAATGCAGTTGCAGATAATGACGCAACTAGAATGGTACATGTGATAGTTTCCCCTTCTGGTTCCTCCGTAACTGCTGCTAAGGCAAAGGCTTGTCCGTGCCTCTGTCCTCCTGCCTGTTGCCTGGCTCGGTCAAACTGAGCCTCCTGTGGGGCCAAGGGTGGTACCTTTTGAAATCTTCCGGGTGTTGGTAGACGCTGACCTCAAGTCGGGGGTAGCATCCTCTGGACTGGTGCTGTTGGCCTTTGTCTGATCTTGGGTGCTGCCTCTCTGCGTTGTGGGCAGTCTCTTGCCAGGTATTGACTTCCTCCATATATCATGCACAGTCCAAACTTCTTCCGGCAGTCTCTGACGAAATATCCCTTCTTGCCACAATGGTGACAAGTTGGAAGCTCCTTGCGCTGATATGGCACTATCCTTTGTTGTGCCTGTATTCCTGGATGATGGATTGGCCCTCCTGCTCTGGGCTGGGCTTTGGCTGGTATGGTCGTGCTGGAGCGCCTCGCTCCTCTGCCAATGGTCTCCTGGATTCTTGCCTCTGAAAGAATCTCCTCATAGGAGATCCTTGACTGTGTGGTGGTATACCTCTGTAGCTCGAAGGTAAGGCCGTAATGGAACCTTCTGGCCTTCTCCAGCTCGTTAGGTATCAGGATGGCACCAAATCGACTAAGTCCACTAAACTCTGCGTCATAGGCATCTACGGTTATAGCTCCTTGTTCCAGGTATAGGAACTGGGAGTATATAGCATTCCTGACCGTAGCCGAAAAATAGTTCGCATTGAAGTACACTAAGAATTGCTCCCACATCTGGTTCTTGTCGACGCCGTACTTTATAGAGTCCCACCAGAGATGGGCGTTGCCTTTGAGTTGGGCCCTCACCGCGGTCATCCAAAGGTCTGGATACAGCTGTGAACCCTCCAGCAGCATCTCCGTGTTGGAGACCCAATCTAATATCTTCTCCGGAGTCTCGCTGCCAGAAAATGTTTCTAGGCCCATATGGCAAAAATCTCGGACAGTACCAGCTGGTTGGACAGGTGCAGGTGCTGGATTAGATATCCTCTCCAAAGCTGTCATCAAGCTCTGACTCAAGGTCTCAGTCTGATGCCATTGCGCCTGCATCATAGCTTGGAAGAATTGGAACATTTGCGGTTGTCCCTCTAGTTGTGGTATTAGGGCTGGAAAGGGTGGAGGTGGAGGCAAAGGTGTATCTGGCTGTTGTGTCGGTGCCTAGGAGGTCTGTCCTTCTTGTTGAGCTAGTGCAGCTTCCTGAGTAGGACCATTATAGAGGTATGGGGTTGATGGATAAACCAGTGTCTGCCTTGGGGACTGGTCTCTCGGGGTAGTCGGGGTCCTATTGACATCATACGAGGTGTCTGTTGCCTGATCAACCCTATCATCTGTGTGTCCACTGGGTACGTCCATAATTCTGGGGGAAATAGAATAAGTAAAAAAATACGAAAAGAAACAAACAGAATACAATTATTGAATATAGAAGCATGAATTATGCTGGAGAATTATTCGCGTATTTTACAGTCAAAACCCCCAACATTCATGAAGTCCCTCCCTGCGTAAAACAGGGCTTCAAAAGTTGTTTGCATAAAATAGGGATTCAAAGAAGTTTGGCATAAAGTAAGACTTCAGAGCTGTCCGCGTAAAGCAGAGAAGCATAAAGTAAAGATTCAGAGTTGTCTGCGTAAAGTAGAGATTCAAAACTGTCTACGTAAAACAGAGTTTCAAGCTGTCTGGCATAAAGTAAGGATTCAACTATCTAGGGTAAAGTAGAGGTTCAAAGTAGTTTGGCGTAAATTAGATATTCAAACTGTCGGTGTAAAATATGGCTTCAGAGCTGTCCGCGTAAAAGTCCTCATAAAATTCTATACGTAAAAGATCTGCGCGTAAAAGATTGCTATTCTTCCTGTGTAAACTCTGCGTAAAAAGTTTCCTGCGTAAAGTCTGCATAAAAAGTCTGCGCGTAAAAGATCGGAGCATAAAATCTACGCGTAAAAAGATTGCTGCGCTTAAAAATCTGCTACGTAAAATTTGCGCAAAAATTCCCGTGTAAAATCTGTGTGCGTAAAATCTGCGTGCGCGTAAAAAGTCTATCTGCATAAAATCTAACATACGTTGTTTTTAATGCAGCATAAAGTTGTACGAGAAACTGGATAAATTTGTCAGACAAATCAGTGATCCTGACATATGACAAAAAGTACTGCACGATGATCGAGAGGACGGCTATGATGATGATTTGTACAGAGACCCAGGTTATCATTTAGTGACATATTTGATACAAGTCATTTTTACGCATGCAAAGGAAGAAAAAGGAGTCTTCTAATTACGCTGCCTATTCTATATTGATAGGAATTAGCTTTTACGCTCAAGATAAGACAAAATTGACAGAAATGAGTTTTTATGCTCAAGTCAAGACAAAATCGACACCACGTCAAAAGCTATTTCTTGCACAGGCTTGAGGCATATCTCTGCATTTTATGTACGAGATTTTATCCTTTGTCATGATTGGGAAAGCTAAAACTATGACTAATACGCTCACATCACCATCCTTATATTTTATGCTGGTTATCTATTATTCATGAATCATCAAGTTTACGCAAGGGCAGTTACCTACGTGGCTTGCATGCCATAATCTTATAAAGGGATACATGTCATACGCAGATTGAATATGGGTAGCAATTATCATAACCGTATCGTAAAGGAGATAATCTTCTTCATAGTTTGGCTTTTTACTCCAACAAGGCAATCATTTGGCTTTTACGCCAACCAGGCAGTCATTTGGCTTTTATGCCAACAACAGTCATTTGAATTTTACGCCAACAAGGGTAAAGGGTCTGATCACAGTGTAAAGGGTTTCTGGAGTAAAACTTGGTTTATCCAAACATAGGATAGTTGAACGAAAGAATGAGATTTTAGTCAAGTGTGGATGAGATCCTTATACTCTATTCCTATACGCAGGCTTGTTTGGTACAGTTACGTAACCAAGACAATATATTCAAGACCTGCATGGGCCACTACTAAAACCATGTCACGCCCCAGTCCCAAATTATGTGGGACCAGGCCACGTGGCATTGGCCAGCTGACACATCTCCGAGGGAATACCTAATTTAATGGACCCAATAAGACGTGCTACGTTGTCCCTCTAATTCTAACAAGTCTAATACTAGCATATAACAGCTAATATCTAATCTCATCCACAATATATCAAGGAATACTGAAATAAGTACTGGAATATAAGTGCTGAGTCTGAAATGTCATAGTACAATCTAGATATGTCTGGTGGGAATAAACCCACTACAAAAGATAAAATAAGAGTACTGAAATATAGTATGACTAGAGCATCGTCTATCTAGATAAAGAGGCTCTAGCTCTAGATGGTAAGTCTACCCAAGATCAGGGGAACTTTGATGGCAGCACCTCTAGCTCCTCCTCAGATGCGTACCTCGTCTCCTGCCAGGTCCGTACACCATGGGGTAGTACGCCTCATCTAAATCTGGAAGAAAACCAAGTCCTCAGTGGGACATAATAAGATACATAAAAATATGCCATATATAAATACTGAATAAAATAAAATAAAGGGTGTGCTGACCATCTAAGTGTATGCAAATATGAAGACAACCTTAGTACGTATGGGTAGGCATAGGCATAACGTCCACTCTCCGAAGAGCGTGGTATCTGAACATGTAACGTCCATCATTTCGAAGAATGAGGTATCTGCAAATATATACGTCCGTATCACTCCAAAGAATGTGGTATCTGAATAAAGGAGGCCATTGGATCCGTGGCTCCTCTGGATACTACGGAGTCCAATGTGTGTATCCCATATGCCTACTAGTTGTCTTCTCCGCCCAATACGGATATACAAGTCGAATACACAACGTGCATACCACGTAGCTATATGCCAAGTCATAATTTTTTAGATAATCCTGATTACGTGCTAAATCGTGATGCGTGTCACACGCACCGATAGCTAGTCGAGTACGCAAACCCGCATCCCAACATGAGTTACAATCGTGATACGTGTACAAGTGTCAGGGTCTAGGAGGATATCAGAATACCCTCATATCTGTAGATGAGTCTGCTAATGTCTAAGTCAGTTACACTACGTATCGACGTACTTGTCGACTGCACCTGAGTCAATCTCGGGCACGCACAGTTATATGTAAATTTTAACAAGATAACATACAATAATTTATAATTTAAACAGTAAAAATTTGGTAAGGTATACTTGCCGAACAAGAGTTCTGTATAGTGCAAGCGTCCAAAACGGTGTTAAGTTTGGTAGAAGAATTGGAGTTAGGGTTTGGGGCGTACTGCATGGAATATATATAGGGAAAGAAGTCAGTTTTTGTAGGGGGGTAGTTTAGTATTTAGTGGTTTCAAAACCACTGTTGCTGATGGTTTTCTTTCTTTCTCTTGTCTCGGTTTGGGGTTTGGGAGAGTTTATTAATAAAATAAAGATAAAGAGGCGGTGGAATAAGGCGGTGGGGGTTTGAAGTCGGCTCACACGCGCGGAGAAGGGGAAGCAAAGTTGGTTTTTGCTACTGCTGCTGTTGATATTTTCTTCTCCTAACGGGTCCGGGTAGGGGTTAAATGGGTAGTTGGTTTAGGATAGAGGGTTTGGGCTTCGGGTTGAGATCCAATAGGAATTTCTATTCTAATTAATTATATCTATATATATATATATATATATATATATATATATATATATATATATATATATATATATATATACATAGAAAATTCTGAAAATTATAATTGGTGCATACGGTTAAGCTAGCAACTGTCCAAAGGGTCCCCTACATAGAATAAATTAGCAAAAATTTTATAATGGCTCCATAAATTCTCTAAATGCTCAAACACCTCAAAATAAAATCTAATAAAATATATTCTCTCTATTTAGCTCATAACTACTATAAATAATTAATACGGTTTTCAGAATCAGAGGTTTTACATAAATACTATATGATGCGCATGATCAAGATACAAGCAAGCAAGCATATCAATCAAGCAATAGAGTCGGAGCTCTCAATACTCTTGCCTAATTGCCATATCCTTCCGTAAATAAGGACTTCGAGCCTCAGGGTGGACTATTAGTCTAGATGCACATGTTCAAGCTATTCATACAGTTCAATCTCTTTATAATGCGATCAATGAAACTTGTTCAAGCAATCAAGTTTATTTTACAAGTAACAAGCAAGAACAGTTCTATAAATCTAGCATGCATTTCTATCCCTTTTATACAAGCAAATATTCTAGTTTAGCATACGATACAAGGATAAGTGTAAGCAATTATTTACTCTTTCTTATTAGCATGGCAGTGGTTCATTCGATAGCGGTATCTGTGTAACTAAGCATGTAATATTTCTATCTTTTTTTTAGCATGGCAATGGTTCTATCTTTCTTAGACAAGCATTCAAGTTCTCTAGTTAGGCAAGCAGATTTGTTTCATGACAAGAAATATGAGCTCTCTTATTAAGCATGCAGAGTCAGGTTCTATCATTCTTCTTATGAAACTATCTTCTTCGAACAAGCAGTAGAAAACTCAGTTTCATTATTAAGGTGTGCAAAAATCAGAGAATATAGTTCTGCCTACTCACTTAGATTAATCTTTTTGTGATTCAATTAGGAACTCTCCGAGAAGACTTCCACTCAAGCAAGAAAAGCGATATCACTTGTACATAGTACCTACGCGGAGTGGTATACTACATACTTACCGACCAATAAAAAGTTTCGTCCTCGAGACTGCAAGGTGAAACTTTCGATATCCAGAGCAGTGATAGTCCTCATACCTCACCATCCTCAATCGAAAACTCTAGCAATCCAGAACTCAATAAAACTCTATCCATCAGAAATCATAAATCATAACTCAAGCAATAAATTAAATCAAGAAAAACTTTTATCGACAACTTTGAGAATATCTATGGACTTATTGTATGGAACGTTCATTGCAGCACAACATCTGGGACATCTCTGAGTTGAAGGCAACGGAATGGGCAAAGAATCGAGTAGCTCTGATACCATTATGTCATGCCCCAATCCCGCAGGAGTTCAGTTCGTCCTCGCTTGGGTCTTTGCGGGACCGTCCATTCTCACACGGCCGTGATGTCTTGTAAGCCTAATGTGCGCTTACACAAGGCCAAAGCTTTGAACAAGGATAAGTAAGCTATTCAAGACGGAAGTAGTGGCACAATATTGTAGAAAAGTAAAGAACACAATGGCATATAAAAACAAGCTCTTTATTGATAAACAATATGTGTTACAAGCGGCACTTGGCCGAGGTTACAATTCGCTCAAGCTCTCTTTCTCTCGATTATAATGACATTGTTCCATACATTGTACCCCTCTATATAAAATCAGGTCAAAGCAATCTTGATACGGCTCAAGACATCGACTCTAAATTTTTGGGTCCTTAGGATGAGGTACGACTATCGCTTCCTCGGACGATCCAGCACCTGAGAACAAGCAAACTGTTGGTGGGTTAGCACTTGGGAGAAAGTACTGGTGAGTATAAAATCAACGAACAGAAGCAACACTCCCTGAAACCCACACTAAGTAAGCATGTGACAAATTATTACATTACTAGTGATCTTGCTACTTTAAACTAGATTTATTTCTTGCAGCACAAGATTATAGTCAGTTTACATCTTTTCGAAAACATGTCTTTGAAATCAGTTAACATATTCAATAAATACAAGCAAGCTATAGGGACAATATTTTATCGTGCAGTGTGTAGCATGTATCGTGAGCCATATACAATCTCTTAGGAACAAAGGTTCTCTAGTGGACTATTCATCTCAATCAAGACAAGTGCATCAAGTGGACTATTCAATTCAATGCAATAGGGGGCCATCATCATATTCAAGTAAAATAGATATATCTCATTTAGCATTTATGATAAGGAACAAAAAAAAATTACAAGTGATCAATTTTTCAGTGATCCTTACCCACGCCCGAACGGTTATTCCTGCAGCAGACATACAAGTTAGCAATAATTTGCTTATATAAACAAGGTATTATTTTATGTTCGTCTCTGCATCAAACTGTTAGATATGCAAGAAGGTAAACATAGCATGCGCCCTAACTACATGATGGTCCCCTCCACGGGATTAGCAGTTGGGATAAATAAGCCCATCTCACTAATGACAGATCGGCTAATAGATGTTAAAACGCATGGTTGTTATACACTAAAATACGCTCAACATAACAGTCGGGACACATGGTTCAGGACTACACTAAAAGTCATACACTTTCATAAATAAGGACTTCTAGCCTCAGGGTCTTCCAAATCTCTCCTAGGCCGAACGATCCCTAGTGCCCCAGGAACCACTTGAAAGATAAATCTTGTGCACAAGTTGTCAGATCGATGCATGAATGCACTTCTATCAGATAAATACTATATGATTCACATGATCAATATACAAGCAATCAAGTATATCAATCAAGCAATAGAGTTGGAGCTCTCAATACTCTTGCCTAATAGCCACACCCTCCCATAAATAAGGACTTCAAGCCTCAGAGTGGACTATTGGTCTAGATGCACATGTTTAAGCTATTCATACAATTCTCTCTCTTTACAATGTGATCAATGAAACATGTTCAAGCAATCAAGTTCTTTTAACAAGTAACAAGTAACAAGTAACAAGCAAGAACAATTCTAGCATGCAATTCTATCTCTTTTAGACAAGCAAGTATTCTAGTTTAGTATACGATACAAGGATAAGTGCAAGCAATCATTTACTCTTTCTTATTAGCATGACAACGGTTCGTTCGATAGCGGTGTCCGTGTAACTAAGCATGCAATATTTTTATATTTTTTTAGCATGGCAATGGTTCTATCTTTCTTAAACAAGCATTCAAGTTTTCTAGTTAGGCAAGCAAATTTTTTTTATGACAAGCAGTACGAGCTCTCTTATTAAGCATGTAAAGTCAGGTTCTATCATTCTTTTTATGAAACTATCTTCTTAGAACAAGTAGTAGAAAACTCAGATTCATTATTAAGGCGTGTAAGAATCAGATAATGCAGTTCTGTCCACTCAATCGTCTTGTGGTTCGATCGAAAATTCTTCGATAAGACTTTCACTCGATCAAGCAAAGTGATATCACTTGTACATAGTGCCTACGCGGAGCGGGGCACTACAATGGTTCTATCTCTTTTAGGCAAGCATATAAGTTCTCTAGTTAAGCATGCAAGTTCCCATTCTATCATTCATGTAAGGGAAATATTAATCTTCTTAGCAAAAAAGTATTACAAAAACTTATATTCATTATTAAGGCGTGCAAGAATCAGAAAATAAAGTTCTGTCCACTCACCTAGATCAGTCGTCTTCTAGTTCAACAAAGAGCTCTTTAGAAAGGTTTTCTTTTTGAGTCAGCAAACATATATCTCTAGCACATAGTACCAACGCGGAGCGGGGCACTACAATTTAAGTCACGACTCATGTTTACATGCTTATGAGATACAAGTCAAGATAATCTAGTTATGAGTCAAGTTGTATGGAAATTAATATTCGGAGACGGGTAAGTGTCATATAGAAGGTTACACTTATCGACAGTAGAATGATGAGTTTCAACATAACTCGAGAGGCCATTCTAGCCCACAAGAGAGGATTTTGGACCCCAACCATGATGCGCCATGAGTTGGGGTCACTTGGCATAAAGCTAAATCAAGAAATAAGACTTTTGGGCTATTATCCCCAACTGGTTATCCTATGTATTTATAGTTGGAAAGTGGGAGTTAGAAAAAGTTGTCCTTTGCTAACGCTAGTACTCAAGTAGGATTTTGAACCAGTACCCATGTCATTCTATATATAGTCAATTCGCTGGGTGTGAAGAGAGATCAAGTTTATTAGCAATGTACCATTTGGTCAAGTTTATTATCAAGGTACCATTTGACCATATATATTGTCAAGCTTATCCAAGTGTTGTTTGATCTCAGATTGGGAGAGGTTGGAAGAGTTTTCTTGCCTCACACATATCACATCCTGACCCCCCATGCTTAGCTCCACTATAATATGAGTACCAAACTTCTCTATAAACCTGTTTTAATCACATCCAAAAAGAATAACTAAAACTGAACTGTAGTATAAATTAGCCAGAACTAATTTACTTTTAACATGCCAACTGAAACAGAGTGTATATATGTATTTCAACATGTAACACAAACTATAGTCATATTCTAGTATCAATTCTTCTTACTCATCATGTGACACAAACTACATATTTTAACATGTGACAACCACTACATATTTCAGTATTCTTCTCTATATACATGTGATACCCACTACATATTTCAGTATTCTTTTCTATAAACATGTGAAACAAACTATGTGACACAAGTTGATACTTTCAAAATAGCTAACACTACTATAACTATAGTCATATTTCAATATGTTACATGAATAAGCAAGATGTTTGGAAGTATTTGATACTGACATATTGATATAAGAACACATATATAACAAATGATGTGCTATCAATATAGAAATATGCTTAATCATATAAAACTTATGTATTTATCATAGTTAATTAGTTATTCTTATAGTTGCAGATGTTAGCTAGGTGAGTTTTTGAATTAAGTGTTGCAAATTAAATGTTGAATTACTTATTTTTACTAATCACCATACTAAGCTAATGCATTTACTTAAATGTTACAAATCACCACAATATCTAATGCATTTGATTACTTATTTACTCTTTTGCAGGATAAGTTTAAACTACAAGAAGAGGACCCTCGTATTCTTGATACGATTGATATAGCACTTAGGAATTCACACGGGCTTTGAAGGCACAAGTATCACCCCCACTACCTTATGTATAAAGATTATAACATTCTTAATCATCCTCATGAGGATGTGAGTTCAGAAAACTGAAAAATTCTTTGTGAGAGGTTTAGTGATCCAAATTGACAGCTGAAGAATATTGATATCCTTGTAAATCATGCATATATAAAATCTTTTTTACTTAACAAATTGGTATATTATGAATTGATCTTTAAATGTACAAAATTAGTATTGTCAATACCCAAAACAAGGTTAAATCCACAGTCATTCACGTCACATGCCCCAAATTATTTGCTCGATGTCGCTATAAGTTGGTATATAGTGTTTGTAACTCTAACCACTTTAGATTTTTCTTATAAATATAAATATTGATTAAAATATTATCATATTCCGATGTTTTTTAAATGTAGCGTGATCCTGAGACGGAGGAGCTTCCTGGAAGGTTGGACTTTTACAAGGACACTCATTTTCGTGAGAAGACTCGAACCTGGGTTACTTCTTAATCACAAAAAATCATGTGAGGAACTACGTGCATCAGTCACAAGAAAATCATGTGAGGAACTACATCCATCAGTCACAAGAAAATCATATAAGGAACTACATTCACCAATAACAAGAAAATCATCTTAGGAACTACATTCATATATTATTCATTGACATTGTTCACCAAAATCTTTATTATGTACAATATGTTGATGGTATATTATCATATTCTGCTTTCCTATGTCTCATTTTATTTGGTTGGATAAATATTAGTCATTTTTTATGTCAAAGCTATTCATATATTATCCAGTACTTAACTAGGCATATGTCTTTATTTTTGTAAATTTGTTATAGTTTTTTGGAACCTTGTGCATCATTATTATAGAAATATTTATAATTTCATGAAAAGATGGTAGAGATTCAAATGGAGGCATAAACACAAGGCTTGACATTGACAAAGGAAGAAGTTTTTACAAAAGTCTTAAAAGTATCGATAGGCTATGTCCAGAGTCTTGGCGCGTACACTAAGCCAACAACTTCCTCTTACTCAACTGCAACATTCAGAACCTCCAAGACAGAGGCTATGCTAAGGACTGAGATATTAATATGAGAGAGGATTTTGATATAGAACGAGTAGAGATGAATAAAAAAAAATGGAGGAGTCCTTAGCTGCTAAGACCCGCCTAGAGAAGATGTTTATGTTGTTTATGGAGTAAGGTGCTTATAGAGATAACACCTAATCAGAGTAATTTCTTTTTGGATAAGGTGCTTATAAAGATGTTTCATATCTTTATGTATTCTAAGAATCTTTTAGTTATGCTATAATATTTTCTTATAAAGATGTTTCATATCTTTATGTATTCTAAGAATCTTTTAGTTATGCTATAATATTTTCTTATAATTTTTAAATCTAATTTGGTGATAAATATGATCGTAAAACAATTAAAGTTTTATTATGAAAAAATTATGACTTTTTATTGTGTTAATTTATTCAAAACTATTGTGTGAAAAAATGAGAAGGACAATTAATGAATAAATAAATAAATTAATTATTCAGCAACGGTAACGACTTTAGAAGTTTGTTGCTTTAGTGACACACTTTAAACAAGGGATCCAACAATGATAATTTTTCATTGCTAAAAGTTTTAGCGGTTATTTTTGTACTTTTAGCAAGAAAAAAATTGTTGATAAAAATCTAATTTTTTTTATAGTGCAAAAAGAATCCTCATTGAATTGAGCTCCTCTCTTTGAAATTCTAGAGAGAAAGTGGAGAGGAATTTCCACTACGACAAAAGAATAACAACAGAGACAGAAAATGACTCCGATGAAGCGTTCTCGCCGAAATCCACTCGCCTCCAGTCCCCAATTTCGCACCCCCTCCCTTTCCCTCTTTTTTTTTTCCTCTAGAAAAAAGAGAGGTGAATACAGTATTTTTTGTGATTTTGTTCTATTAAAACTTGATTCCTTTTATCAATATTTTTTGACACATGTACATGTGGTCATAAAATGTTAATATTCCTGAGTCATTATTAGCTTCACTTCTTCTTCTTTTTCAGCATAAAATATGTTTTATTCATCTTATAAAATTATTATGACATTATCTTTTTTTCGAAGTCGTTGATAAAGTTATTCATGACGATCATTAAATGAGTAGATAGTAAAATTATCAATAATGATATTCTGATATGAGTGTTATCTATAAAGTGTAATGCTTAACCATTTTAATTTGAAGTGGTGGCTAAGCCAAATCGATCCACCTATTTCGTACACTGTTACAATGTTGTGAATGAGTGTGTTGACAACCAAACCAAACACCTTATAAATGGATAAAACTGGGAATCTTGATGGAAAATAAGGAGTCGTCGTACGCTTGGATAAATGCCAACTTGTTCTACTTCAAATCACAAGACCATTGTGCATGCAGCGAATCAGAGAATATCTGTTTTCGATTTTATAACGGACACGTGGCAAGCGTACGAAGACAACCCTCTCCTCCATCAAGAGGCAAGGTAAGGGCTTTCTCCTTATGAATCACCTCATTCAAAACCCTAACGTAGCCCTCCTATATAAAGTCTACTGCTATCATTTCCTCCCATTACAAACCCTAAAAATAACACCACGAATCTAATGAAAACACTAATTATAACTAAAATCTCAACTGCATGTCTATACTTATTAATGTAGTGCTGCCATTCTATTTCCCCGATTACTGGGGAGTCAAAGTGGCGACTGTACAGAAAAGAGAGAAATTATTGTCCTTAGAACAAAAGAGTTATTGCCACGTAACAAAAGAGTTGTTGCCACGTAGGAACCATAAAAATTTATTTAAATTTTTCTCCAATTCAATTGTCGAGTAATTTGTGAAATTTATTTAGTAAAAGTTATAAAAAGATACTGTGGAATTAGTTGTCTAGTTTTAGACCGGTGTTTAAAAAATCGGATCGGACCAGCCGGTTGAACCGGTCAACCAGTGAACCAGTAATTATTTCGAACTGGCTTAATACCGACCCACTATTTTTTTTCTTTTCAAAAACCGACTTCTTTTGTGTAACACAGTCGGTCCGGCCGGAATTAGACCATCGAACCGTCTGATCCAGTTGAATTTTAAACCGATTTGAACATGACTTTGCCAATTCCGCTTTTTTTTTTTTTTTTTTGTTAACTTTTGAATTTTGGTTTGAACTTTACATGCATTAAAAGTTCATATGCATGATTCTTGACTAATTTTAGCATAAGTAAAATATGTGTAGATGTGTACTATGTAATATATTTAAATAGAATTGTAAACCTATATAACTGGTTCAACCTGGATAAATCATTGGTTGAATTAGTTTGACCAACCCAGTGTCCTGACGGGTCGATCTCTGGTCAGATTTTTAAAACATTGCACATGATAATCTCTTTACCTCAATATCATCAATTATGAATAAAAAATATTCTAAAAAAAAAAGAGTAAAATCTGTCTTGAGTGCTGGAAAAAAGTAAGCATCTAGATACTTGTTTTAGAAGTTTGAAAAAAAAAATCTCAATAGTTTTGTATCAGAGATTTTTTTTTCCACTTTTATTGTCATTTATAAATATTGGAATCACAACACATTAGATGCCAACATGGTTGGAGATGCCCGTAGGACAATGACATGCCTCATGGCGTATTTCTTCTTACTATTTCGGAGAGAGAGGGAAGGATAGGTAAAAGTAAAACCCTAGCTAGACTACCACTACTACAAGTGATGGCATTGATTGTAGTGATCATGTAGTAGTAGGTCTCATGTCCATTTCCTCACACTGTAGTGCCAAAAAGCAGAAGAGTACAGCAAAATCTTTTGCTTATGGCTGTCCTCATTTCTGCTACAGGTTTCTTCTTCTTCATCACCCTGGCCTCCCTTTCTCTTTCTTTCTTGTCTCTCCCAATTCTGTGCCAGTACATTTTGTGTTCTTCTCATTTACTAGCACACATTTTGTTTTCCAAATTCGTGGTGACCACAAACTTAAAGATCAGATGTTGCCGCCTCCTTTCCTCTTTGATACCTCCTCCTCCTCCTCCTCTTCTTTTCTTGCTAATAATATCCATGAGGTTGACACTCTTCCTCCTTTAGCTTTTGTGGATGCCTACAATATTCCCTTCTTCAGCTTCGAAAGCACGCCACTTCCTCCACCGGATCCGGTGGCGGGGGATGGGACTAATGGCGGCGGCCGTCGCAAGAGGCACCGGGGCCAGCGGAACGACCGGCACAGCAAGATACGCACCACGAAGGGGCTGAGGGACAGGCGGATGCGGCTCTCCGTCGACATAGCCAACCGGTTCTTCGCCCTCCAGGACATGCTCGGCTTCGAGAAAGCCAGCGCCACGATCGACTGGCTCCTCAAGCAGTCCAAGTCCGCGATCGAACAGGCCGCGGTCCGCGCCAGCGTCTTCTCCTCGGGCCCGACCGTCCCCTCGGCCGCTCTGCTGATCGATATCCCTGGCTGCAGCTGCTTCCCGAAGAGTACCGAGTTGTCAGGCAATTCTCTGCAGATCACATCTGATCTTGCCTTTCCCGAGAAGGCGAAAGAGCCTGAAGTCCATACCATTTCAAGAAGGGATCAGTCGAGGGCTGACGCCAGAGCTCGTGCGCGATGTAGAACAATCGAGAAGAAGAAGAAGAAGAAGATGCTACTAGAGGCAGAAGATGGCGGAATAGGCGGCCAATTCGATTCGGCGGAGCAATTCCTTTACCAGTACTCCATGGAGAAGGGGCCCTCACTTGTAGGCTCAGATCTGCAGACATCGGCTCATGCGGAATACTCGAGCAGCTCCTCATTTAGCCAGGGAGAAAAGCTCGTCGACGACACTACGAACGAGTACAATTTTGAGTCCCTTCCGGTAGGGGTAGATGGCGAATCTAGCCCTCTTTGTATGTTCGGTGACCACCAGAGCAAAGACTACTCATTGATCAGCATTGGCACCGGCGCAAGCTACGAACTAGTCTTCCAGGAGGATTACATCACTGGAAACTTTTCAGTTGGGCCAGAATATCAGAATTTGCGTCACAAGAATGCTGAGGTATAACTACTCCAAGCCATGTGTCCTTCAAAGTGCACAACATAAATTCCATATTCTAATTATTTGTCATAATCTCTTTCTGAAACATGTTGAAGATTTCCCTAGCCTCAATTCCTTAATTTATTGGTGATGAAAGTATCTTAGGAAGCTGAAGTTGGATCTAAGCGCGTATCCTTGTTTATGATTATATATGTTGTTGTTTTCTGGTGACATATGTGCACAATTATCAGTTGGATTAAGTAATAATTCTATTCATTGTGCAAGAAATCAGAAATTGCCCTAACTGATTAATTATAAGTATGTTTCAGCTGATATGCCAATGAATGTTAATTATATTTTCAGTTTGTTACAATATGTAAGGTCAATATTGGAGGAAACATGAAATATGTATGAAGGAGTGACAAAGAAATCAGTCAGTCACAAGAGCTACTCATATTAATACCTATATGTCTCATTCAAGAACTAAATCCGGAGTTGGAAAAATTCGATTGTTTGGAACAAGGACTCCTAAATACCTGAACATAGACTAGCTAACATTTATTTCATCCATAGTTGCTCCAAGAATATTACATTATGATTATAGTTCAAGATGTTATTAATTGTATGCTACATCATAATTTGAAAATAAAAAGAAGCAAGAGGAAAAATAGCTAGAGCCAATCAATATCGTAAGGGGCTTCTGAAATTGTACCTACTTTATGTTGAAAGTAAACTTGATTTTGTGACATATTTTTTAGCTCAAAAAATCTAGTTGGTCCACTACCATTGGGTTTTGCTCATTAGGTCCTTTTTAGTTTTGTGCTTAGTCCATGTTCTAGGATATTCTATACCTAGAATGTTCATGGTATTTTAAAATATCTATGTTTTAGAGATATCATAATATTATAATAGAAGAGTATAGAATTAATGAGCCATAGCTATATTTTAATAAGTGTGTAGACTCTCACAAGAGTCCTATAAATAGGGATGTTCTCCCTTTATTTTTTACACAACAAGCATTACCAGCTTAGTGATCTTATAAAGTTTATTTTCTTTCCATTCTTCTCTTTCACCAAATTCTTCTCTCTATATTTTTTCTTCTTCTCCAAATTAGTCCCTCCTAGCTAGTTAGCCTACCACAATTCCAACAAATTGGTATCAGGGCAAGGTCCGTTCAAGGTCGAAGACGGCAAGCGAGAGATGACTCACTTCCAAGTTCTCATCCTCAATAAGAGCAACTATAGCAATTGGAGCATCAAGATGAAGGTTTTCCTAGCAACACAAGATGCATGGGAGGATGTCAGAAAAGGCTATGTTGAGCCACAAGATGAGGTTTCATTATCTCAAGCTTAAAAAAAGATGTTGAAAGCTTCAAGAAAGAGGAGAAGGTGATATGTAGGTACGCCTCCAAACTTCAAGTTGATTTCAAGTGCAACAACCCCCAAAGAAGCATGGAAGAAACTTCAAATTTCTTGGAAAGGAGAGGAGAAGGTGATAAAGGTACGCCTGCAAACTTTAACATATGAAAGAGTCTGAAACTATTCTGGACTACTTTGCTAGAGTTTTAGCCATTGTTAATCAATTGAAAAGAGATGGTAAAAGCATGACCAACACTCGAGTGATGGAAAAAATTTATGGTATTTTGTGACATATTTTTGAGTCCAACAAATCTAGTTGGTCCACTACCACTGTGCTTTGTTCATTAGGCGCTTTCTAATTTTGTGCTTAGTCAATGTTCTAGGATGTTCTTTACTTAGAATGTTCATGTTATTTTAAAATTAATATCTATGTTCTAGAGATATCCTAATATTATAATTGTAAAAGAGTCTAGGATGGTCCATAGCCATGTTTTAATAAGTGTGTAGACTCTTCCAAGAGTCCTATATATAAATAGGGGTGCCCTCTCCTCATTTTGTATACAACAAACATTACAAGCTTAGTGATCTTATAAATTATAATCTTTTCTTTCCATTCTTCACTTCCACCAAATTCTTATCTCTATATTTTTTTCCCTCTTCAAATTAGTCCCTCGTAACTAGGTGGCCTACTACAATTCCAACATTTTAATGATTCAACAGTCAGAGTAAAATTTAATTTATTCATGTCTTTCTTTTGCATAATGTAGTATTTCAATATGTCATTCAATTCAATAGTTTTTTTCTTTTTTCAACCTTGGAAACCATAAATGTTATTCCAAGCTGCATCCTAGCTTCGTCACGGTTAATATCCCCACATGGAACTTCTAGTAAGCACCCAAATCTTTGCTACACACCCCTTGCTATCTTCTAATATTCCATAAGACACTTTTATTGTATATATTTTAACTATACAATCAGTTGGGCGTCTTATTGTTATTCCAGATACATTTCTTATTCTTTCAAAAGAATATATATCCATCCCGTTTTATTAATATCAATTTGAAGTACTTAGTTTATGGGAGTGCCAACTCTTTTTCAATCTGGCATTTTAGATAGACATGTGAATAAAATTCCAACAAAAAAATTACTACCCTACCTCTTTACTAGATTCTTTTTAATTCTTATATAGATATGGATACAATTTTTACAAAAAATATCATAATGCTACCGCTTTATCTAGGAGAGCAGATATGTTGTCCCCTCCCTATTTTGTCCAATCATGTTCTATCTCTATTACATGTGGGCCCAAAGAGAGATTTGGAGTAGATATGAGGATGGATGGTCCACATGTAATAGAGGGGAGGACATGATTGGACAAAATAAAGAGGGAACAACAGATAGATCTGCTATGTTTATCTAGAGTCTTTGTAAGTCCAAGGAAAACATTGGCTACGTGAGCTAAAATTACAATTAGGACTTGCTATATTTTCTATTTATAAGTAACAATATAAGAATTTCAATAAATTATTATATATACTTATTAATGTTGTTATCACCAAGTTGGTATCACTTGGCATTAAGAGATATCATAGTATAGATGATTGAACCTGGAATAGCCTTATTTTGGAAGGAACTATAAGAAGCTAGGGTTAGGGTTAACCAGAGCACTAGATATGGTTGCTTTTAGGCGCTTTATAAGGTGCACTTTGTAACTAATTAGCATGCATTTGGTGTCCTTAAACTTTTTAAAGTTTAATCCACTTTTTAGTGTTGTGTGGCTGTAACTGGAGAGAGACCTTTGTGTCAAGGTTTGTCTTTTCAATTACAGACAAACTAGTTATAAATCTAGCGGAAATTTAAGTCTGCCATGGATTCTTCCAAAAATTATGTCGCCTCTCCTTGTTCCTTTGCATTTGAGTTAATTGTCAAAATGGTACCCGAGAAATGTCGTGATCGTTTTTGGTAATTAAACTTTTTTTTGGTTAATTTGGTACCCAAATTTTACATTTTGGTTTAAAGAGCGTCATAACAAGGTTTCGTTAGTACTTTTGCATTAAAATCGTTAAAAATGAAAATGTGATGGTCATATGCCTTATCTTTAGAGTTATTTTTATCATAACGAACTGATATGTTGGCTATGAATGATTGTAGAGCCGTCATTTTGTACTCGACAAAAGCTATTTGTTTATGTAGAATTTCTTCGAACACCAATATTTTTTTGAAAATATAGTCCAAATTCAAAAACTTGACAAAAGAACCATGAAAAATAAGACACGTGGCAATCATGTCGATTTTTATCGATTTTTGTCCCAAAACACGAACGTAATCTAGTTCAGACACTAATTAAACGAAAATACAAAACTTTGGTACCAAATTAACCACAAAAAAAAAGTTCGATCACTAAAACGACAACCACTACATTCCTCAGACACCATTTGGATAATTAACTCTTTACATTTTTTTTTTTTTTTTGGTATTTTAATCTTTGATATATGATACATATTCAAGATATCAAAGGTAACACTATTGTTCTAGAATTGAGCACAGTATCACAATTGCATAGAGTGAGAATACATGTCTCACTTTTGTGTTGGTGATTTTACTATGACCAATATGATCATACAAATTCTAGAGTGAAAAATGTTGTCATAGGTATGACTTATTTTACATTGATCATCCTAACTTGAGATTATCTATTGCAGGAACAAGTTAGTACAAAATGGTATTTTGAATAATATTTGTCTTGTATTTAAATTAATTTGCACACTTTTTCAGGACTATTCGTCCAATCATATTTCTCATTAATATTAGTGTGCTCATGTATTCATGCAACAAATTAAAGATACAACCCTAGAATTTGATGTTATCCATATGATCAGTGTTTAACATGACAGTACCAACGTTTGCTCTCAGATAGTGAAGACAAGTTTCTGAAAATTCTTGAGTTTCCTTATAATAAACTTTGATGTTCACTTCATTCATGTTAACTCCGTCTAATTTCATACTAACGAGTGCATAGCAATATTAAGTGCTATATATAGTCCCGCATCAGACAGGGAGAAGAGCTTTAATTTGTTTATGAGTTGAAGTACTTCAAATTTATATCTTTTAATTAAAGTGTTGTCACTCCTCCATCTCAATATTCTCATTTCTGCAACAGCATTTGCTTTGCTAAAACATTGAGATTGATCAACTAAGCTTGGTGTTAATTTCAGTTAGCCGTAATTTTAGCATATAATTAGTCACTTAGATGATAGAGACATGAGAACTAAGATTAGGATGACGACTTCAGATTCGGGCAATTTCGCTGTGCTATTCTGTTGTTTTTTTCTTCCTGTGGACAATTCTAAAGGCTACATCACAATCTTAGACGTGACTTTCCATATATCAACTCAAGATTACGATTCAACAGCATTTAGCCCCTTACATTATGAAATATGCAAAATTTGCAACAAACCATTTTCCACACACTGTTGTTTCGTGACTTTCCATATTTTAAAACAACAATATCCCGGATTCAACCACTCAACTTTGTTGGTGCTAGCTATAGCTTATTATGGGACTAATGGGTTACTTTTAGTCCTCCACCTGTTCCCCGTGCTTCCCGGAGCATGTTGTTTCGTGCGTACACAATCTGCTCTGGCAGCACACATAAACACTGCATAGGCAATGGCGGGAAGGATGACAAATAGGACCACCGATGCCTGCCATGGCAATGAATAATGTGTAGCTATATACGAGGGGGGCTACGCTAGCTGTTCAAATTGGCAACTGCCAGGGATGAGAAACCCTTACAATATTGTTGGTGTCGGCGATGTTAAGGGCGCCAAAGTGTGGACTGGGGCCGACATGCCGGTCCAGCAATGCTATGCTGCTAGCACGCGATCAGTCATTGTCATGGAACCCACACTGATGCTAGAGCATGATAACGACCTCAATTGTCGCCGTGCAGGAGGAAAGCCAATTTCGGTGCGGGCCTTCGACGCGGAACGGCTGATCTAATTAGCTCAGGTGGATGTGGCATGCGGTAGGGTTTACCATATTCTGCTAACATTTACTTCTTCTTGACAAAAAAATATCTATAGGTACGATCATTCCAGTACTGTAGATGCCTGCCTCGTTAAAACTTTCACAGGAAACCAAAAATCCAACAGGAAAAATGATCCTAAGTTAAGAGGAAAAATTATATTAAGATCAAGTGAGTATACTCAGGGCTGATTCGAGAATTCTCGGGACCAAGGATGGGATTTGAAAAGGAGACCTCTCGGCCGGATAAATGAAAAACATTCGGTTTTCCTAAATAAATTTTATTGATTTTTTTTTCTCGTATAGCAATTTTATCAATCAGAAATATTCTAAAAAAAAATTAAGCAATAAAAAATATTGATAAAAAACCTAGTAGAGTAACTTTATTGTCGTTTTTTCAAAATTCAAACAAAGCAAGTAGAAACAACATTATATGAAGAAAAAAGAAAAAAAAAAGTAACTAATAGATATTAGAATGGTAAAATATATTTGAAAAAAAAATAAAGTCAAATAAAGCCCCCGTTCCGCAGAACCGATATGTCCTCGCATTCGGTTCCGCAGAACCGATCGTTCTCGCTGGACGTGATACCGTACAAGTCTGGAGTTGTACTTGTACAAGGCAAGAACGTGCACATGTGTCAAATATCTTTTGTAAATAGTTCCACAACACGACAGCAGATTATAAAACACACATTTGTATAGGAAAAAGATAATTCTTTTATTCATTCATTGCAACGAAGTACAATTTTTTCAGCACCAAAATAAAAATGCATGAATGGCTTACATAGTTTTACATAAAAGAAACATTGATAGCCTGACATGAAATAATGTTCTTATCCCATATATTACGCCCCTTTATTACTTCTTGAAAACTTGAAAGCAGCTACTATAAATCTTTGAAATACTTTAAAAATAGGAAGAAACTTGAAAAGACAGCAACAAACGCTTTAATTTTCTTGAGCGCCCCCGGTATCTCGGTCACCTGGTTTGCCTACAGAGACGTGGGTCAGTACTTAACTTGTACTGGTGAGCAGAACTAGCCCACTCACCTAAACCAATATTTCTTAATTAAGGCAGCAGTTAAATAGGCAACATTATAAATGCAACATTACAATAGGCAATAGTTTATAAGCAACAGTTCATGCAGTGAAATATATATAAGCTTTGCACATATGGAATCATTACCCCGGCCAATGGCCATTCCCGTATAATTTACAGGATTGTTCTTACCGCCCCTGCTTAAGACATCATTAGTATGCAACTCATTCTCACAGGGCAATTTGTGGTGTAGCACTATGATTGACATGACATATAGGACTTCGATGGGAGTGCGATGCGCTATTCAAAGTAGGTAGCAAGCCTCAATGAATGTCTCGCTTATACCCGGCGCTACCAAAGCGCTACTATTTTCTCCGGGCTGATCGGTCCCTAGTGCCCCAGGTCATGTTCGAGAAAATTTACTACCTTGTGCACAAGTTGTTCATGACAATACAATGCATCTATGACTATATGATAAGCATAAATAGCAGTGTAAGGTATTGAAACATTCAGAGCAACAATGCATATTTATCCATTCTCGTTTCAGCATACTTATTCATTTGATTCGATTGGTAGTCCGGATACTCCAATTTACCGCTAAGTCATGGCACCAAACCACGACACAATAATTATATTATTTTTTGTGTTACATAATTAAACTTCTCCCTTATCAAGGTAATTTCATTGATTTATAATAGTGGTATGAAACTTGTGGCATTAGTGGCTTTATCGATTATTGGACTTAGCAAGGTTACAAGAGAATATTATTGATTATTGGCATAAAGGAGTAGAAAAGAAGGAACAGAACCGCTCACCAAATAGAGAATGTCGAGAGAAAAAAGACACTTGTTCGCTCAAGCTTTGATCACGCGTCTATCTGCATTGGCACCAACATTTGGTTAGACAACCGTCTTCATTTCTTTCAGAGTTCTCTAGAATGAATGCATGCAATCGATGAAAATAGGCTAAATAATCAATTATTGAAAACCAATCATGAAAATGCATTCATCAAAAACCAAGCAGCGAAAATCCAAGAAAGCCAACCAAAAATCCAACGAAAGCTATTGGACTCATTCCAACATAAGTCGATCCATTAATTGGAAAGGTTTATTGCATTGTCCGTGATTGATTACGTCATAAAATTTCTCCATACTCAATTTCGACTGAGTAAATTGAGCCACACGCCTTATATAGTGCACCGCTAGGAGCGAAATACTACATAATATGCCACTAAGAAAAAGTTTTGTTCTCGAAACTTGAAACAAAGGTTCTACCTCTAGGTTATCGAATAAAGAAGGGTACTACTTTCGCATCTCTTCCTCAAGCTCCCATGTCGACTCCACAACTGCACTGCATGATTCTGCCACAACAAACGGACAAAAGCCACTGATCGATTCCGTAGGGTCTTCTATTTTCGGTCTAGGATTTGAACAGGTTCTTTTGAGTAAGATAGGTCGGCACTCAGCTCAAGCTGATCGATGTTCACTACGTGACTCGGGTCATGCACGTATCTCCTTAGTTCGAAAACATGGAAGACATCGTGCATTTCCGTGAAAGCAGGAGGTAGTGCAAGTCGATAAGCCACTGGCGCCACCTTATCTAGAATCTCGAAAGGTCCGACAAACCGTGGACTCAGCTTCCCTTTGACGCCAAACCGCATCATACCTTGCATAGGTGTCACCTTTAGGAACACATGATCACCCTCCATAAATTCCAAAGGATGCCTATGTACATCCGTGTAGCTTTTCTGCCGACTTTGAGCAACTCAAAGATTTTTTGCACCATGCGAACTTTCTTGATGGCTTGTTCAATAAATTCTGGTCCGAGTACTTGTCGTTCACTGACTTCCTCCCAACATATCGGTGATCGAAACTTGCGTCCATATATTGCTTCATACGCGGCCATAGGGACTCGCTTGATAACTGTTGTTATAAGCGAACTCTACCGGTGATAGATAGGTATCCCAACTTGCTTTCAAATCTAGCACGCACAGTCGCAACATATCTTCTAGGATTTGGTTTACTCTTTCGGTTTGTCCATCAGTCTGCGAATGGTACGCCGAGCTAAAATACAACTTAGTACCCATTGCTGCCTGAAGGCTTTTCCAGAATCGAGACAAGAATCGTCAATCTCTATCTGACAAATTGAGACTGGCACTCTATGTAATCGGACAATCAGATCTAAGTAAATTTGAGCCAAACGATCAACGCTCCATGTATTTTTTATTGCTATGAAATGAGCCGACTTGGTCAGTCTATCCATGATGATACAAATCGCATCATTTTCCTTTGACGTCCTTGGTAAGCCCCCTATGAAATCCATTGAGATGTCCTTCCACTTTTATTATGGAATGGCGCGGTTCTGCAACTCTCCGTCGGGTCGCTGGTGTTCTTCCTTCACACGTTGACAATCCAGATATCGTGACACAAATAATGCCACATCTTTCTTCATGCCATGCCACCAAAATATTGTACGCATATCCTTGTACATTTTGGTGCTTTCTGGATGCAAGGTGTATTTAGCATAATGAGCCCCAGTCAGTATTTTCTTCCTGAGTTCATTATCCTTAGGTACACATAATCTGCCCTTAAGCCACAATATTCCATTCTCACGTTCCACAAAATCGGTTGCCTTTCCTGCTGAAATCAACTCGCGTATCTTCTGCAGGAATATGTCATCCTTTTGCGCGAATTTGATCTTTTTGAGCAAGTTTGGTTCTAACTGCAATTGAGACAGCTGCGCTCCCTGTGTACGAACTTTGTATTCGATGCCCATTTCTTCCAACTCTTGAAGCAACCTGTTTGACATAGATAATGATCCGACAAATTTTTGACTCAATGCATTTGCCACAACGTTTGCTTTTTCCGGCGTATAAGCAATCGTCAAGTCATAATCCTTTATCAGTTCCAGTCATCGTCGTTGTCTCAAGTTTAATTCCTTTTGCGTGAATATGTAATTAAGGCTTTTATGATCTGTGAAGATCTCGCATGACACTCCATAGATATAGTGTCACCATAATTTCAACACGAACACAATTGTCACAAGTTCCAAATCATGTGTCGAATAATTCTTTTCATGTTATTTCAGCTGTCTTGAGGTATAGGCAATTACTTTCCCACGCTGCGTAAGAACACATCCTAATCCAAGACGAGATGCATCATTGTAGATCTAAAATCTCTCAAGTCCATCTGGAAGAGTAATAATTAGAGCCGAGATGAACTGCTGCTTCAGTTCCTGAAAACTGCTCTCACAGTCGTCTGTCCATTTGAATCCTACTCCCTTTTGGGTGAGGTGAGTCAGAGGCGACACAATCTTCGCAAAGTTCTTTATGAATCTCCGATAGTAGCCAGCCAAGACGAGAAAACTTTTGATCTTACTAACCGATGTAGGTTATTTCCAGTAAACCACTGCCTCTATCTTCTTCGGGTCAACTGATACACCATATGTTGAAATAACATGCCCAAGAAAAGCCACACTGCTCATCCAGAACTCGTACTTGCTTAACATCGCATATAACTGAGATTCATGAAGTGTCTGCAGTACGGTCCTTAAATGTTCAACATGAGTTTTTCTGTCTCTCGAGTAGATTAAGATATCATCGATGAATACGATGACGAACTTGTCTAAGAAGGGTCAAAATACTCGATTCATCATATCCATGAAAGCCGTTGGAGCATTGGTCAAACCAAAAGGCATAACCAAAAATTCGTAGTGTCCATATCTTGTACGAAAAGTTGACTTTAGAATATCCTCTGGTTTGATCTTCAACTGGTGATACCCTGAACGAAGATCAATCTTTGAAAATACTGTTGCACCCTGAAGTTGATCAAACAGATCATCAATTATTGGCAACGGATACTTGTTCCAGACTGTCGCTTTGTTTAATTTTTGATAATCTATACAAAGATGCATTATGCCATCTTTCGTCTTCATAAACAGCACTGGAGCTCCCCAAGATAAAATACTGGGATGAATGTAGCCACGATCTAGTAACTCTTGTAGTTGTGACTTTAGTTCCTTCAATTCGACAGGAACCATCCGATATGGAGCTTTTAATATCGGCCGAGTATTTGGAAAGGTGTCAATACTGAACTCAATTTCTCGGTCTGGAGGCATTCCAGGTATCTTTTCTGGAAACATGTCGGAGAATTCTGCTATGACTTCGGTCTCTCCCGAGTCTGCGCCCTTCATCCGAGTGTCTCATACAGAAGCAAGGTACCCTTCACACCCCGAATATAGCATACATCTTGCCGTCATTGCCGCTACCACCATCACTGTTTTAGACATCGGGCTACACGAATAGGAGAACTCTGCCTCGCCAGGAATATGAAACACAACTCTCTTCTTCTCACAGTCAATTGTTGCATCGCACGCTCCGAGCCAATCCATGCCTAAGATGATGTCGTAATCGACGATGTCCAAGACTATTGAATCCAAGGACACGTACTTTCCTCCAATGCAAAGATAACCATCCTTGCAAATTAAACTTGCAGGCAAATCTAGGACGGAGTGTTGACACTAAGATTCATATCTAAAGGTGTCTTACAAAATTTATGTTCTTTAGCAAATGCAGATGATATGAAGCTATATGTAAAACTAGAGTCAAATAGTACACGAGAAGGTATTTTTCTGTAAGCAATATACCTATTATGACAGTGTTTGAGGCAAGCACTTTTTCTTGAGTCAGTGCAAACACTCTACCCTGTCCTCCTTGTCGTGGGTTCTGAGCATTTGCAGTTGCTGCCTGTGGAGCTCGTGGAGCTTGTCCACGATTCTGATTGTACTGTTGATAACGATTCTGAGTGTGATATTGATCGTGATTCTGATTTCTTCTCCCACTATTGTACCATGCAGCCTTGTGATCCAAAATGCCACACTTAAAACATCCATCCTGACACTCATCTTGACGGTGTCCAATCCGCTTGCACCTGTTACAATACGGTCGCTGATAGGGTCCCTTGTTGTCATTTATGTTTTGACGCTTGGAAGCATCATACTCGTTTGCTGTCATGGGTTATTTTTAGCTGTTCCCACGGTTGTGCTGTGTCGCCCCTCGAGGATAAAATTTCTCCATCTCAAGAGCCGCTTCATAGGCTTCCCGGTACGTCGCACACTTCCGATTGAGAACATCATGTTGCAAGCCCTCATTCAGACCTTCAATGAATCGCAATCGCTTTGTCTTATTATTCGGTATCATGTAGCCATCGAACTTGGATCACTTTAAGAACTCTGCTTCGTAGTCATTAACGGACATATTGTCATGTTCGAGCGCTACGAACTCCTTTTCTTTTCTGTAATAGACAGCTGGTGGAATAAACTGTGCGATGAATGCCTGCTTAAATGTCTCCCAAGTTGGCACCACATAATGTTTGTCTCTTTGACTCCCACCAGTCTTCTGCTTTGAGATGTAGCTGCACAGCCGCATAATCCACTCTTTTGGTGCCTTGCACATCCAACATACGGAAGATGCCCTCTATCTTTAGGAAGCCATTACTTTCTATGGTTCCGTATTGCCATTGAACTCAGGCGGATTGCATCTTTTGAATTCAGAAAACTTGAATGTCGGTCTCCTTCTTAGAGGCAGTTCCGTCTCCTCTTCTTCTACTACCACTGTCTCTTTTGTGGCAGCCACTACGGTCTCATTGTTATTCTCAGTTAATGTAGCGACCTGTTGAGATAAGTTTTCAACTTGGTGTTATTGTGCATCGAATCACGCTTGAAACTAGTTGGTTAGCTGCGCTTGAAGCTCACGATGTTGTGCCTCAATCATCTTATGATGTGCATCGTGTTGCTTCCTTTGCGCCTCTAGCATTTTCATTACTTTTTCTATTGGGTCAGACGACGATGTCGCCTTGGTGCTATCACCCTTAGTCGTCTACAAAAGAAATAACTTTCATTAGCACTCATAAAATATTTATGGGCTTATTGTAGGGAACATTATTTCATTCAGTACTATCGAAAAGCCAATTATTTGAGAAAATAATTATTGTTTGAAACTTCCACTTGAAACCATTTTTTGAAATCCGAGGAACTTTAAACTGTGCTATGATACCAACTTTGTCACGCCCTGGCATCCGGCTCCGCAGAACTGATCGTCATCGCTTGACATGATGTTGTACAAGTCTGGGGTTGCACTTGTACAAGGCAAGAACATGCATATGTGTCAAATATCTTTTGTAAACTGTTTCACAACTCAGCAGCAGATTATAAAATACACTTTTGTATAGGAAGAAAATAATTATTTTATTGATTCATTGCAACGAAGTACAATTTTTTCAGCACCGAAATGGAAATGCCTGAATGTCTTACATAGATTTTCATAAAAGAAACACTGATAGGCTTACATGAAATAATATTCTTATCCCATACATTATGCCCCTTTATTACTTCTTGAAAACTTGAAAGCAGCTACTAGAAATCTTTCAAATACTTTGAAAATAGGAAGAAGCTTGAAAAGACTGCAACAAATGCTTTAATTCCCTTGAGCGCCCCCGGTATCTCGGTAACCTAGTTTACCCACAGAGATGTGGGTCAGTACTTAACTTGTACTGGTGAGCAGAATTGGCCCACTCACCTAAACCAATATTTCTTAATTAAGGCAGCAGTTAAATAGGCAATATTATAAATGCAACATTACAATAAGCAACAGTTTATATGCAACAGTTCATGCAGAAAAATATATATAAGCTTTGGAAATATGGAATCCTTACCCCGGCCAATGGTCGTTCCCGTATAATTTACAGGATTTTTTTACCGCCCCTGTATAAGACATCATCAGTATGCAACTCATTCTCACTAGGTCATTTGTGGTGTAGCACCACGATAGACATGCCATATAAGACTTCGATGGGCAAGCGATGTGCCATTCAAAGCAGGTAGCAAGCCTCAATGAATGTCTCGCTTATACTCGGCGCTACCAAAGCGCTATTATTTCCCTCGGATCGAATAGCCCTAGTGCCCCAGGTCTCGTTCGAGAAAATTTACTACCTTGTGTACAAGTTGTCCATGACCATACAATGCATCTACGACTATATGATAAGCATAAAAAGAAGTATAAGGTATTGAAACATTTAGAGCAACAATGCATATTTTTCCATTCTTGATTCAGCATACTTATTTATTTGATTCGATTGGTAGTTCATAGACTCCAATTTACCCCTAAGTCATGGCACCAAACCACGATATAATGATTATATTCTTCCCTGTGTTACATAATTAAAATTTTCTCTTATCAAGGTAATTCCATTAATTTATAATAGTAGTATGAAACTTGTGGCATTAGTGGTTTTATCGATCATTGGACTTAGCAATGTTACAAGAGAACATTATTGATTATTGGCATGAAGGAGTAGAGAAGAAGGGACAAAACTGCTCACCAAATAGAGAATGTTGAGAGAGAAAAGGCGCTTGTTCGCTCAGGCTCCGGTTGTAGTGCCTCGCTCCGCGTCGGCACTATGTACAAGAGATATCGGTTTGCTGACTCAAAAAGAATATCTTTCTTAAGAGCTCTTTGTTGAACCAAGAGATGACTAATCTAGGTGAGTGGACAGAAACTTCGTTCTCTGATTCTTGCACGCCTTAATAATGAATCTGAGTTTTATAATGCCTGTTGCTAAGAAGATTAATATTTTTGTTGCCTGATAATAGAACTGCATGCTTAGCTAGAACTTGAATGCTTGACAATAGAGAATCTTACCATGCTAATAAGAAGAGTAAGAGATTGCTTGAACATGTTTTCATATCGCTTGTGTTTTGAGAGAACCACATCGTGCTTGAACTTGTTCAGAGAGAGCGGTCAGTCCGGACAGAGATAGAAGAGAAAAGATAGATGGTCTGCTTGTTTATTTTGTCTCCATCATAGAGTTTATCTAATATTATTTCATGCATTCGCATCAGTCAGACAATGGCTATTAGTGAAGATCTGAACCTTGGTCACGGCTGCTAATGATAGTGAAGAGCAACCATGAGTCGTAGCTGCTAATAGCATCAAAAAAAGAGTCATTGGTTAGCTGGATTACCGCTACTGATCCTGAGTTTCTAGGGGACCAAAAAGTATATAGATAGTTCATTATGTTTTCTTGATAGAAGGATAGTTCCTAGATGCTGTATTGTCCCTAGAGTCTTTGGGTATAGCTCACGAGACACGCTGCACACATCCTGATAGTAGAATAATCGGCTTGCCTTGTATGCTTGAATGAATCAAACATGAACTTTATTTACAAAAGATGTTTCCAAAAGAAGTAATATGACTCCGTTCCTGTGCTGCATGTAATCAATATAGGTAAAACTAGAAAGATCACTAGTAATGTAATATTTTATCACATGATTACTTAGTGTTGGTTTTAGTGAATGTTGCTTCTGTTTGTTGTTTTTAGATTCACTAGTACTTTCTCCAAAGTGTTAACCCACCAACAGTTTACTTGTTCGCAGGTGCTGGATCATCCGAGGAAGCGATAGGCGTGCCTCATCTCCGGGACTCAAAAATCTGGTTTAGATGCCTTGAGTCGTATCGTTTGCTTTGAGCTGCTTTTGTATAGAGGGACATAATGTATGGAACGATGCCATGTATTCAGAGAACAATGTGTCTTTTGATTTGCCCCATATACTCAGATGGATTATTGTTTGCAACACTGTCCCTCCGCTGCTTACTCGATCGATTCGATAATAGCCATAACTTTAACGATGTTGCCTTGTGCGGGCGCAACCCCAGGCTCGTACGGCATCGCGTCCCGATGGCAAATGACTATACGTCCCGCGAGAGTGCCGAGGCACGGTGATTCACTCCCGACGGAGACGTTGTCAGAACCTTCGGGATTGGGGCATGACATAATGGTATTAGAGCAATTCGATCCTCTAGCCTTACGCCCATTTCGCTGTTGTTCTTAGATGGCGATTCCTTATATATTAATATCATTATTGAATAGAGCGTTCCATACAATAAGTCCATAGATATTCTCAAAGTTGTGCAAACATTTTCTGGATTTAATTTTTTGCTTGAGAGTTATGCTTTTGTGCTTGTGGTTTGCTAGAGTTTTCGATTGAAGATGGTGAGGGATGAGGACTATCGCTGCTCTGGATATCAAAAAGTTTCTCCTTGAGTTTCGAGGATGAAACTCTTTCTTGGTGGGTAAGTATGTAGTGCCCCGCTCTGCGTCGGCACTATGTACAAGAGATATCGGTTTGCTGACTCAAAAATGATATCTTCCTTAAGAGCTCCTTGTTGAACCAGGAGATGACTGATCTAGGTGAGTGAGCAGAAACTTCGTTCTCTGATTCTTGCACGCCTTAATAATGAATCTAAGTTTATAATTCCTATTGCTAAGAAGATTATTGTTTCTGTTGCCTGATAATAGAACTGCATGCTTAGCTAAAACTTGAATGCTTGTCAATAGAGAACCTTTCTATGCTAATAAGAAGAGTAAGAGATTGCTTGAATATATTTTTATTTCGCTCATATTTTGAGAGAACCACATCGTGCTTGAAATTGTTCAGAGAGGGCGGCCAGTCCGTACAGAGATAGAAGAGAAGAAATATATGGTATGCTTGTTCATTTCATTTGCATCATAGAGTTTATCTGATAGTGTTTCATGCATTCGCATCGGTCGGACAATGTCTATTTGTGAAGAGCTGAACCTTGGTCACAGTTGCTAATGATAGTGAAGAGCAACCATGAGTCACAGCTGCTAATAGCATCAGATAAAAGAGTCATTGGTTAGCTGGATTACCGCTACTGATCCTGAGTTTCTCGGGGACCGAAAAGCATATAGATAGTTCATCGTGTTTGCTTGATAGAAGGATAGTTCCTAGATACTGCATTGTCCCTAGAGTCTTTGGGTATAGCTCACGAGACACGCGGCGCACACTCTGATAGTAGAATAATCGGCTTGCCTTGTATGCTTGAATTAATCAAACATGAACTCTGTTTACAAAAGATGTTTCCAAAGAAGTAATATGACTCCGTTCCTGTGTTGCATGTAACGAACATAGGTAAAACTAGAAAGATCACTAGTAATGTAATATTTTATCACATGATTACTTAGTGTTGGTTTTAGTGAATATTGCTTTTGTTCGTTATTTTTAGACTCACCAGTACTTTCTCTAAAGTGCTGACCCACCAACAGTTTTCTTGTTCGTGGGTGCTGGATCGTCCGAGGAAGCGATAGGCGTGCCTCATCCCCGGGACCCAAAAAACTGGTTTAGATGCCTTGAGCCGTATCGTTTGCTTTGAGCTGCTTTTGTATAGAGGGACATAATATTTGGAACGATGCCATTGTATTCAAAGAACCTTGTGCCTTGTGAATTGCCCCGTATACTCAGATGGATTATTGTTTGCAACACTATCCCTCCGCTGCTTACTCGATCGATTCAATGATAATTACAACTTTAACGATGTTGCCTTGTGCGGGCGCAACCCCAGGCTCGCACGGCATCACTTTCCGATGGAAAACAACTATATGCCCCACGGGAGTGCCGAGGCACGGTGATTCGCGCCCGTCGGGGACTTTGTCGGGACCTTCGGGATCGGGACGTGACACCGGTCATGCATCTATCTGTATTAGCACCAACATTTGGTTAGATTACCGTCTTTATTTCTTTCAGAGTTCTCTAGAATGAATGCACGCAATCAATGAAAATAGGCTAAATAATTAATCATCGAAAACCAATCACGAAAATGCATTCATCAAAAATCAAGCAGCAAAAATCCAAGAAAGCCAACCAAAAATTTAATAAAAGCTATTGGACTCATTCTAACAGAAGCCGATCCATCAATTGGAAAGGTTCATTGCATTGTCCATGATCGATTCTGCTGTAAATTTCCCCATATTCAATTTTGACTGAGTCAATCGAGCCATAAGCCTTATATAGTGCACTACTAGGAGCAGGATACTACACTTCCAACCTTGATCATCATCCTGCTAATGGTGGTCAGGGTGACCCTCAGGAGGATGAGCATGATGAGGAGGTAGTTCTTGAAGGGGAGGAGGATGTTGATATCCAGCCAGTACTAGTGGTTCCATTGAGGAGGAGCGATAGAGAGTGTCAACCATCTACGAGATACTCACCGGGTGAGTATATGCTACTAATTGATGGGAGATAGCCCAAATATTTTGCAGAGGCTATGGAAAATGAACACAGAAAGGAGTGTATGGAGGCTATGCAGGAGGAGATGAGTTCCTTATATGCCAATTCTACTTATGAGCAGGTGCGGTTGCCAAAGGGCAAGAAGGCTTTGAAAAATTAATGGGTATTCAGAGTGAAGCAGACAGATTATGCTACTCGCTCTCGATACAAAGCAATGCTTGTCACGCCCTAGTCCCAAAATATCGAGGGACTAGACACGTGTCAATTGCCAGCAGCACACACCGATGGACAAACCTAATTTAATGGATCCATCGGAGCGTACTTAAGCTGTAGTACAACAATAAGGGTCTACTAATCTCATCTACAGAATAAATACAGCAATATCAATAGAGTGAAATATAAACATCATCAAGTCTCAAGTAAATAAATTGAGGAACAACCCGATAACAAGTCTGATACAATTGTCAAAATACAGAAATAAAGATAACAACTGCAAATACTGAGTATGGATAAAGCATATACTCAGAAGATATCGTCGGTGATCACTCGTCTACTGGATCTGGTACTGCTCCAGTGCCTGCTCCTATTCCTGCTTCTGCTAATGCTCTTGTCCTGTAAACCTCGGGATAGATCTCGTCTGCTAATCCTGGGGACATAATCCGGATCCAGGTCCTCAGGGGACATAGCAAGGTACAAAATAACTCATGCCAAAATAAATGCAGTACAGAAATAAATGAAACAATAGGGTAAACTATATAACCAGCTAAGTGATATGCAAGTTGAGAGTTTTAGTCATACTCGGGCTGAGACTACTATAGGCTCTGTGTCGGGGAAACCAATAGCAACATTAGTATTACGACTCCAGTATATATGCCAAAGCAAGTAGTATCACGACTCCAGTATATGTGCCAAAGCACCTCCAGACAATAATATATATAATATAATCAGCCTTTGATATGGTAATACTCTCTCCACCCAATGTAATCACACGTCTCATATCCATGACACGCAAGATCAAAACTAATGCAGCAAGTCATATAATGTCTATGAATATAATGTCCATGTCATAAAACCTATATCCTATACAGAATCATTTTGAATATTTTCGGAAGATTCTGTCACATGAATAGTATCCAGTATCCTGGGTTATGATGTACTTGATAAGACAAGTACGAGAATGTAAAGGGTCACGATATCCATCTCTAGGTAACGTTACACAACTCCGCGTACGGTGTTGGCACCTGACTATTAATCGAACGCTAAGTAAAGTCACACGGTCCTAGGTCAAGCATGTACAATATATGAATAAATTAAGACAGCAATATAAAGCAGGTACTGCAAGTTTTTGGCAAGGTACACTTGCCTGTGGTTCTGGCTCCAAGTGTAGCTCTGGTCTCAGTGGAACTTGCAGGTACTCCTCCGGTTGCTGAAATAAACATCACCATCAAATTCAGAAAATATCAAATAGCTACAAACGCCTGTCCTTGAGTCCAATTTGGACACAGGGGCAAAAACTATAATTTCTGGTCAAAGCGGGATCCACATGTGGTCCGCTTTGCACCGAAAAATGTGTCAGAACCAATGGTCTCCAAATTCGTCAAACTTAGTATCAACAAGTCCAGAACAATGATATGAACCCAACGGAACTTCCAGAACTGAATTTTGATGAGCCGATTACAAAATCGTCCGTCAAGTGGAGCCGCGGGGCCCACGATATGCGATTTTGTCAATGTTCTCAGAATCGAACCAAACTTGGATCACAGGACCAGCGTATTGCTATGAGTCCGATGGCGCAAGTTTCGTTTCGATCTGACGTGTGTACACAAAGTTACAACGTATTCCAGAATAGGCGGATACGGAACATTGTCGACGGATACGCGTTGATTCCAGTGTGCACACACATCCAAATCAACTTCTGCAAAATTCTGCACGTCCGTATCAACGGCGCGCACCTTTCGGTGAAGACCGCACGCGACCAAGTCGTCCCGTTTGGCGGGGCGCACTCAGTTCCAAAGAAAAATGGGATATTATTTTTTCTGTTTTTGGATCGCGGTTAGCAATCGCCACAGGACATGACACACCGAGCGGGTTGCACGGACATCGAGAGGGTCACACAGTCTACACATCACAACTGGCAAAACAAAAAATGGGACAACGAGGAGAGAGAACGGGTTACCTGAACGGGGCTACGCAGAACGGGGTTTCTTCGTATCCGTGAGGTGACACGACACAAGGGGACACGGTGCACTGTAGCTAGGGTTAGGTTTAGGGTTTCTGCCGGAGATCTTCGACGGAGCTGGTGGAGGAAGGTGGCTCGGGGCGGGGGTGTTCAGCCGGAGGCAGCTCAGCCGGAGCTGCTGTTGGTTGTGGTCGAGGCTCGACTGCTGCGGGTTTCGAGGGCGGCGGAGGATCTCGAGGCGAAGAGGAAGACGGAGGAGATGGGTGGTGGCGATGCGGGGTTGGGCTCGGGGCACTGCGGGTCGGGGACGGGCGGAGGACGACGAGTGGTGATCGAGGGCGGTGGGGGTCGTGGCAGAGCGGGGTGGAGATGGGTGAGGCACAGTGAGGTGGGGGTTGGCGTCAAGGCGGTCGGGGCTCGACGGAGAGAGAGAGATGGAGGCGACACGGTGGAGAGCGAAGGCGGAGATGGCTAGGGAGGCCGAGGGCTGGGGCAGGGCAGCGGGGCTCGGGTCGAGCGGCTGCGGGGTCGTGATCGAGGCGGCGGAGGATCTCGAGGGGTGTCGGGGATGATGGCTGAGGGCGGGGCTTAGGGCGGAGGAAGGAGGAGGAAAGACGGTTAGGGTTCAGGCGAAGGAGGAAGAGGGGATTAGGGTTCCGGCGTCGAGGGGGTTAAATAGGGTAGCCGCCGGGTCGGAATAGGATTCAGATTAGGATTAGGGTTAGGTTTTCGACCGGGTTAACGGGTCCGGGTCGGGTTCAATTCGGATCCAACCCGACCCGTTAAGAGCTGGGTTTGGTTCGGTTCGGTTTAACTGCGGTTCGGGTTGGTTTGGTTTATTTCAAAATAAACCGGGTTTAATTTAGGGTTTATTTAGGGTTAATTATAACTTGGTTTTTAGGGCTTTAAAAATGCTTCCGGGGTCCAATAAATTTCCGAAAAATTACCCTATGTCTAATTTTTCATTTTGCACCCAAAAATATTATTTTCATAATATTTTAATATTAATTAACAATATTTAAAAATCATTAAATATTAAAATACCTTAATTTTAGTTACAGAAAAATCCTAGAAAAAAATAGAAAATTATGAAAAATCCATTTTAAAATTCCTGAAAAATCAGGGGGTTTACAATGCTAGTAGTTAAAGGCTACGGTCAATGGAAGAGCATAGATTATGATGAGATCTTTTCGCCAGTCGTCAAGTAGTCATCTATTCGGGTGGTGCTAGCAGTAGCAGCCAGTTTCGACTTGGAGGTCGAGCAGATCAACGTGAAGACGTCATTCCTCCATGGTTATCTTGAGGAGGAGTTGTACATGGAGCATCCAGAGTGATTCTGTGAGAACGACAAGTCACACTTGGTCTGCCGGTTGAGGAAGAGCTTGTATGGTCTAAACCAGGCTCCGAGGCGGTGGTACTAGAAGTTTGAGTCATTTATGGGAGAGCATAGTTATGTATGGACGACGTTAGACCACTGTTTATTTGTGAGGTACTTTGCCCAGGATAATTTTATTATTTTACTGCTATATGTTGATGACATTCTACTGGTGGATCAGAATGCCACTAGAATAGCGGAGTTGACATGCCAACTGGTAGCGGTCTTCTCTATGAAGGATTTGGGCTCAGCAAAGACTATTCTTGGGATGGAGATCAGACGAGAGAGAAATTCCAAGCTTCTACACTTGTCTCATAAGAAGTATATTCACTACTTCAGTATTTTTTGATAGACGGGTAGAAGAAAGTGAGTAACCCCCTTGCGGCTCACTTTAAGTTCGCTGAGGAGTAGTATCCATCTACCGAGGATGAGAAGAAAGATATAAAATGGGTTCCATATACCTCAGCTATTGAGAGTCTCGTGTATGCTATGGTATGTACGAGACAGACATCGCTCACGCAGTTGGCACAATTAGCAGGTATACTTCCAATCCTAGAAGGGTACATTAGATTACGGTCAAGGGGATTATACGATACCTTCAGGGCACTGCCGATTGGAGACTTTCTTTTGCTGGTTGTCACGCCCCAGTCCCAAAATGCCGAGGGACCAGACACGTAGCAACGGCCAGCAGTACGCACCGATGGACAAACCCAATTTAATGGATCCATCAGGGCATACTTAAGCTGTAAAATCAAGTCTACGACAACAGGCACAACTAATCTCATCCACACAAGATATAAAATATGATACACAAAATAAATAAGGAATGTAAATCATCAGCTAGTCTCAACAAAGTGCTTCGGGGAACAACCCGATAAATATCTGATACAATGGTTCAACAGACCAGAATATAATGACTGAAATAAATAAATGCTGAGCATGAAACATGGATGCTCAGGAGAAGTCTTCGGCTAACACCTCGTCCTCGGATGGCGGTACAGCTCTTGGATCAGCTCCTGCTCCGGTCCCGTATACCTCGGGATAGATCTCGTCCTCAAATCCTGGGGACATAATCCGAATCCAGGTCCTCAGGGGACATAGCAAGGTACAAGAAAGCTCATGCCAAAATAAATGCAGTACAGAAAATAAATGGAATAAATAGGACAAGTAAGTAACCATCTAAGTGAAAATGCAAGTGAAAGCATCACGAGTACTCAGGCTGAGCCACTACAAGCTCTGTGTCGGGGAGCCGGTAGCGGTAATTGTCACGCCCCAGTCCCAAAATACCAAGGGACTAGACACGTGGCAATGGCTAGCAGCATGCACCGATGGACAAACCCAATTTAATGGATCCATCGGGGCATACTTAAGCTGTACTACAATAGTCAGGGTTTACTAATCTCATCCACAGAATAAAGATAGCAACATCAGCAAAAGAAATAATCAACAACATCCAGTTACAAGTATTTAAAAATCGGGAAACCACCCGATAATAAGTCTGTTTACACAAGTTCAATTAAACAGGAAAATAAAGAGTTTAATTAAACATGAAATAAAGTCTATTTGCCATAATGACTGAGCATGGTGAAGCAATTGTTCAGGAGAAGTCCTCAACAATCACCTCGTCCTCAGGTTCAGGTACTGCTCCGAGTAGTGCTCATGTTCCGTACACCTCAGGGTAGATCTCGGCTGCTAAACCTGGGGATATAATCCATTCCAGGTCCTCAGGGGACATAGCAAGGTACAGAAAACACAAGCCAAAATATAATGCAGTACAGAAATAAAGAAAATAACAGGGTAAATAACCAGCTAAGTGATAATGCAAGTGAGAGTTATTAGTCATACTCAGGCTGAAACTACTACAGGATCAGTGTCAAAGAAACCATAGTAGTATTCTCTCGAAGGGCCAGTACGGTACCAAAGCTCTGCGTCAGAGTCTAAGGCACTTCCATTAAGTTATTATATATATATATATATATATATATATATATATATATATATATATATATATATATATATATATATATATATATATATATATATATATATATATATATATATATATATATATATATATATATATATTTTCAGTCTTTTGTATGGTAATTCTCTCCCCACCCAATGTAATCTTACGTCACAGTTCCATAATGTCTCATGTTCATGTCACGCAAGATTAAACTAATGCAATCAGTCAGGATAAAATCTAAGCTTGTAAATTTTATAAGTCATAAACCTGTATCCTATACAGAATCACCTTGAATATTCAGGAGGATTCTGTCTCATGATCTATGTCAAGTGTCCTGGGTATAACGTACTTGATATGGCAAGTACGAGAAATATAAATGTCACGATAACCATCTCTAATTGACATTACACAACCCCGCGTACGGTGTTGGCACCCGACTGTAATCGGACGCTAAGCAAGTCATACGGCCCTAGGGTTGATCATTTACAACAGTCACAAGAAAATAAATCAAGAGAAAATGAATCATTAAACTGCATTTATGGCAAGGTACACTTGCCTGGGTTTTCGGCTCCAATTATTGCTCTGGCTTCAGCTGGGATTTCAGGCAATACTCCGGTTGCTGAAACAAATATCACCATTAGATCCAGAAAATATTAATCAGCTAGAAACGCCTATCCTTGAGTCCAATTTGGAGACAAAGGCAAAAACATCATTTCCGGGTCAAGGCGGGGTCCAGATGTGGGCCGCTTTGCACCGAAAAATGTGTCAGGGTCAAAGGTCTCCAAAACAGTCCAACTTAGTGTCGACAGGTCAGGAACGATGATACGAACCCAACGGAACTTCCAGAATTGGATTCTGATGAGCCGTTCTCAAAATCGTCCGTCGAGTGGAGCTTGTGGGGCCCACGACACGCGATTTTGTCAACGTTCTCAGAATCGAACCAAACTTAGCTCACAGGACCAACATATTGCTACGAGTCCGATGGTGCAAGTTTTGTCTCGATCCGACGTGTGTGCACTAAGTTACAGCGATAAACAGAAAAGTCGGATACAGGACGTTGTCCGCGGATACGCACTGATTTCGGTGTGCACACACATCCGAATCAGCTTCTTCAAAATCATGCACGTCCGTATCAATGACGCGCACATATCGGTAAAGACTGCACGTGACCAGGTCGTCCCGTTTGGCGGGGCGTACTCAGTTCCGGGGTGAAACAGGGCGTTGGTTTTCCTGTTTTTGGATCGCGATGTACGATCACCACAGGACGCGATGCCCCGAGCGGTTTGCACGGACACCGAGGGGGTCATGCAGGCTACGCGATATAATTTACGGAATTAAAATCAGAGCTACGAGCAAGAAGCTATGAGTACCTGAACAGGGTCTGAAACAGCGTATAAATCGTGTCCGACTCGTGTCCGACACGCGCCCAAAAACTAGGGTTAGGGTTTAGGGTTCCTGTGTCCGGCCGAGTCTTCTGTGTCGAGTCCTGTCCTGTGTCCGTGTCTGCTCTGGACGGAGGCGTGCGGCTCGACGGAGGCTCCGGGCGACGCTGGGCACGGTGAGGGGGATTTCGGCGGGGGTCGTCTGAAGAAGGCGGGCGCCGGTGCTGGGCTTGGGGTGATGTCGGCTGGGCTCGGGCGGCCACTGCTGCGGTGGCTGGCCGCGGGTTCGATCGGAGGGAGGGGTTCTGGAGAGCAGGGCTGACCACAGCGGCGAGGCGGAGAGCTGGGTCACTCGGAGGACGGAGGCGGAGAGCAGCAAGGTGGCCGGAGGGTTGGGGTTTTCCGGTCGGAGCTGTGGTTTATATAGGAGAGATGGGGAGAGGAAGCGACGGCCAGCGAGGGGAGGGGAAGAGGGTCCGGTGAGGGAGAGGAAGCGGCGCGGGGCAGCGAACGGCCGGCGGCGGCGGGCATTTCCAGCGACGGGGACGCGAGAAGTCGGGGACGGTTCTGGGAGAGAAAAGGTCTAACGGGTGCGGGTCATTGACGGGTCGGGTCGGGTGGCAGGGATCCGACCCGATCCACTATGCTAGAGCACGGGTCGGGTTAATGCGGGCCGGGTCGGATTGAACCCGGATCCGACCCGTTAGGCCTAGGACGGTTTGGGTCAGTGAACCCGGTCCGGTTTGGTTAAATTTTGGTTTGGTTTATTTAATAAAAACCCGGTTTATTTAGGGTTTAATAAATTAATTAGTTTTAGGGCTTTAAAAATCCATCCGGGGTCCAATAAATTTCCGGAAAATTATCCTATGTCTAGTTTTTTATTTTACACCATAAAATATTATTTTCATAGTATTTTAATATTATTTATTAATATTTAAAAATCCTTTAATAATGAAAATATCTGAATTTAATTACAGAAAAATCCCAAAAAAATTCCAGAAAATTGCAAAAAATCCCAAATTCAAATTCTTGAAAATCAGGGGGATTACAGTAATAACCGGTAGTGGGTCTAGCTCTGCTCCGAGAGTCTACGACCTCTCAATAATAGAAGATATATATATATAAAATAGCCTGTAGCCTGTGTGTCTCTCCCCACCCAATGTAACCACGCATATCATGACCATAACGTCTCATGTCCATGTCAAGCGGGATCATAGCTAATGCAACCAGTCATACTATATCTAAGAATATAATATCCATGTCCTATATCCTATACAGAATTACCACGAATATCTCAAAAAAATCCTGTCTCATGAATAGTTTCAAGTGTCCGGGGTCAAAGTATACTTGGTAAGACAAGTACGAGTATATATAGTGTCACGAATGTCCATCTCTAGATGACCATACCCAACACCGCGTACGGTGTTGGCACCCGACTAATAATCGAACGCTAAGTACGTCACACGGTCCTAGGTTAAGCATGCACAACAATATAATAAAACAAGAAAAATATGTAACAATACTGCAGAGTTTGGCAAGGTACACTTGCCTGATGTTTGAATATCAACAGTCGTCCCGGTATCAGTGGATCCTATAGGTACTACTCCAAGAGCTGTAATAAACATCACCAACAGTCTCAGAAGATGTCAAATAGCTACAAACGCCTGTCCTTAAGTCCAATTTGGACACAGGGGCAAAAATGACATTTCTGGGTCAAAGCGGGGTCCATATGTGGGCCACTTTGCACCGAAAAGCATGTCAGGGTCAAAGGTCTCCAAATTCCTTAAACTCAGTGTCTACAAGTCAGGAACAATGATACGATCCCAACGAAACTTCCAGAATTAGATTCCGATGAGCCGATCACAAAATCGCCCATCAAATGGAGCCTGTAGGACCCACGATACGCGATTCTGTCAACGTTCTCAGAATCGGACCAAACTTGGGTCACAGGACCAGCATATTGTTATGAGTCTGATGGCACAAGTTTTGTCTCGATCCGACGTGTGTACACAAAGTTACAGCATATTCCAGAAGGGACGGATACGGGACGGTGTCGGCGGATACGCGTTGATTCCGGTGTGCACGCACATCCGAATCGACTTCTGCGAAATCCTACACGTCCGTATCAACGACGCGCACGTTTCGGTAAAGACCGCGTGCGCCCAAGTCGTCCCGTTTGGCAGGACGTACTCAGTTCCGGGGTAAAACAGGGCATTATTTTTCCTATTTTTGGATTGCGGTGTACGATCACCACAGGACGCGATACACCGAACGAGTTGTACAGACACCGAGAGGGTTATACAGTCTACGCGTAGCAACTGACGGAAACTAAAACGGAGTTACGAGGTAAGAGAAAACGGTACCTGAATAGGGCCCCATGAATCGATTTTTTATGTGTCCGCGCGTTGACTTCGTGTCCTGCGTATCGGGTTGCTGCGTCCAGGCTAGGGTTCAGGGTATTGCCGGAGAACCGTCGGCGAGTAGCTGCTCTGGTCGGCGGGGGCGGCTCGTCGAGCTGAGCGGAGGGGAACTCGGCCGGAGCGGAGGGGAACTCGGCCTGAGCGGAGGGGACTCGGCCTGAGCGGAGGGGAACTCGGCCTGAGCGAAGGGGTGCGAGCACGACGGGGCTAGGGGTCGTGCTGCACTCGACGGAAGGGTCGAACACAGGGGAGTCGGGGTCGGCGGCGCTCGAGATGGGAGGAGCACGACTAGGGTTCTGGCGGAGTAGTCGAAATAAGGTGACGGTGCGGTGAGGTCGGCAGCTGGGCACGCTCCACGAGGATTTATAACCGCTATAGTAACACAGGATGCTAGGGTTCCCAATGGGTTTCGGGTCAGATTTGGCTCAGATCTGACCCGACCCGACCCAAGTTGCTGGTTTGGTTTACTCAGGGTTTAGGTTCGGTTTATCAATCCAAAAGTTTATAAGGCTTAAAACGCTACTCCGGAGTCTAATAAATTTACAGAGAAATATCCCAAGTCCGGTTTTCCATTTTACACCATAAAATATTATTTTCATAATATTTTAACACCAATTAATGGCATTTAAAAATCTTTAACTCACAATTACCTTGGTTCTACATCCAGAAAAATACCGAAAATTTGGGAGAAAATTATATTAAAATTTATTCTGAAAATCAGGGTGTTTACAATGGTGATGAGCCGAAGCTGGTTGGGTATACCGATGCTGATATGGTTAGATATATAGATACGAGGCGATCGAATTCGGGCTATATGATGATGTTTGCTGGTAGAGTGGTATCGTGGAAGTCGCGATTGCAGAAGTGTGTTACCTTGTCGACGACAGAGGCAGAGTACATTGTGACAACGGAGGCTTACAAGGAGTTTTTTGGATGAAGAAGCTATTTTATAAAATGGGGCTAAAGCAAGAGCAGTACCCTTTGCTTTACGATAGCCAGAGTATAATTTACCTTGTGAAGAACTAGACATTTCATAGCCAGTCCGAGCACATTGATACTCAATATCATTAGATACTAGATGTGGTTGAAAAGAAGCAAGTGACGCTTGAGAAGGTTCATATGTATGACAACGGAGCAGACATGTTGAAAAAAATTCTTTCAAGGAGAAAGTTTGAGTACTGCAGGCGGATCGTCGGGATGATGACCCTCTCCATATAGTTGTGAAGGGGAAGATTTGTTAGAGTGGGTGGGGTTCCCAACCTATATAAAAAATATTCCAGAGTTGGATTGAGTATTCCTACATATAATAGGAATACCTCAATATATTTAGATTGGGTATTCTTACATATAATAGGAATATGTCAACGGATTTAGATTTGGATTGGATATTCCTACATATAATAGGAATATGTCAATGGATTTGGATTTGTATTGGATATTCCTATATATAATAGGAATACTGGTTGTGGATTTGAGACTATATATATTAGGTGTCTCCTATCCATAAAACATATCTGATATCTCAAAAAAAATTGCAAAAGGAGGCAAGAGTGCTTTTACAACATTGGAAGGAGAGAGGAAGAGATTAAAGGCTATTTCGAAGAGGAGATCGGTTTCGGGTCATTCTTTTCTTGTCATCTCCTTCTTCATTTGTCTGTGATATATTTTTTATTCCAAAGAGTTGTGGTGATCTGTTTGGATCGGTGAGAAGTTTGTAAGGAGCCGGTGTATTTCTAATTCTATTACTGAAGGCTTTTCAGGGTTGGACTCCGGTCGTCCGTGATTTTTTTTATTTGGATTTTTTCACGTAAAAATTTTTGTGTCTGCGATTTGTGTTTGGCGTTTTTGGTTTGTGTGATTTTGCTCGGTTCTCTCGCAGGAATTATTTGTTTGGGGAACGGTTTTCGTTCCCAAAAAAAATTGTATTTCAAATTATCGAGAATTTTAAATTTTGTCGATTTTGAGTTAGTCCCTTTGCTTTAGAAGAATTTAAGTTCAATACTTGAGTTAGTGCATAATCTGGGTAGTCCTTGATGATTATGTGTTTGCAGTTTGAAGGCGTAATTGTGAGAAAATAGTTTTGTAAACACACAAAATTTTCAGAAATTAAAATATGAATTTTTGGGATTTTTCATAATTTTTAAATAATTAAAATAAATATTCTTCAGAGCTAAATATTTTTGTAAATCAAATTAAATATTAAAATATTATGAAAATTATATTTTTGAGTGTAAAATAAATAATTAGTTATAGTGTAATTTTTCTAAAATTTATTGGACCCAAAAACTATTTTTAAACAGCTAAAAATATTGTTTTTAATAAACCAGATTAAACCATCCTGAACCGAATCGAACCAAGCATAGAATAAACCAACTTAACCCAAACCCTATTGAATCGGATTCGGATCTGGACCCGTACCCGCATCCAAACCCGACCTGCTACCCATTCTTTCACAGTAACTATAAATTTTCCCCGATCCCGACCGCCGTGTCCCTCCGACTTCCGCTGTTCACCCGCCGCCGCCGCCGACTCTCCGCCTCCCCGCAATCGCCGACCCCTCGGTTTGCCTCCCCGCCGACCGACCACCTCCCATTAACCTCCGAGAACCACCCCTATATAAACCCCAGCCACCGATCACCATCCACGGCCACCGAGCCTCCGGCCGACCTCGACCCTTCGACGACGAACCCAGTCGTCGACAACCTGCTGCCTCCCCTACCGCCGCCGACGAGCACAGCACCGCCGTCGACCGGCCGAGCACCGCCACGCCGCCCCGTGCACGCATAATTTCAGTCGATTCCGACCCCTGTTCCGGTGAGTTTTTCTTCCTCCTCGCTGTGTCATTTTTTATCGGCATATTGCGACATGTTAGCTGTGTGACCCTCTCGAACCCCGTGCAATTTGATTGGGGTATCATGTCCTGTGTCGATCGCAAATCGTGACGCAAAACCAGGAAAAATATCCCAATTTTGGACTTCGAAAACTGTCCCGAACTCACAAGTTCATGGTCGTTTTTCTTCCAACCTAGTTAATAATTCTAAAATTTACTTGAACAATAAATTAGATAATATAATTGAGTTTTAAACCCTGTAATTAGTTTATTTTATTGTGTTGTATGTTATGTTTTATTCGCGAGTGAAATCGACCAAAATCTTGGTTTTTAACACCCGAATTCTCCCGAAACTGTGTGCATACCGCTAAACGAGGCGACTTCATCGTGTGCAAATTTTACCGAAAAGTGCGTATCGTCAATGCGAACATATAGGATTTCACGAAAGTTGATTTGGATGTGCGTGCACACCGAAATCAACGCGTATCTGTCGAAATTATCCGTATCGTCCCTATTCTGAAACTCGTTGTAACTTCGTGTGTGCTTGTCGTTTCGTAACAAAATTTGTGCCATCGGATTCATAGCATTATGCTGGTCCTGTGACCTAAGTTTGGTTCAATTCTGAGAACATTGACGAAACCTCGTATCGTGGGCCCCATGGCTCCACTTGACGGGCGATTTTGTGACCGGCTCATCGAAATCCAGTTCTGGATATTCCATTAGATTTGTATCATCTTTCTGGACACGTAGACACTAAGTTTGACGAATTTGGAGAACTTTATCTCTGGCATATTTTTTGGTACGAAGTGGGCCACATGTGGATACCGCTTTGACCAAAAACTGTCAATTTTGCCCTGTGTCCAAATTGAACTTATGGGTAGACAATCCTAGCTATTTCATATGTTTTGAGAATAATAGTAATATTTATTTCAGCAACCGGAGGAGTACTTGAAGATCCCATTGTTACCGGAGCAATTGGAGAAATTCAAACCCCAGGCAAGTGTACATTGCCAATCTTGTAGTACTTACTTCATATTAATTCTTAATTTATGTTTATGATATATATTCTCAACCAAGACGTTGCTTAACGTCTGAATAATATTCGGGTGTCGACGCCATACGCGGAGTCATGTAACGTCACTTAGAGAGTTGATATCACGATCCTCTATACTTTACGTGCTTGCTTTACCAAGTACGTCATACCCTAGGACACCTGACACTATTCATGAGACAAAATCTTTCTTGAGATATTCAAGGTGATTCTGTATAGGATTACAGGATTCGTGCCATAGTCTTGCATTATACATAGATATTATTATGACTCGCTGCATTAGTTAGAGGTCATGATCTTGCGTGTTATGGACATGAGACGTCGTGGACATGAGACATGATTACATTGGGTGGGAAGAAACACACATGCTACTGGCTGATTATGTAATGCCCGCAACCGCACGGTGCGTTACGCTTAGTCAAAATGAATGAAACAAATGCTGGTTACATTTGATTATTGGTATTTGGGAAGAAGTATTGATTGAGTTATTTCATGTGCAGATGGCTAGCGGGTTCGATGAAAATCAGGTGTTCATTCAGAACAGTACTGAAATAGCTGGATGGGAGCGATAATTCTGTCTTCCTTAATCCGATCGGTCGGATGATTCGGAGAGCACGACCTGCTCGCACGGACATACCAGTTGAGTAGATCGCACTTGCATCGGACCACGGGTTCAAGGGATTGGCCGTATCGGCAGGACAGGATGCCTAACGGGATCAAACAATGTGAGTGGGCTCTTTTCCTTCTCCTCTACTCCTTCATGCCTAATAATATGGAAAACACGTAAAAGGCTTGAACACCTGGGCTGAAACATTGAGAATTACTACACTGAGGCGTGCATAGAGTGTACATCGTTGGCTTGGATAGGATTGTGGCTTGATTTGGTTTACGCGTTGGATAGTTGGAACGATAGTTGGATTACACATTTGAGGCAGTCGGTTGGATAATTGGGATTTTGCTTGGACGGTTGGAATTATACAAGTTGGAATAATACATTGAGGCAAATGGGAATATCGAGAATTCGGGCGAGCGAGCGTGCATCCGTATACGAGTATCACTGGGTCGCTTTGTCTTGCAAAGCGAGCAGTTGTGGTTCAAAATCGAACAACTGCATCGGCGAGGGTGTTTTGTCGCTTGATGGGGCATCGTACCACGAATGGGGCATTGTGCCACTGAAACGGCATTGTGCCATGGGATTGCTTTGAGCATGGGTGTTGTACCAAGTTTATAAATACATTATTGTAAAGCGGCAATGTGAATATGGGCATAACTTGGGCACAACTTGAGAGATTGTGCCTATGGGTATTTTGGTGCCTTGGGCTATATATTGAGGTCAAGATTTGGATTCCTTGGTTGGATATGTTGGAAGAATGGTTATGGATATTTCGGTTGGATATCGGCTGAACGAGTCTAGGATCGCTTGGTGGGGCGAGAATGTTTGATCCTCTCGTCATACCTACTTGTGTTTGTATGTCATGGACAACTTGTGCACAAGTTTTGGCATTTTCTCGAAACGGTATTTTTCTGGGGCACTGGAACCGTTTTGATCCGGAGGGAAATATTTGATTCGTGCTAGTCACGATGCATTGCGGGACCTTCATCGGGGCTTGCAACTCGGGCTGATAGGGCGCGCCGTAATGCTTGAGATATGTCCTGTATGGCTTAGCCAGTGACTTCATATAGATAAAAGTTGGCTTGCTTTTCTTTTGTTGGTTTGGCTTTCATGTAGGCGCGGTTACCTTGCCTCGGCAAGAGTGTGCACTCGAGTTTGGGATATGAACTTTGGTTGAGGATGGATATTTGAGGCTTGGGAATGGTTCGATATGTTATCGTGCAAACGATGGCATTGAGTAGGACGGGTTGCATGCTAGAATCCTTCGGGTCGGTTATATAATGCTTGTCGTTTGGTTTGAGTTGAATGCTTGCATGCGTAAACTGCTTTACAGCTTTCCTTAACATGTCATCCATATGCCATGAAATGAATCTAGGATTCAACAAGAAAGATCACCATTTAACTATTTACATTCACTATTTTACTTAGTGTCGGCTTAGACGAGTGGGTTACCCCGCTCACCAGTACGGTTGTGTACTGACCCACGTTTGTGGGCAATATTTCAGGTACGCAGGCGTAGTGGCGCTGCTTGGATATACAAGGCGTGATGTATGAACTGTAAGTACCTTTGTGGGCTAGAGAAAAGAGCAAGAGTATTTCATCGCCTTCGTGGCATCGCCTTCGTGGCATTGCCTTCGGGGCATTTCATTTGGACCCTATCGAGAGCTTCGTTGCGTATTACTCTGATGTGTGCTTGGTACACAATACTTGACTTCCGCTGTAACTTGGTTGTTTCGATGATAACTTTGGTATTTAACAACATCGCCTTGTACGAGCGCAACTCCAGGCTCGTACGGCATCACGTTCCGATGAGAACGATAGTCCTGCGGGAGAGCTATAAATATGGTGATTCACATTTAGCGGTGACTATTGAGCTTGCGGGAGATTGGGGCATGACAAATTGGTATCAGAGCGCCTGGTTTATTTTCTCGGACTTGGTCCTTCGCTTCATCACAAACTCTATATAGCTTCCGTGTGTCGTCTAGCTCTTGACTCTACTCAGTGCCGCATTGGATGTTTCATGTAATAAGTCTATAAATTTCTGGTTGTGGCTGCATGTTGTTCTTGGTTGTGTTGCTTTGGTTGGTTTTCGTTAGTTTGCTTAGCCTCGTTAGGCGTTGTTGCATTCGTGCAGCAAGTCGTTGGGCGTTGTTGTATTTGTGCAACAAGTTGAGAGCTTTCGTTGGGTTGGCTTGGCTTGTCGTTCGGAGAGTTCTGATTGCCTCAATGGATCAGTTAGTTGGCTAACGAGATTTGGTTATGCGGCATATTTTGAGTAGGAACATTCGATGAGAATGAATCGTTGCACGAGTTGCTCGTTTTGCGACTGTGTTGGATAGAAATTGGAATTTTGGCTGTGGCGCATCGGTTAAGCATGTTTGAGTTTGGCTTGGGAATATCAGAATAAGTTTGCACGAGTTGCTCATACAGTAAATGTGTGGAACCACTGGGTATTGGGTTGGATTACTTGGAAGAGATCGTTGCACGGGATTGCTCGTATTGCGAAAGTATCAGACGGCTTTGAGAATAGCTGGAAGCATATAGGAATGGAACATAGCACAAGTTGCATAGCGAGATTGATGGGAATGGTTGGATGGTTCCTGCATTGCCTGAGTGTTGTGTCAGACTTGAATTGGGAATGGTAGGATAACGCATGAGGGATGGTTCGAACGAATCTTGGATCAGTGCTTAGAAATTGTAATGCGAGTAGCGACTTGATTCGGAGTGGTATATGGGATACCACATTTTGAGCAAGGCATTGAAATATTTTGGTTAGACATCAATGGAAATTGCCTGAACGGACTCGGGTTAACAGAAATATAAGTTGGTTGGTACACATCGGTTGAATTGGAAAGAATGAAAAATGGAGTAAAGCAAATGGAAGTATCGTTGGACTTGACAAGATGGACGAATCGGAAGATAGCGAGCACGGACTACGATTTTGAGCAACACATTTGAGCTGTTGGTTGAGAAATGAAACACGATCTTGGTTTGGAGGGACAATGCGATGGATTCGCACAAACTTGAAGGATTTTGGATATTGTTGCTCGAGAAGTTGACTCAGGTTTAGCGGAAGTAGAATTTTGGACAAAATGGTGCAACAATGGTAGACGGATTCTCCGGAAGACGTAGACGGATTGTGGCAACAACGAAAGGCAAAGAATTTGTGGCTGACAGACTTTTGAAGATAGCTAAACGTGGGAGCAACGTCGGAACAAATCACTGTGCTCGAGTAAGTTGGACGTGCATTGTGGAACGCGGTAAACGGATAAGAATTTGAGCAAGTCTTGAGTTTCAAGAATCATTGCAAGTGGTAATGTGAGTAGACGAACATGGCAATTTGGAAATTTGATGGATTCAGGGCAGAACGACGGATTGATGGAAGACAGTTTCAACGAGCGCAGTTCTCGAACTGTGGCTTGGATAGATAGCAAGACTCTAGGTAGTTAAGCGGTCTTTGGTTGACAGATCAACAGAGGTAGTGCATAAATTTTTCGGATTCGGAAGTTCGCTCGGATGGAATGGTTGGATTTTGATTCGGATTTGCAGATGAGATATAGCATGGTTCATAGTAACTGTCCATCGTGATTATTATAATTATCGAGCGTAGCTTCGGGAGAGCTGACCCTAGCGACCTGCCTGCCAGATTAGAGATGAATATGGTAGACCCATAGAACGACCCTTATGGCGGCATATTTGGGAATGCGTCGAGGGCAGATGTGAGTAGTGTGTATTTGAGATTTGTCTATTGACTGAGAGTTGAATTTGAGAGACCCTTGGGATAGTCTTCAGCTGAAGATGCAGCCGGAAGATCGAAGCGATGGTGGAAGTAGCCTAGTCAACTAATGAGATTCAGAGTCGCAGATTTTTATCGATGGCATCGCCTCTGACTCATCGTGCCCTGGAAAGAAATAGCATTCATATGAATTGATGACTGTAAAACTAGCTCGTGAAGTTAAAGCAACGGCTCGTTCAGATCAAACCCTTGCGAATACTGGAAGGTACAGATTTGCCTCAGATTTACAAGATGTCTCGGAACTTAGTCTGGGAATCGTGCTCGTTCAGAAGGCCAAGGTGATATCCTATGTTTCGAGGCAGTGGAAGCAGCGCGAAGAACTATTCCATGCGCAACCTAGGAATTATGGCGAGTGTGTCCACGTTGAAATCGTGGCGACACTATCCCTTTGGCGTGGCGGCAAAATCTTCGTGGATCACACGAACCTCAATATAAATATTCACCCAGCGAGGTATTGAGATTGAGGAAGAGGTGTTTGGTTGAGCTGATGAGAGCAAAGTTTAATATTTGGGTGTCGCCTAGCTGGGGTAGTATCGGTTGTGATGATCGTTCGGTGCATGAGATATATTTGGAGATGTTGCTAGTGCGAATTCAGAAATAGTTGGATGGATTGAGTTGGAACACGAACGGATTTAGTCGGTGAAAAATTATCATATTTGAGACTAGTGCTCAAGCGAATATGTTGGAATGGAAAATCATGATTTGGTTCAATTGGGAATAAAGCAAATGGATGCCTCGGACATAAAGATACCCTTGCAACTTGTTCAAATTTGCTATCGCAAAGCTTGGCTGAAATGCATATATTTTAGAGACGTCTTAAATATGTGTATCGATCCAAAACTAAGCGATACAAGGAATTCGTATTGAGCTGCAAGGAGGATGTGGGAATTCAAAAATTTGTACGAGCGTTCAGCAGAGCGAGATGCTGAGTCAGGATAATGAGAGTTGCATAGAGCAGAGTTATGAATTGGACTAACGTCATATGATAGGAATGAGTACCAGCACGGTTCGTGGACGAACCTGATTCTAAGTGGTATATTATGTAACGCCTACAACCGCACGGTGCGTTACGCTGAGTCGAATTGAATGAAACAAATGCTGGTTATATTTGATTGTTGGGTTTTAGGAAGAAGTATTGATTGAGTTGTTTCATGTGCAGATGGCTAGCGGGTTCGATGGAAATCAGGTGTTCGTTCAGAACAGTACTGAAATAGCTGGATGGGAGCAATAATGCCGTCTTTCTTAATCCGATCGATCGGATGATTCGGAGAGCACGACCTGCTCGCACGGTCATACCAGTTGAGTAGATCGCGCTTGCATCAGACCACGGATTCAAGGGATTGGCCGTATCGGCAGGACAGGATGCCTAATAGGATCAAACAATGTGAGTGGGCTCTTTCCCTTCTCCTCTACTCCTTTATGCCTAATAATATGAAAAACACGTAAAAGGCTTGAACACCTGGGCTAAAACATTGAGAATCACTACACTGAGGCGTGCATAGAGTGTACGTCGTTGGCTTGGATAGGATTGTGGCTTGATTTGGTTTACGCGTTGGATAGTTAGAGCGATAGTTGGATTACACATTTGAGGCAGTCGGTTGGATAATTGGGATTTTGCTTGGACGGTTGGAATTATACAAGTTGGAATGATACATTGAGGCAAATGGGAATATCGGGAATTCGGGCGAGCGAGCGTGCATCCGTGTACGAGTATCACTGGGTTGCTTTGTCTTACAAAGCGAGCAGTTGTGGTTCGAAATCGAACAAATGCATCGGCGAGGGTGTTGTGCCGCTTGATGGGGCATCGTGCCACGAATGGGGCATTGTGCCACTGAAATGGCATTGTGCCATGGGATTGCTTTGAGCATGGGTGTTGTACCAAATTTATAAATACATTGCTGTAAAGCGGCAATGTGAATATGGGCATAACTTGGGCACAACTTGAGAGATTATGCCTATGGGTATTTTAGTGCCTTGGGCTATATATTGAGGTCAAGATTTGGATTCCTTGGTTGGATATGTTGGAAGAATGGTTATGGATATTTCGGTTGGATATCGGCTGAACGAGTCTAGGATCGCTTGGTGGGGCGAGAATGTTCGATCCTCTCATCATACCTACTTGTGTTTGCATGTCACGGACAACTTGTGTACAAGTTTTGGCATTTCCTCGAAACGGTATTTTTTTGGGGCACTGGAACCGTTTCAATCCGGAGGGAAATATTTGATTCGTGCTAGTCATGATGCATTGCGGGACCTCCAGCGGGGATTGCAACCCGGGCTGATAGGGCACGCCGTAATGCTTGAGATATGTCCTGTATGGCTTAGCCAGTGACTTCATATAGATAAGAGTTAGCTTACTTTTCTTTTGTTGGTTTGGCTTTCGTGTAGGCGCGGTCACCTTGCCTCGGCAAGAGTGTGCACTCGAGTTTGGGATATGAACTTTGGTTGAGGATGGATATTTGAGGCTTGGGAATGGTTTGATATGTTATCGTGCAAACGATGGCATTGAGTAGGACGGGTTGCATGCTAGAATCCTTCGGGTCGGTTATATAATGCTTGTCGTTTGGTTTGAGTTGAATGCTTGCATGCGTAAACTGCTTTACAGCTTTCCTTAACATGTCATCCATATGCCATGAAATGAATCTAGGATTCAACTAGAAAGATCACCATTTAACTATTTGCATTCACTATTTTACTTAGTGCCGGCTTACACGAGTGGGTTACTACGGTTGTGTACTGACCCATGTTTGTGGTCAATATTTTAGGTACGCAGGCGTAGTGGCGCTGCTTGGATATACAAGGCGTGATGTATGAACTGTAAGTACCTTTGTGGGCTAGAGAAAAGAGCAAGAGTATTTCATCGCCTTCGTGGCATCACCTTCGTGGCATTGCCTTCGGGGCATTTTATTTGGACCCTATCGAGAGCTTCGCTGCGTATTACTCTGATGTGTGCTTGGTACACAATACTTGACTTTCGCTGTAACTTGGTTGTTTCGATGATAACTTTGGTGTTTAACAACATCGCCTTGTACGAGCGCAACTCCAAGCTCGTACGGCATCACGTTCCGATGAGAATGATAGTCCTGCGGGAGAGCTGTAAACGTGGTGATTCACGTTCAGCGGGAAGTATTGAGCTTGCGGGAGATTGGGGCGTGACAAATTATATATATATATATTTTTTTTTTATTACTGTACCATAGCTACTACAGAGCTAGGCCCACTACATGATATCACTGCTACAGGCTCCCCGACACAGAGCTTGTAGTGGTCTCAGCCTGAGTTCTAGTGATGCTCTCACGTGCATATCACATAGCTAGTTACATAGTTTACCCTATTGATATATTTTATTTACTGCATTTATTTGGCTTGAGTTATTATTGTACCTTGCTATGTCCCCTGAGGACCTGGATCCAGATTATGTTCCCAGGTTTAGCAGAGGAGATCTACCATGAGGTATACGGGACAGGAGCAGACGCTAGAGCAGTACCAATACCAGAGGACGAGGTGATGCCAGAAGATTTCTTCTGAGTATTTGTTTTATATACTCAGTCATTTCTATTGTTGATACTATATTTTATGTCTCGTGGATTTCTGTATTAAACTCATTATCGGGTTGTTTTCCGAGATATTTTATTGAGACTTGTTATTGAATTATATTTCATCTTGATTATTCTAATATTTGAACTGTGATTATCTTCTGTGGATGAGATTAGAATTAGACTGTGACTTGTATTGTAGACCATTATATTGTTGTTTTACAGCTTAAGTACACTCTAACGGGTCCATTAAATTAGGTTTGCCCATTGGAGTGTGCTGCTGGCCATTGCCACGTATCTAATCCCTTGGTATTTTGGGAATGGGGCGTGACAAGTTTTGTTTGAGACCTGCTATAAAAAAGGTAAAAGATTATATATATATTGGACCGAGAAGATATGATGAATTTTTAGAATGACTATATCGAAAGTTGGTTCTAAGATGTGTTCAAAGTGGATAGATGGAAAGGATCTTGCGAAAACTTATTAAGTTTATGTGTAAAAAGAACTTGGTACAGTGAGTATGTTAGAACAATAATATAAAAATATAGATGGAATATGGTTATGTTTCGAACTATACAAAAGTCCTAGTGGAAAATTATGTGTTCTTGAGGAGTACCTATATGAATGGGTTATGAGAAATGATAGTAAGGACTAGTTTGGTCAACAGTATTGAATTGTTAGTATTCTGAATAGAAATTGCATCTGCAACTCGTTTGATTTCACTAAAATTGGCATTGAATGAAGTGCACTATATTTTTGGATCATCAAAAATATGTGTACGATCCAAACCAAGTGGTGAGATAAATTCAAATGGAGCTATAGGTGAGATTATTGTGTGCTAAAAAAATTGCACGAGTGTTGGACAAAGGAAAAAGATGGTATATTGAAATCATTTGTATTAATTCACATGCTTTGATGAGAAGTTTTTGATAAAATCAGTTTATGAAATAGAATGAGTTTATTTTTTGAGTTTTGAGAATGAAACTTTTTTTGATTGGTATATTATGTAATGCCCTACTTCGCATGGTTATTATGCTGGATGGTTGGATAAAAAAAAAACCCTGTTAAACTTAGAGTTATGTGGAGGGATCACTCAGAAGGATATATGATCATGATGGAAAGTTAATTCAGATATAGGTGGGTGACGTTAGCCTTCACTCTTTATCTTCACGATTAACAAAATAATTATATTTATATTTAGTATGTTGTGGCTAAATGATACCTAGCAAGAATTAAAAAATACAATAGAAGATAAGTAAGCACATTGCTTTTAATCTGTTGTAAAAGAATGTTGATTATGTTGTATTATTGTAACAAAGATTTTGGGACCATTGTGTCACCATTTATGGTTATAAGTCCCTAGAATGGGCAGTGAGAATGTTGAGCTATGGCTCAAGGAAAATATGGTATAACACAGATGGTAAGTCCCCAGGTTGGACAGGAAAGTCCCTGGATTGGACAATTGGTAATGCGAGCTATGGCTTGAGAGAATGTGGCATATTAATTAAAAAAAATTATTGTCATTCATGATATACATGTTTTCCTTATAGATAAGTTGCATATGCATGCATGATCATTGATAACTTGTGCACAAGATTTACTTTCGCGAATGGTACTCCAGGGCCACGAAAACGCTTTGTCCTAGGGGAACAGGATAGTGTTTACGTACTAGCATCAAAATTTTGGGGCCTTCGGTGAGGCTAGCTCCTTGCACTGTAAGGTGCACCATTATTCCAGTATAGTCAAGATCTCTCACAACAAGTGCCTTCATATAGATAAGATGCATGCTAAAGATGTCTTATGCATGAAAGAGAAAACTAATAATGTTGTATGTAGGTAGAGTATGTTATTAATTATTTACATGGAAGTTCAAATGACTGCGGATAAGAATCACCAAATGGTGATATCACATATGTTTTACATTTGATGTCTTATATAGGGAAGAGAAAACTATTGATGTCTTATACGGGCGAGTAAGTTATTACTTATTTACAGGGAAAGCTAAACTATTGTGGGTAAAAATCACAAAATGATGATCATACATATTTTACATTTCTGTCGAATATGAATAGTTAATTGAACCTAAGGTAATAGAACAAGATCACTATTAATAATGTTCCTATCACATTATTACTTTGTTGATTTTATGTGAGTCGGGTTAGTGTCGCTCACAAGTATATGATAATGTATTAATACTCCCCCCCCCCCTCCCCGCTTTGCCGGTTCGAGGAGTAACTGGACAATTCTGAGGAATCAAAGAAATTATTGGGCGTACAAAAGCTCTTCTTATAAAGATATTGTCTTTTGTTATAAAGGGCATAATGTATGAAATATTGTAGATCTTTTGTACCTATGAGTTGTAAGCTGTTACTACCACATTTCTAGAATAGGAGTATTTTTGTAATTTGCATATTATATATATTATGTTGTATTTTTTATTATAATAATGTGCATGTTATAATATGTGTAACTAATATTATTAGAGGTTAGTAGTTTAGACTATTTAATTTGACAAGACCCTAGTGGACCTAACCAACTGGACATGACAACTTAACCAATTAGTTAGACTAGCCATGTAGACTCAATTAGCTAACCATTCACTTTAATTAGAGTTTAGAATTAATCCTTATTAGGAAGAGAAGCTTTCTCTACTAATTATTCTTCATGACAACCCCAAAGGGCATTCTAGTCTTATTACATTACTTGGGAAAGGAGCCTAGGGTGGCTAGCCCTATTTTGAGGAGAAAACTCTCTCTTTTTCCTCCATTCATTCATCATATTTTTAATTTCTAATTAGTGTTCCTCCCCAAATAGTTCATCCCTCCACAAAATTCTTCATAAATTTCTCTCAAATTCACTCATCCTCACCATCTAAGGAGACTAGAAGCTTGAGGTTGGCAAGAGCACTTGGAAAGAAGACTTTGGGGCTAGAAGCTTGTGTCATATTGTGTCCATCTTGGCTTTCATTGGGAACCCTTCTCTCAATAGGTAAATTCTGATATTACTCCTTTAATAGCTTCTAATTGTAGTAATTAAGCATTAGGAATAAACCCATATATTAGGACTACCCATAGGGAGAAGTTTGGACTTCTAATAACCCTTATTGTGACTTTTACATTGAGTTTGGTCTCCAATTTGGAGAAAATCTGAGATTGGAGCACCAAGCATTTGTCATCAGGTTTAGTAGATCTATTTAAGTTTGTTTTAGTTTTGTGAGGCTAGCTACATGTCCACAATTGGATATGAGTAGGCCATATAATAATACTTTGTGATACGAGGTGATTTTGGAGGCTTTTTCTTCGATTCGGGTGATACACATGTCATATTTTGCCACAAGTACTTGATTAGATAGTTATCACTCTAACTAGGTTTTAATTGTAATATTTGACTTGTTCATGAGCTTTGGGAAGAGTTTGGTGATGTTTTGATATAGTGTCAAGGGTGTATCACAAGAGTATCAAAGACTAGTGTGATATTTGGATGATTCGTCACTTGTGTTTGATGAATTCATGTTAATATATATATTGTGTCCTATTAATTACTATATATATATATATATATATATATATATATTAGGGTTATACTATATATGTTTATAGTTTGATTAATATATCTATTAAGTATATGTATATGTATCATTGTTTATATGTGTCATAGAGTAGAGTGGAGTTCATATGACTGATACCTTGTGTTAGACTATTAGTGCTCAGTTTGGTGTTGATGTATGTAAGTATCTAGAGTTGGTGTTTATGTGTTGCTGATATGTATATCAATTATGGGAAGTTGGTTGTTAGGGTATCAGCCATGGGGGACTGATACTAGGAAATAGTTGGTTGGGCTCCTGTGGATTTCACTACACAGTTAAATTATAGCAGCTGCAGTTTAGGGGAGGAGCTCTGGCCTGTTGGATATAGCAGTAGAGTAGCAGCAAACAAGAGGTATCAGACATGTGTACTCATGTGCACAGGCAGAAGGGGGATCGGGTATGCTCTAGGCCATATAGTCGGGTCTGCTTAGCAACAATAGTGGTTGCTCGAGACAGTTGATGCACTATTCAGTGCAGTATGCACAGTTGGAGAGGGGATTGGCAGAAAGGAATAAGTGAACAGCAGCTGCATGTTAAGTTGATATTGTTAGTTTTGTGATTGTCCCTTGTTAGTGTTGTTGTTGTAGGTATGTAGCAGTTGTTTTAGTTCTAGTGTGGAGTGTATTGATACTTTGATGTATTAGTAACTAGAGGGTGAGGTGGAGTTGAAATATCAGTATGTTAGGGGTGGGGGTTTAGTTAGTATCAGTTAAGGTGGTTGTAGTGTAGTTAGTATTATAAGTGATGTATCATGGTAGTTTGTGTATCCAGATAATAGGTGGATAGATAATATTTGTTAAAGTATTAGGAATGTTAGGATGGGATATAAGGGCATTGAGGTACAAGTTATTAGTTGGGTAATTAGTATTGGTGTAGTTAATAGATTGGTATTATTAAGTTTTGAATAGAGAGTAGATATCAAGGTTTAGATATCAAATTATATTTGATACTTAAGATAATATTGGTTAAGGTATTGTATAACTTATATATATATTTTTTTTTTACTATATTAATTAGTATATTAATATTAGTTACATATTAATATAAGTATATATGGTAATTTATTACCTAGTGTTATTAGCTAGGGTAAGGTAAGTATTGATAGTGATACTATAGGGTATCCTAATACCTAGTCTTAGCTAATATTTGCTTGTATCCTCTAGGTACCAACCTAGAAACTTGTGTGTGACCTAGTTTGACTAGTATGGCCTAGATATGACCTAGAAAGCATATTTTCACACTTTTAAGCATGTTTATCATTCCAATACACCAAGTAATATTGAGAATTCATAATAGGTCTTTGTGACTCCAGTTTAGACCTCGATTCTCACACTTTGATCAAGACTACAGGCGAGTATATCTCTCTGTTAGTTTTTATTACATGATAGTGTATATATTACTTGTTCTAGAACTGTAATACTTGATTCTGACACATTATTACACTAATCGAATAGTACTATATGGATCATGTCATGAGATGTTATTCCCTTTACCGTGTGCAACGGGTACTTCTTACATATGTATTCTACCATGTGCTCGGGTATTCTTGTGCTAGTGTTTATTCATGTGCTTCATGTGCTCACACCATCTCATGTTCTCAGTGTGCTTTTATTATATTCATGTGCGTAATGTGACGTGATTGGATCCATGAGTATTGGTTGGGGCAGGGGAGTAGAAGTTGGTTATATGATCAAATCTCTTAGCGTAATCATGTTTATGTCGATTATATACCTCACATATAATCGAGTTACCATAGAATAATCATGTACAACCCAAGACGATCACATAACGAACTTGTACTCTAAATCACCTAGACAGTATTCTAGTTTCTCTTACTTATAGTTCATTCCATATTGCCTGTATTTACCTTTCCAGTTCCTATTGTATTTATTTGCCTGTTTCAGCTGTATTTTTATTTCCTAGTTACTTCTACATCTTGTATTCTTTTCTATTACTTATCATATATTCTCTACTATGTATTTGGAACTGCTTTCAGAGTTTTATAATTTGCTCTAATCCTGACTGGATATATTTTTTAGATGATTGGTTGGAGGAGATGTGTCCCACCTATTACGGGCCACAGGATGACGAGCCAGTTGAGATAGCACCCGTAGAGCATGTTGAGCTAGAGCCAGCTGTTGAGAAAACTTAGCTAGTTTCTTTATTATATTGGATATGTCTCAGTTTAGACATTTTGGCATGTATTATATTTGAGCCTATTGTGCTAGTCTATTAGACTTGGATATGAGTTGTATTTGTCACCTTTATATTGTCCTCCAATGGAGTCAAGATATCTTGACAGGTACATTATATATATTATGTGAGATATTTAGATAATATTGTTGACCTAGACAATATTCTACCACCGATGTTGCGACATAGGCTGGACGTACCCACGTACTCGTGCCCTTACACCGAGTACGGGTCGTGACATAAGATAAGTCGTTAAGTTCAATATAAGCCAAGTTTGACAAGTTTTAATTGGCTATTGAGAGCCTTTATATTCCGTTAAAAGTCATTGTATTCCGATGCAAGTTTTTTTACTCCACTATAAGTCTTTAAACTGCTGCAATTATCAATAAATGTGATACATTTCTATATAACTTGTTGTGACTTTAATTTTTCTATGGTTAGTTCCATTGCAATGTCATTATTTCTGAAAATATTATTAACTGTGTTCGTTTTGTCTTGTAAAATTACAATCTAGACTTGCACGGCATCACACCCAGTGGTTACTTTTCGATTCTCCAAAAATGGAGCTTGACATATTAATGGGGTGTGATCCAGTTGGAGATCATAGGGATAGAATAAGACAATATTTGTAGTACCCATGAGGTAATGTAAGATGTCTTAATGATATTAGAATTAATGGCATCGTGTTGGCGGATCGCTAAATCTAGCAAAAGAGACTTACAAAAAATAAAATGTCTGGTTTAGTGCATTGAGCTAAGTATAATAACGCATTAATAGCATTTAGATATGGAAATTCATGCTCCAATACCTCTTCATATTCTTCCTTAGGATGGAATGGGTATCTAGAGTACAAACTATCATGGGTGCACTTGAAAATTTCACTTTATCCTTATTAAAACGATGTAACACCTTCAGGTGTTATTCGATTAGTGGATAAAAAACCATTAGTATAATGCTCAAGCTATAGAACTAGCAAAATTTAAGTTTTCCAAGATCTTTATCTCAAATATAGACTTCAGATGCGAATCAGTTTGCTCAAGCTCTTTCAAAGTACCGATGAGATTTATGTCATCGACATAAACTATAAAAATCACAAATCGAGAGTGTTATTTCTTGATATACAAATATTTTGAACCGATTAAATATTCACTTAGAAGGTTATACCACATCTGCCCAGATTGCTTTAATCCGCAAAGTGAACAACTCTATCTAATTAAGAGCATGTTCCCTAGTCTAGAACTATTTAAATTATTTAGATGAAGTCATCCATGAACCTTCATATTGATTTTGATATCTAAGTCCCATAAGTAAGTAACCACATAATATGTAAGCTGCATGTTCATTTTCTTTAGAAACTACCAAATTGATAAGGTAAAGGAACGTAATAATGTCCATTATGGGAGAATAAGTTCCATCGTAATCAATCCAACAATGTTTAGAGAAACCTAACACCAAAATTTATTCTTTATACCATATTAGTTTATTCTTCTCATTACGTTCCTTATGAAGACTCATTTGTATCCAATAGGTTTTACATTGGGTTGTATTGGAATGATAGGCCCAGCCACTCTCCTCTTTAATAAGGAGTCTAACTAGACCTAGACTGCTTCATTCTATTTTGACAAAATAGTTCTACGTTGACATTCCTCAACGGAACAATATTTTTGCACTTTATAATTTCATTGGCTACCGTATATACAAAAATATTATCGATAATTATCGTATTTGTATTCCATAACTCATCCAAGTTAGCATAATCAGAGATTTCATAATTCTCAGAAATGGAAAGTTATGTACTTGTCTCTTCTAGGATACTTCCATAATACAAAATAATCTCATGAGTCAGAATGGCTGAGATAACGACATATTTCGGGGGTGCCAAGATCCTCCTCTTTTGAGGTAGAGAATGCATACCGAGGAGTCTGCCATGCTTCAGGCCAGCGAAGAAGATTGGCTTGCTACTAGTATATCATATCACACTTTGGGTGTGGAAAGTAGTCCGTTAGGGTCGTCATTTTTGTCAAATATTTGTGTCTGCACGGGACGTCTATCCTTGCAAGCACATATGCAGATGATATGTGTGATCCTGTCACTTTAGCTAGATCAGAGAACGCATCTAGCATATTTTGTGCTACGCTATAAAGATCTAGAATTCTACGCACATTCTTATCACATTGTGTGACACGGGGATTAAGATGAGACAAAGTAGGCACATCCCACGTCAATTTGCATCGTTCTTCAAGAACGTTGATGTTCTTATCTCTCCTTAATAAAGGAAAGATTATCTCATCAAAGTGATTATTCACAAATCTTACATAAAAAGATCGCTTATCAAAGGGCTCGAAATAGTCAATATATGATGGGGAATCATAACAATCATAGATTCTCATCTATCTTTGAGGGCCTATTTTTGTATATTACGACAGCACAACTAGCACATAGGCTTCACACCCAAAAGTGTGTAAGTATGAAATGTCAGGTTCTACCAGTAACCAACTGTGATGCCGAATAGGGTTAGGTGGCAACAAGTCTCAAGCTAACCAACACGCCTACATGCATGTAGAATTATATAGCGTCACAAAGAAAGTTTGGTCCGTATCACCAAAGTCCTTGCGATCGATTGAAGGTGCTTAATGAATGCTTATGTGAGGATATTTTGGGTATAAACATGGGAAGCTCTAAGTTCAAATTTAATCCCAAGCAACATAAAATAATCATCAAAAAATTTAATGAGAATTCTCTGGAATTATCAAGTCTTATTGGATAATGTAGGTGGTGAGCCGACAACTTAATTATTTGCGTCAGGAGTTTAACAACGCAGTACTCCGAATGAAAAACAAGTATACATATAACCAGCAACTTGATGCATCAATCAACAACATGCTTGCTTCAATCCTTTGTAGAAAAGAGGGATTATCCAAATTTATATTTGCAGGGGATGGTCTAATATGTAAATTTTTTCAATTTACATGCTTGGCAAAGTGTACTAGCTATACGCGAGATCCTACGGCTAAGGTGATGCCTATATGTAAAACGGTGGATACGACCCATCAAATCATTAGGAAGGCGAGTGATCTTTTCAATATACACTTATGTTCGTGAATTGAAAGTATGCAAAGATACTCCACTCTATTTTCATCAATGGTTTCAGTATGATAACTATTTTTTCAACTATCCTTAAAACTCAACAGCGTTCTAATAGAACGAGAAGAATATAAGGTATTTTATGGTAAATTTGTTACCATTAAGATGTGGCAATAGGCAATTTAATTAGTTGTGGCAATAGCCAAAACGACTACTACTGCTTTCAGGATAAAATCTAATTAACGTAAATCTTTGTATTTAAATTTTTTTTTTGAATTTTTAGTCACCTAATTAATAATTCAAATGAAGTAAAATCTAACTCTCTATGTATTTCTCAATGCCTTGGCTATACTCAATATTCTAGTGAATCCACGTGCAACGCGCTCGCACATACTTATTTTTTTGATATTATTAAAAAAATAGTTTAAATATTTGAATTAAGATGTTATATATATATATATATATATATATATATATATGTGTGTGTGTGTGTGTGTGTGTGTGTGTGTGTGTGTGTGTGTTTATTGAAAATAAGATAGAAAATAATTCTCATATATCATTGAAAAACTACTTAAAATTTAAATTTATATTAAAATAGCTTAAATATGATTTGAATATATTTTAATTAAAATTTGTTATAGATATGTTTGTAGAACTTTAGATATATTTTTAGATAATACAATATTTTAGTTTAAATATAAATTAAATATTAAATATATTTTAATTAGTTTGGATTTGTAGTATATATTTAGAAGAATTTTGATATATGTTCAGATGAACCTCTTTTTTGAATAAAAAAAACTCTTCTCATCATTTAAATCAATTTTTAAATTTATTTTTGAAATATTTGTTTGTAGAATTTTCGATTGTGTTGAAACAAGCAGAGAAAATTAATTTTAAAATTAGTTTCTTTTGTAACTATTTTTAATAATTGATAGAAAATTTACAAAAGCTTAGACTACTGAACTTTGATCGTTTTCCAAGCATCATTATATTAGTAGATATGAATGGATGAATATTGAAGGCTAATGAATGGATGAACGTTGAAGGGTATTTAAGTCCATGAAAAACTTTTATAATTAATAGACCGTGGCAATAGCCAATTTAGTTGTGGCAATAGCCTAACCTTTTCATATTTGGTATAATGTGCACTAGTATATAATTCATTTGAACTTTGGGTAATGCACGGGTGTATAATTAATTGAACTTTGTGTACCTCATTTGATATTTGATATTTGATATTTGACATTTGACATTTGACGCAATACACTAGTGTACGTATTTGGTATTAAAAATCGATAAGGCACTGAAAAATGTACTAAAAGATATAAAATAATAATAAAGATGAAGGTAATTGAGAAAAAAATTGTACTTGTATTATGTGTCCTAATTGGTCATTGTGTCGTGGTATACCAAATAATTAAGTTATTTGTTTCATATTGATTAATTTAAATTCAATGATAAGAAATCTTCCATAGTCCATTTGTTGTTTCACTAGTTTCTAGAATGTGGAAAACATGCATTGTTTGTATTTCCTAGGAATTGAACCAGTATTTGATAAAAATATATATATATATATTTCTACTCCTTATTTGATGAAAATTATATAATTTGCATAAATGCAATTGTTTGTATTTCCTAAGAATTCATTTGTATATATACTACTAATTCGGTGAAAAGTATATAACGTAACTACTTCGTGCCTTGCAACTGTCAAACAAGACTACAGTAGTCTAATTTGAAGTGTACGATTTGGTCTTGGAATAGTTTTTGTTTTTTAAAAGTTTGCCATTGTGTTGGGAATGGAGCTCATAAATTGTGTAGTAACATAGTGTTGGGGCGGTATAATATTGAGTAGGAAAAATATGTGAGGACTGAACTATTGAAACCTGCAAATGTACGTACCACAACACAATAAAGAACTTTAAAGTGAAGAAGAAAAAAAAAACAATAATACTTTAATGTCCACTAATTAATTATAAAAAATAAATAATATTTATACTTCAAAATACTAATTCTATATAATACTGAGCATTTTAAAATTATGAAAACAAACCCCTCCCAGAAGGGCATTCCGACGTAAAATCATAACATCCTAACTTTTTTCAAAATATAGTTGCTTCTTTTTTTTTTACCTTAATTAAAGATTAAACACTCCACCTCAGAGTTCCACAACCCACAAAAAATAAATAGAATACAATATCATAATCGTAAACAGACACGATTTTTATGTAAAAAGCTAATATAAAAAATTCAATATGGAAGAAAATTATGGAACGATTAGAGTCTAATTAATCTATCATTGAGTTATATGTTTGGGTAGCTTAGGAGATTCCTTTGTGCTATTATTGGAAGAGTTTGAACTATATTTATTTATTTTAACTAAGCAAGCTCAAAGTGAACAACAATATTGTTAAAAGTTTCTCAGCCATGAATTAATGGGTAATTGGAGAATCACTCATCAACTAGCTAGGAGAAGCCACTCTTAGAGTAAATCGGCCATTCGATCTTTGGTAGCGATGGGTGGATAATGTAATTCAATAACTCTTGTATTAAAAGTGGTTAATCTACATTAAAATTGAGGTTTTACAGTTTGCTTGTGCATGAATTGTGATGTATACTTTATAAAATTGATGGATATTAAAATTATATATTATGGTAAGCAATGGGATACATATTGAATTATAATAAATAAAATAGAGTACAACTCAAATTTTCTTATTTTATAAAATGAACACAAACATCTATATATACTGAGGACGTTTTAGTTCATTCAGCATACTAATCCTCCAGCAACAATCAAAACGACTCAAAAAATAAACTAATAAAATGCCAACAACACCCTTACTAAGGAAATATTCTATCATTTTTTTATCCTGAAAAAATAAGCGCTTAGAAAGGGTTTTTTCTCTTGTGTTTTTTTGTTTTGTTTTTATTTTTAAATCTATTTTTTAATATATATTTTTATCAAAATGTTTCAAAAATTAATATTAAAGTAAATTGGAATAATATACAAAATGATGTATGTTTGTAGATGGGAGGTTGTAAGTTCAAATCTCAATGGAAGTATTTTATTTTTTTTATCTTTAATTACAAATTGGATTTTTTATTTATTTTAAATAATGCTTCTAATCAGATTTGAACTCAAGACCTTAACACCCCCACCCCCCCTAAACATATGTTATGTTTTAATCAACTAAGCTAGACCAACATTTTTTATATTAATCTAATTTACTATAATTTTAATTCTTTATACAAAACTTATTAAAAAAATTAAAAAATAAAAGAAGAAAAAAGATTCTTACTAAGGATGGCGTACATTCTTACTAAGGATGACGTTTTATTATTTGGGGAGGAAGAGTGTTTTTTTGTTGTTTTTTTATAAAAAAAGAAGAAGAGGAGACGTTCATAGTAAAGACGTTTTGTGTACAAGAAACGACAATACCAATGACTAGTCACGATCACGTGCGTTACACGTACCAAAAAATAATCTATAATTTTATTAAAAAAATAGATACAAATTTAAATTATATTAAAATATTTTAAATTTGATTTCAATATATTTTAATTAGTATTTGTTATAGATATGTTTTTAAAAAAAAATCGACTTTGACTCTCCCATTTCAGTCATTGCTTTTCTTTCTGTTACTTCGAAAATAACTACTTTAGATTCAGCCACGCGAATTTTTGATATTCATTTTTATTTCTCATCAAACGAATGACATCTTTTTTTGAAAATCCTAGCTATTCTTAGCATGATATCCAGTGCCCGTGTATAAACTTTCTCTAAAGATATGAAGAAGCTATCCAAACATTCAGAAACTGAAAAAAAAGTGGTAGAAGATAATTTGTTAGTTCTGTTTCCCTGCATATGTATAATCAGAGTTCATTTAGCCTCCCTCTGAGAGATCGAAGACGAAGATTTTCTGACGCAGTGTGGACATTGGATGTAAAAGACAGATAAGGGAACATGATGGATGAGGTATGCTTCACCGACCCTAGAATAGGCTACTGGGAAGGAGGACTCTGAGGTTTTTTCAAGTCATTCATTCAGCATGACCTCATTAGTGGTCTGATTCTCGCTCTTTTTGGACATTGATATGTGTTTAGTTAGATAATATCATGTACTTACTTTAAATAAATTTGAATATTTAATATATTTTAGAATTTGTTATATGTTAATGCAGTTAGAAGTATTTTTATTAACTACGTGAAAGATATGGATAGTTAAAAAAAATTTAATTTTTTTATTAATTAGTTGATGATACACATACGACTTAGACGGTTTATTTTTGAGCCGTTTCTAAACCGCATTATAATAGTATAGATGTCTTTGTTGTTTTTTTATTTTTATTCTCATTTTTAGTATGTTGGTTCGGAGATTTATAGGGAATTGGAGGTTTAGTGGGGAGTTTAATAGGGATTCAAGTGAAACGTACTTAGAATGGGCGGCATTTTATTTCTTTGTCTATAATTTTAATAAATTTTGTTGTTTCGTATAATACAGTAAAACTTTAATTTTCTGTCTAAAAGTTTCTGTTTATTGTAGGTTCAGCTACAGCTCACGTTACTAAGTAGCAGAATGGCCTGCATCTCTTAAAGTAAGAACTGGCATATATAAATAAATGTTCACGTACTGTGTTCACGTACTAAATGTTATGGAAGGGTGGCAGAAGACTAAAAATTATGCGTTCTTTTGCCGGTTGGTTGAGCTTCTTCCTCCCAGTAGTGAATATAAAGCCATGCTTCATTGAATAGACAAGTATGCTCTCTCCTTCGTGAAGTATGGTAGCTAGGGTGGCTGTGGGTGTGTTCCTGATATTAGAATATACATAAAAGGCACACAATGCTAGTGAACCTGTCTTCGTAATGTTGATATTTATGAAAAAAATATTAACTTAAACATATTACAAAGTTACTATTTCAACAGTCTACCACTACCACTAGTTCTCTGCCTTAATTCTTTTTTCCATTGACTTGGCTTTTGCTTTCTTTTAGAACAAAATGTTGATAATATATATATATATATATATATATATATATATATATATATATATATATATATATATATATATAATATTTTTCAGAAATTTGATAAGAAAAGGAAATAAAATAAGTGTTATCGGCCTCCGGAGAAGTCGCGCACGAAGCACTGTCCTAAGAGTTGATCCGAGGTCTATGTGCATACGTTTCTCGGAAGCCACTAGTGGTAAAACCCCCTGACTACCGACTTCTCTTCGTTGCACACAACTCGGAGAGAGAGACCGAACTTAGCTCTGCCCAGAGCAAGATTTAGAGAACAGAATATGGTTCGAGAGAAGAATGACAGAAATAGATTTCACGTAGAGGAATTTTCTGTAGAAAAAATTGAGAAGAGAACCTCAACAAATATATAGGGAGAGAACCAAGCCTTCACTACAGATAAGAGAATAAATTGCTATTAATCCAGGCGTTTAATGAGTAATGAAAAAGGAAAAACGTGGGAAAGAAATCTGGCATGTAAACGGAGCTGTCACATGTTTAAAATGTGGGAAATGAACCTGGATATAGGGAGTAATAAATGTCCAACGTTCAAATATTGAATGAGTCAAAGTGGTTCAAAAATAAAGGGGAGCAAAAAAAAAAATTGGATCCCAGTCTGAACCCGAAGAGTAAATTGGATCGGCATTCGGCACCCGCCGGTGTGGGCACGTACCCGCACCCATTATGCGCGCCAAACCGAACCGAGCCGAGCCGGGCCGGGACGGCGCGCGCGTGTGGCCCAAGGGGTTCCCACACAACATCTTAAGAGAGCAATGAAGATTAACTAATATATACATACAAGGGGGAAGAGGTCCAACCAATGTGTGAGTAAAGCAAAAGGAGGAAGTTGGGCTTTTGCTCACATGTGTATGAACATATACACACAGCCAACAATCCCCTCCACCCCCACAAAGGTCAAGTTCCGAAATAGATGTGACGAAGAAACTAAAATCGAAGAATTTCTGGGCAGGTACGTACTATGCATAAATGAGATGGAGTACAACCTTGAATCTCACTGAGTTACTATTGTCTTTGTCTGAAGAAGTGCTTGAGGGACTATGCCATGAATCGTTCTTCTTATACCAGATTAAGAAAATAGCACACATAGTACGCTAGAGGTTCTGGGTCTAACGGATGGCACATTTGGTTGGCCATGCGCACTTATTCCCAATTCATGAGAGTTGTCTGGGATCGCCCTGTCCCATAGTCACGGCCTTCACGACCTCTCATATAGGTAAGTCCTTAAGGGTTGGTGATAGGTGTCAACCATGCATATCAGCTTGGACCTATTAAGAGTTTTAAAATACTCATCCTAACCATATCACTCAGGAACACTGTCACTATAGGGATGGAAAATCATTGTACACATGTACAGCCACTTGGATATTATTTTAATAAAATTTTAATCTCGGGTCAGTGTTCCATAAAATTTACTTAAGTCCAGCTTGTTCCTACCCATTGAACCGGCTTCTTGGGATCTCTAGTCAGACTCGGTTGGGTTGCCACTGCTGGTGACTTTACTTATTGCTCATACTTGTTCTAATATTTTGGTGTCTTGGTATTCTAAATACCTTGATACATCATATGATACCACACTCTAATTTATCCCACACATATCACACTTGTTTGTACATGGTACCATGGTACCACATTAGATATCATATGATACCAACCCCCAAGATATTAACCCATGACCATAACCTACACTTACCTTACATCCAAGGTATTCACCCTACTCTTGGCACTTGACATCTTAATATTACTCATTATCTAGTTCTAATACCCAATATCTTACTATCTTGACCAATACCTTATCCTCCTAAATATTTACCCAACTAACTCTAATACTAATAATTGATACCAAATTGGATACCTTACTCAAGCCCCAATAATCACTTACCCTCACTCATGATACTTGAATGTTATGATACCAATATCTTCATGGTACCCAAGTATAACACTAGTACCTTGCCCCAAACTCTAATGCCTTGAAACATAACTTTCCTATATTTGGCTCACTTGATAACCACTTGTATCAACACTAACACGCACACTAAATAACACATATTACCTAACACTTATATATATATATATATATATATATATATATATATATATATATATATACTTGGCAAGCTATGATACCTACACTCACTTGATATCCATACTACCTAGGCTCATAGGATACACAAAATACCTATGTCGTATAGCCAGTTCTCTACTTGTAACCAATACTGCACCTATTAGACTTATTTAATAAATTCTAGGGTTAAAGTATGTCATAGCCCTTCGTATTGGTTTTTCGAAACTCCAAACAGATCATATTTTTGTGTCCCGAAGCTCCCTGAATCGCGAAAATATTAAAATGTGTTCATCTTTCGAACACCTAACACTCAACAGTTTTACAGAAAGTTTCAGAACGAATTTTGCCTATTAATTTATATATTTGGAAATCTAACTTCGATACGGTTCTTTTAAAAAAATGGAAGATTAATTGGAGTCTTCTCTACTTGTAACTAATACTGCACCTATTAGACTTATTCAATAATTAGCTTTTCGAAACTTCAAACGGATCATATTTTCGTGTCCGAAAGCTCCTTGAATCGCGAAAATATCGAAACGCGTTCGTCTTTCGGACACCTGACACTCAAACAGTTTTATAGAAAGTTTCAGAACTAATTTGGCCTATTAATTTATATATTTGAAAATCTAACTTCGATACGGTTCTTCTAAAAAAATTAGAAGATTAATTGGAGTCATGAGTTAGGAGTTATGGCATTTCTAAGTTACTATGACTGCTAAAAATGAGGCTGAATATTATGACGAATTTGGGCTCTTTTGGACAAACGAACACATGTATACACCCATTTTACCAATTCTACCTATACGTATCATGGCTTAAAAAATGAAAGATTAATTGGAGTCATGAGTTAGGAGTTATGACATTTCTAAGTTGCTATGGCTGCTAAAAATGAGACTGAATACTATGACAAATTTGGGTTATTTTGGACAAACGAACACATGTATACACCCAATTTACCAATTCTACCTATACTAGCTTGAAACTAGGTCTCTAAATCAACAATAGGCCCAAGATACTAACCCATGACCATAACCTACACTTACCTTACATCCAAGATACTCACCCTACTCTTGCCACTTGACATCTTAATATTACCTATTATCTAGTTCTAATACCTAATATCTTAGTATCTTGACCAATACCTTATTCTCCTAGATACTTACCCAACTAACTCTAATACTAATACTAATACTAATACTAATACTTAATACTAAATATAATACCTTACTCAAGCCCCAATACTCACTTACCCTCACGCATGATACTTGAATGTCATGATACCAATATCATCATGGTACCCAAGTATCACACTAGTACCTTGTCCCAAACTCTAAAAGCTTGACACATAACTTACCTATACTTGGCTCACTTGATAACCACTTGTATCAAAACTAACACGCACAATAAATAACACCTATTACCTAACACTTATATATATATATATATATATATAAAACACTCACTTGATATCCATACTACCTAGGCTCATAGGATACACAAAATGCATATGTCGTATAGTCAGTTCTCTACTAGTAACCAATACTTCACCTATTAAACCAATTCAATAAATTTTAGGGTTAAAGTATGGCGTAGTCCTTCATATTAGCTTTCCGAAACTTCAAACGGATCGCATTTTCGTGTCCAGAAGCTCCCAAAATCATGAAAACATAAAAACGCATTTGTCTTTCGAACACCTAACACTCAAACAGTTTTACAAAATTTTCAGAACGAATTTGCCAATTAATTTATATATTTGAAAATCTAACTTCGATACGCTTCTTTTAAAAAAACATAAAAATTAATCGGAGTCCTGAGTTACGAGTTATGGCACTTCAAAGTTGCTCTAGCTGCTAAAAACGAGGCTGAATACTATGACAAATTTAGGCTGTTTTGGATAAAAGAACAAATGTATACACCCAAGTTACCAATTTGACCTATACGTATTATGACGTATCATGATATGGACTCTACGTGTACAATTTTGGACACAAGAACACATTCATACCATCAAATAAATATCAATGGTCCTCATTAGGTCACAATATACACACTTTATGGACACAATTGGGTTTTTTTCCAAATTGAGCCCAAAATCATGATACCAACTTAGATCTACCAAATTGAGGGATTCTAGTGCCTAAATCTACCATTGAAAAGTCAAATATAACCATGAAAATGTTCCTACATGACCAAGGGGTGTTCCTAACCATGAATTTGATGAAATTGAGAGAATTATCTAATGTTTTGGTAGCCTCTTTGGAGAATTTCGAATTTGGACACGGAATGGATGAATCAGACACGATCTTCTAGCTAACTCCTCTCATATGGATCTCCTTGAGCTCTTCGATGCTTTAGGCCTTCATGATGGTAAGAATGAGTGGAATTGAAAGTGGATTGAGTAAAATTGGTAGAAAATTGGGTTTGCTTGGAAAAAAAAGAATATTTGGAAAAAATGAGGCTAATGAGTGAAATAAAATGAATGGATGAGCCCTAAATTGAACTTCTCTCTTATAGTAATGTTTGGTCATGCCAAAATATCAAATTTGCCCTCCATTTGTCATGAATGGAATCTAATTAACTAAATAAAAATATCTCTACAACTAAGAAGAATATTCTCTTCATGACAAGCAAACTTAATTAATTCTAATTATTAAAGTCATGCCTAACAATAATTAGCAGTTACTAACACTTGCAAATTCTAATTGGTTAGCCACTAACTAACACTAATATAATTTTAGGCAACACTAATATAAAATAATATATAAAAAATTTAACAACATACAAATTTACCAAAATATCCCTATGGTGGAAAGTGGTAGTTAAAAAGTGAAAGCAGGCCGCAGAGGGGCCGCAGAGGGGCCTGAACAACCAAGGAGTTGGAAGTCGCATTCCATGTGGCCTGAACAGCCACGAAGTAAGGGGCCGCATGAGATCCCCTAACACGACATTCAATGCATGTCAGAAGTTTTGACACACAACTCATCACCCAAAGCGCTTTGAGAATCGTGAGAGAGGTGGCGACTCATAAAAAGATGAAAAGTCACATCTGTGCATTAATAACTTCGTCAGATGTGCCATGCCACGTGTTCCCTCATATGCGACTACGATCCAATTCAGCCTCGTCATCATGCAGTCAAAGTGTCCATTCGACCAAGGCCAGATGAGAGATCGCATGCGGCCACAACGCCATGCGGCCGAAGTGTCCATAAGGCTAAGGCCAACGGAAAGCACATATGCGACCAAGACGCTATGCGGCCAAGACGCTATGCGGCCTTATCATTATTCGACCAAAGTGTCCAATCGACCAAGGTCAGACGAGAGCTTGCATGCGGCCACAACGCCATACGGCCGAAGTGTCCATAAGACCAAGGCCAAATGAGAGCACGTATGCGGCCATGACTCTATGCGTCCATAATACCATGCGATTCTCAGTTTGTAAGATCCTTCCATTACAACCGAAAGGATCTTCACACAGTTAGTGCTGATTATGTGTCCAGCTGACCGAGTCACGTATACAACGGAGTTGAAAACAACCCTAAGATCTTATTAACAATATATCCCAACCAAGGCCGCGTGGAAACCTGCTCGTAGTATGCGGCTACATTTGCAACCGCATTCTGTTGAAGGAGACCCCGACGGCCACCAAACAGAGGCATATGCGACACCTATAGTCCATCAGCATTAGGGCTATAAATAGAAGGAACTTGGACGTTCCCAGGGTCCTCTTTACATAGACCATACCCCCCTCCGGCTAGCCACGTACCTGCACACATGCTCAAGAGAGAGAAAAAGAAAAGAGCATTTCCATTCCCTCGTCGGACCATCAACGGAGTAAAAGAGTCATTGCAGTACTCGATCTCCATCGTCACGTTCCCCAGATCAAAAATATTATACTTAGATTTTCTGTCTATGATTTCTTTGTACTTTTTGTTGGTTGTTAAGAAAAAGTTTCTTAAACTTACATTAGTGGCAAACAAGATGGCAACTCTACTGGGGACATCCTTCTCCTCTGATGAGAAGGTCGTGACGCAATCCGACGTATCGAAGCTGGGTTCGACCCAAAAGATATTGGTTGTACTCTTCGACCAACAAGCCTTTGAGGAAACGCTCACTGAGGGCGGCACTTTACCGAGGCTGGCAAAGCCTAAGAAGACCCACAGGACATGGGTTGCATGTCACGCCCCGGCCCCGAGGGCCGCCCGGACCACCGCCTCGTCCCGTCGGGGACCCGGACGCGAATCACCGCGCCTCGACGCACCGGACGCACATCATCGTGCCTCAGCGCTTATCCCGCGGGTGCAAGGAATGGCCCGTTTGATACCGGGATGTGATGTCGTATGAGCCTGGGGTTGCGCCCGCACAAGGCCATATCGTTTAAGTTTGTTTTGCTATTGTTTGATAATAAATGAAAGAAATAAAATAAGATTTATACGAAACCCTCTCTTTGGTTTACAAACAAGAAGTACAATTAATCCTATACGAGGATGTCAAGTACAAAATTTAATCTGGGTAAATATTGCTATAGGAGTCTGATCTGCAGTCGATCACTTTGTCCCTTGGACCACACGATGATGAAGAAGTGCTGTAGAAGGCAGAAAAGCTTCAAAGATTGCAAAGGGGAGTGGATGCTCGATGCCAAAATTGTCGATCACTACTCTCTGTCTGTGCTCTGGATTCTTCTCTCCCAAAAAATTAATTTCTGACCTTTCGACCCTGACCTCTGTCAATAGAGGTCTCTATTTATAGGATTTTAGTGACAGTAACCATCCAGTCGGCGTAGAAGCCGGGCAGTGGAGAGTATGGCACTTTTTACGCGGCGGTTGCAATAACCGCCACCCACGTATAAATGATCCTTTGAATGAGTGTGTGACACGTGTCCCATCAAGAGATAATACGTATAACTGCTGCAAAGATCACGGTATGCAAGCCACGTAGGTAGTTGTCCCTCGCGTAGAAAAGGTTGGCGTAGAAGCCAATAACTGTCACCATGGCGTAGAAGCCAAATAGTTATCAAACTGGCGTAGAGGCCAGGTAGGCGTAGAAGCCCAGTAGGCGTAGAAGCCTGATGTTGCATGGATAGGTAGCTAGCGTAGAAGATAGCCGCTCCTCCTTTTTTGACTGAGGTCTTGAGCTAATTCTGGACCAAATAGCTCTATTACGCACCAATGCAAATATAGCCTGAGTTGGCGTATTCCGGGGAGATAGCATACGACGTACTCCTTATAGCTGAAAATAGCCCGGTTGGCGTATTCTAAGGAGATAGCGTACAACGTGCTCCCATAGCTGAAAATAGACTGATGGCGTAGTATGCAAAGGTGATGATGTGGACATATTAGCCGTAATGGTGGCTCGCCCAGTCTTTGAAAATATAACCAAATCTCATGCATTAAATGCAGAGATCTGCCCCCATCCTGCGTATTAACTGCAGAGACGTGCCTCGAGATATGTATGAAGAGCAGCTTTTGACGTGGCAGTCCGTTTGTCTTCTGCGGAGCATAAAAGCTCGCGTCTGCCTGTGTAAAACTAGGCAGCGTATTCCCTCGTATGCGTAAAAAGCAGTTTACACCAAGAAAATGTCACTAAACGACGGTTTGGATCTCTGTACCGCACCATCATTACAGCCATCGTCTGGATAGTCGTGCAGTACTCTTTGTCAGGAGTTCAGACATCAGGAGTCAAAGAGTCAGATTCACTGCATGATTTGACCGGTTCATTCAAGGAATACGAAGCGTTCCTCGTACACTTCCATGCTGCATTAAAAAGGATAATTTTTATCCCATAAAGGCGATGTAACAACCTTTGTACGCTAAGGCAGCCTGTAAACACTGCATTACGCGGGTAGTTTTGGAGCTATGTTTTATGCTGCACTAGCGATAAAGCTCTGTTTATACGCCGATGGCTCTGAAGTCAAGTCTTATGCCACACAGCACTGGAATACTGCGTATAACTCTGCAGCGTATTTTTATGCTTCTATAGCTATCATCGCATCAATCGAGTAAGAAGCGGAGGGACATTGTTGCATATGCAATGCATTTAGCCAACTGAGTATTCAGGACAAATCGAGGGACTTGGGTTTCTCTTAGCAAAGGCATCATTCCATATATTATGCCCCTTTATAAGATAGCAACTCGAGGCAATCGAAACCAGGATTCCGAGTCTTGGGGATTGAGGCACGCCTATCGCTCCCTCGGACGATCCAGTACCTGCAAGCAAGTAAACTGTTGGTGGGACAGCACTTTTATAAGTACTGGTGAGATAAAACAACTGAACATAAGCAAGCATTCACTAAAACCAACACTAAGTAATCATGTTATAAAATATTACATTACTAGTGATCTTTCTAGTTTTACCTAGGTTCGTTACATACAGCATAGAACGGAGTCATATTACATTATTTTGGAAATATCTTTAGAAAACAGAGTTTCATATGCGATATAAGCAAGACAAGCCGATGTTCTATTTCAGGGTGTGCGCAGCGTGTCTCGTGAGTTATACTCAAGGACTCTAGGGACAAATGCACAGCTAGACACAAATGCATATCTTAGGGGCGGTTCTCTATCCAAGCCAACACGATGAACTAGCTTATATGCATTGCGGTCCCCGAGTAACTCGGGATCGGCAACTGTTGGTCCAGCATACCAATGACTCATTTATCTGATGCTAATGGCAACTGTGACTCATGGTTGCTTTCTACTATCTCTGTAGCAGCCGTGACACATGCAGTTCAGCTCTCCACCAATAGCCATTGTCCGACCGATGCGAATGCATGTAACACTATCAAATAAACTCTAGTATGCAGACGAGACGAACCATCAGACGATATTTTACTGTTGCGGGTCAAGCCGCCTTATCTTTGAACACATTCAGGCACACGATATGGTTCTCTCGGAGCATAGGTGATAGTGAAACATGTTCATATAAACATATAGTTTTAGACAGACGTTTCAGGGTCTCTTAGTAAGCAGACATGATCGTTTCAAAGATAAGCTAGGTGAGTTCGTTTATTAGCATGCAAGACAGGTTCTATCATTCCCTTATGAAAACAAGCAAGCAAAAAAACTCAGATTTATTATTAAGACATGCAAGAATCAAAGAACGATGTTCTACCCACTCACTTTAATACATAATGCCAATGCGGAGTGGGGCATTACATACTTACCCACCAATAAAAGTTTCGTCCTCGAAACTTCAAGGATAAACTTCTCGATATTCCGAGCAGCGATAGTCCTCATCCCTCACCGTACTCAATCGAAACAATCAAGCAAATCAAGTCCAGAAAATATTTGCACAACTTTGAGAATATCTCTGGACTTATTGTATGGAACGCTCTATTGCAATACCATATCGAGCAAATCTTAGAGTCATAGCAACGAAATTTGGGTCAAGAATCGATTCCGCTCTGATACCATTATGTCACGCCCCAGCCCCGAGGGCCGCCCGGACCACTGCCTCGCCCCGCCGAGTTCTCGGACGCAAATCACCGCGCCTCGGCGCACCGAACGCGCATCACCGCGCCTCGGCGCTTATCCCGCGGGTACGAGGAATGGCCCGTTTGATACCGAGATATGATGTCGTGCGAGCCTGGGGTTGCGCCCGCACAAGGCCATATCATTTAAGTTTGTTTGGCTATCATCGCATCAATCGAGTAAGCAGCGGAGGGACATTGTTGTATATATAATGCATTTAGCCAACTGAGTATTCGGGACAAATCGAGGGACTTGGATTTCTCTTAGCAAAGGCATCGTTCCATACATTATTCCCCTTTATACGATAGAACCTCGGGGCAATCAAAACCAGGATTCCGGGTCTTAGGGATTGAGGCACGCCTATTGCTCCCTTGGACGATCTAGTACCTGCAAGCAAGTAAACTGTTAGTGTGTCAGCACTTTTATAAGTACTGGTGAGATAAAACAACTGAACATAAGCAAATATTCACTAAAACTAACACTAAGTAATCATGTTATAAAATATTACATTACTAGTGATCTTTCTAGTTTTACCTAGGTTCGTTACATGCAGCATAGAACGGAGTCATATTACATTGTTTTGGAAATATCTTTAGAAAACAGAGTTTCATATGCGATATAAGCAAGACAAGCCGATGTTCTGTTTTAGGGTGTGCGCAGCGTGTCTCCTGAGTTATACTCAAGGGCTCTAGGGACAAATCCACAACTAGACACAAATGCATATCTTAGGGGCGGTCCTCTATCCAAGCCAACACGATGAACTAGCTTATATGCATTGCGATCACCGAGTAACTCAGGATCGGCAGCTGTTGGTCCAGAATACTAATGACTCATTTATCTGATGCTAATGGCAGCTGTGACTAATAGTTGCTTTCTACTATCTCTGTAGCAGCCGTGACACATGCAGTTCATGTCATGACCCGCACCCGATTTAGGGGTACGAGAGCGTGGGTACGTCCAGCCTACGCCGCAGCATCGGCGGTAGAACGCTGTCTAGGTCAAGTACTATCTAACCAATCTCACACTAGAGTCCAACTCCATAAGGAGACACGGATAACAATATAAAATCAACATACTCAATCACAAACTATAGCACGATAAGAAATCGAAGAAAAAAAATGAAGATACAACACAAGTCTAAACTATAAATAATCTAACTCAACATAATCCAAGTCTCAACAAAATGCCGGAGACAAATCCGGTACCAAATAAACTACTGAAAGAAACTAACTAGATATCTAGTGATTCTGGCTAGACCTCCCGGAATCACGTCTACACTACTAAAACCAAGTCTTAGCTACTCACCCTGTGGTCCACCAGTGTCGGATACCAGTCCTCTAGGCATAGTCTGGAAAATATTTTCCAGTCAGGAAGGAGCAAAGTACATCTCTAAATAGCATTTCTATATTAATGATATAAACTATGTAGCAGTTCTAGATGGAAATATATATGAGATGCATGTATAGGTACGAGAAATGTACAAAAAGGAAATACTGGAAATACTGTAAGTAAATGCAGGAAAAGAAACAATATGTCAATGAGCAAGAATCCTATGACTAAGTGTGTGAGTACTAGCTTTAACATGTGATCAGCTTGGGAACTTGATCAGGCTGGTTACATGTGATTAGCTATGATTCATGTAAGGTCAGGCTAATCACACGTAACAGCTATGAAGCATGTAAATGGTCAGGCCGCAGCCGACGTGAGATGTGGGGTGAGCTATGATGCATGTAGAGTTGGGTATGATCACATATCTATACTAAAATACTCCCCACCCCCGACTGGTATAGTAGATTCAATCATGGTACGCTATGGCACGGGATTCCCAAGGGAGGTAGCAAATCTCCCCGGGACTCAGTGTCTGTACATGCACAAGATAACAAGGAAATAAGTCTTGTACAAGCTACACCATGAATAAGGAATAACATCTCATGACGAGATCCGTATATACCAATCCGTGTAACCAGCGTGTCAAGAGCATGGATATCTACACTAGATACAGTGAACATAGGGGATATCATAAATAGGAAACTAATCAGAGAATGTACTCGCCTTGGGTCCTTAGCTGGTGAATACCGATGTCCTATCCCTGAGTATCGTCTGGAGGATCCAACAGTCCTATACACATATAATAATATCACTTGTATCAGATGCTACACTAACACACAATAGAAATACACTGGCCTCAGGGCTATGCCAGGCATGGCTCTAGTCAACTAGGGTCATCTAGTAGGGATACGTATATAAATACACCTTTACACTCAGGGTATATACCAATAAAAATGTATATAATATATATATATATAAGTGTCTATTAGTAATTGTACAAAATACGTATTTGTGTATATACACTAATAAATGTATATAAATATATATTTATATACCAAAATACATATTTGTATATATATACCAATCAAATATTTTTATATATATATTAACTAATCAAAGAATGTATATAATGCCACACTTCTCAAGGTGATCCCAAATGAAGTAGCAGTTAGTTCCAATGAGTTCGGAGCAGTTCAAATAGCTAGAAACTATATAAAGAAGTCCAAAATCGGAGTTCGACACAAAAATCGAGATAAGGATACCAGGTCCTCAATACATAGAAAAAACATACAGGGGTTAGCTAAGATTAAGATTGACAAGTTTAGCTAATAAGAGAAAAAGGGTCGTTTGTTGGTTATTAAGGTAACACCTTAGTTTATGAAAATCATTTTGAAATTATTTTAAACAATAATTACAATTAAAAGTTTATTTATAAAATTTAGAATTTACGTAAAAGCCAATATATTTTTATATCTATAGTAAAATCGGTTACCAGTCTAAATAAACAAAATTTGAACTAATTTTATTATTGAAACTATTTCTTAATTAATAATATAAACCAAAAATTTATTATATTTTTACATAATCAAAAACCCTTATAATTATTACATAACTAAACTAATTACATAAAAACTAAACTAATTATATATTACTAAACTAATTATATATATTACTAACTAATTATATATATTACTAACTAATTATATAAACTAACCTAATTGCATAAACTAACCTAATTGCAAACACTGGATCAAAAGAAAGGGGAAGAGGGAAGAGCTCACATTGGGGGGGGGGTTTCCGGCGTCGACGTGGAGAGAAGGTCTGCCGGGTCACGCCGTGGTCGGCCACAGGCACTCGACGCGGAGAGAAGGTCCCGCAGCCACCGGAGCTCAACGAGGAGGAGGAGATCCGCGGCCACCGGAGCTCGACGAGGATTTAAATCTAGGGTTAGGGTTAGCTCTGTATGTGTCAGGGGTGGATCGTGTCCGAGGCTGGACACGATGGGTGATGTACTGTGGTGGATGTGTCCGAGGCTGGACACAAGAATAATGTACTGCACAGTGGTGATTGTGTCCAGATGGTGTCGGACACGAAAATTTTATTATAATATTGTAATAACTGGACACAGGAAATGAATGGATACGATAGGACACCCGGGGTCGGACCTGAGGCCAACACGGCTGACACGTAAAGCTGGACACATGGACACGAGCACACAAAAATGGTGATGGTTGTTGGCTTGTGGGAATTTGTGAGGGCTAGCCTAGGTTTTGGGAATTAGGGCTTCTTGGGAATGGTGTGGGTGAGTGACTTTAAATAGGGGGAGAGGGTGTGGGATGAAGGGTGAGGATTGGCCCAATTAATGAATGGCCAAGATTATACATGAATGAGTTCTTCATGTGGGAATGAGGGTGTGAATGGGAGATGGTAAACTTGTAAATTTTTAATAGAAAAATATTATAATTTAAGAAAATATTTTAAGAGGCTTCCAAGGCTAACTGATTTCCAATTAGCTACTAATCAAACCCATATTCCAAAACCTTAATTTATTTACAATCCCAAATGGATATGAAAATTTATTATGAAAAAACAACTAGTCCTTCAATAATTTTTATTAAACAAATAATTTTATGATTTCAAGCCAATAAATATTCGAAGCTAGAGTATTATATATATCATTATTTATCTATTTAATTTATAATAAATCGACATTTAGGGAAAAATGATTTTTTATAAAAGATTTTAAATCACCTTCTAAAATCAACATTGTTCAAAATCTAATACTAAAATTCAAGGAGAAAATATTTCATAAACTTGATATTTAAAATAAATTAAAATCTAAATATTTCGGAAATTTGGAAATCGGAGGTTACAGTTCAGCTCTCCACCAATATTTTATAAACCGATGCGAATGCATGTAACACTATCAAATAAACTCTAGTATGTAGACGAGACGAACCATCAGACGATATTTCACTGTTGCGGGGCAAGCCTCCTTATCTTTGAACACATTCAGGCACACGATATGGTTCTCTCGGAGCATAGGCGATAGTGGAACATGTTCATGCAAACACATAGTTTTAGACAGACGTTTCAGGGTCTCTTAGTAAGCAGACATGATCGTTTCAAAGACTAGCTAGGTGAGTTCATTTATTAGCATACAAGGCATGTTCTATCATTCTCTTATGAAAACTGTCACGACCCGCACCCGGTATAAGGGCACGAGAGCGTGGGTACGTCCAGCCTACGCCGCAGCATCGGCGGTAGAACGCTGTCTAGGTCAAGTACTATCTAAATAATCTCACACTAGTATCCAACTCCATAAGGAGACACGGATAACACTAAAATAAATCTAGAAATACTCAATCACAACTACAGCACGATAGGAAATGAAGAAATAAAAGAATACAGCACAAGTCTAATGATAACATACATACCTGCAATCCTTACTTCCAATCCCCAAGTGCCAGAAACCAGTCTACTAATGTCACAGTCTGGAAAAATATTTTCCAGTCAGGAAGGAGCAAAGTACATCTCTAAATAGCAGTTCTATATGAATGACATAAACTATGTAGCAGTTCTAGATGGAAACATACCAGATGCATGTATAAGTACGAGAATGTACAATGAGAGAAGTACTGGAAATACTGTAAGTAAATGCAGGAAAAGAAGCAATATGTCCATGAGCAAGAATTCTATGACTAAGTGTGTGAGTACTAGCTTTAACATGTGATCGGCTTGGGAACTTGATCAGGCTGGTTACATGTGATTAGCTATGATTCATGGAAGGTCAGGCTAACCGTTGGTTAGCTATGATGCAGGGAGAGGTCAGGCTAATCACACGTAACAGCTATGAGGCATGGAGATGGTCAGGCCGCACCCGACGTGAGATGTGGGGTGAGCTATGATGCATGGATAGTTGGGTATGATCACATATCTACACTAAAATACTCCCCAAACCCCCGACTGGTATAGTAGATCCAATCATGGTACGCTATGGCACAGGATTCCCTAGGAAGGTAGCAAATCTCCCCGGAAATCAGTGTCTGTACATGCACAAGATAACAAGGGAAACAAGACTTGTACAAGCTACACCATGAATAAGGAATAACATCTCATGACGAGATCCGTGTATACCAATCCGTGTAACTAATGTGTCGAGAACATGGATATTTACACTAGATACAGTGAACATAGGAGATATCATAAATTAGAAACTAATCAGAGAATGTACTCGCCTTGGGTCCTTAGCTGGTAAAACCAATGTCCTGTTCCAGAGTATCCCCTGGGTAAAACCAACAGTCCTATAAACACAACACAATCAAACCACATTTGCATCAGATGCTACGCTAACACACAGTCTATAAACACTGGCCTCAGGCCATGTCAAACAGGCACTAGTCAACTAGGGTCGCCTAGTAGGACTAAATATTTAAATAACACCTTATTAATTAATTACATATAATCTACCTCAATACAATTATAAATATATATACTTTAAAATAAATGATTTTTGTATGTATATATAAACATAATAATTTATTCTTACAATCTTTTATACCTGCACCAAATTTAAATACATTTACAATATATATATATATACCTTTTAAAATTACATATTTAATTTATACTAGTGTATACTCATATATATGCCAAAATACATTATAGATATATTATTAAATTCTAAAACACATTTTTAATACATGTTTAACTTTTAATGAAAATAAAATATACATGTATAATACACAAAAGAATATATATATATGTATACTAGTTATATATGCTAAATTACAATTACCAACATATACTGAAATATATATATACTATGCTAATACAATGGATTTCTAATAATTTAATAATATACAATTTACATAATTATACATTTTTACCAAAATAATACATATACTACCATATTATTTAATACCTACACATTAAATAATATATACTAATACATATACTACTAACATTAAGTTAAATACGTATTTATACCATTTATTGAAATACATAAAATACCTTACATTTATTACATATACATTTACAAATTAACTACACTAATTATACATATGCTAATACGTAGTTATACTAGAATATATATATAATACATGTGTATTAAAATATAGATATATATATATAAAACATATATACATAATTTAAATATATACAATTTAATTATATACTTATACAAAATATATGTCTACAATTTAAATTAAGTACATATACTAATTTATCAATTTAATTTATACATATAAACAACATTTATATGTATATACATTACAAAGACATATACTAGTTGTATATATATACACTAATATATTTTACAAGTTAGTTTCATACAATTTTATTAAAAATAATTACTATACATAATTATTTTAATTACATACGTTTACAAAATATACATTTATTCATATATTTCTATTTTACATTTAATTATATATATATTAAGTATATAAGAAATATACATTTATACCAAATTAATATATATATACACATTTATTAATATATATACAAATTATACATTGGTATATATTCAAATTAATTTAAATACATCTACTAATTTTCACATTAAATAAATGTATAAACAAACACATATGTATACATTAGATATATATATATATAAAGATATATATACATAAAGATATATATATATATAAAAAGATATATATATATATATATAAACAGAGAGAGAGAGAGAGAGAGAGGCTTACAGCAGGGGGGTCGGCCGGAGCAGGCCGCCGGTCCGGAGGGGGAGCCGCCGGGGTGCAGGGCCGCCTGGGAGGAGTGCCGAGGGAAGGGGAGCACACAGCAGCGGCCGGATGGGGACTCGGCGCCGGACAGCCGCCGGACAGGGCGGGGGTAGCCGCGGGATGGGGCTGGAGGCCGGGCCGCTCGCCGCCGGAGAGGGAGCAGTTGAGCAGCAGCAGAGGGAGGGGTAGCGCCGCCTGGGTCGGGGACTCGGGCGCCGGGTATTGAGGAGCAGCGGCTGACTCGGTTGGGAACCGACCGTAGGGGGGTTGGCCGCCGATGAAGATGGGAGTGGTGGTTGCTTGGCGGAGGGATCAGCGGGACGAGGGCGGCAGTTCGCCGGAGAGGGCTCGCCGTGAGGAGAGCAGCCACCGGCTGAAGGGGGCTCGGCCGGAATAGCACAGTATAGGGGGGTGAACAGTGTTCCCCCCCTATGAAGATTTAAATTCAAATGAAAAATCAATAAAGAGGAAGAAGAAGAAGAAAGAAGGAGAAGAAGAGAAGAAAAAATAGAAGAAGAAAGGGATTTCCAACGTAGGAGAGAGGTGGGGCTTGGGGAATTTTTGGAGGCTAGTGAGGTGGGGTTTTCTAGGGTGCATAGGGATTAGGGTTTGAGGGTACAAGGCATTAAATAGGAGAGAGGGTGTTATGATGGAGGGTTGGGATTGGCCCTCTAAATGAGTGGTCTAGATGATTTATGAAATATTCATGGGGATGAGGGTGAGATTAATTAAATAATTAAGGATTCCTCATTGTTAAAAATAATTAGGTGGTGGGCACCTACAATTGAATAATTGCAACTTAGCCCCTTAAATTCGGGAAATTGCACAAACACCTGAAATGATGAAAATTGGGCGGGCGATTCGGGATCCGATGTTTTGTAGGGTCAGGGGACGCTGTAAGATGGGTATGGGCTGAATTTGCAGGGCACTGGAATTAATTTGGGATTTTAAAATCAGATAAAATGGTATCCTCAAATTAAATAGAAATAAATGCAAGTTGTGTTCAACAATTAATTAGGAGTACTTGGGGTCAAAATCAGATCAAGTCATCAATACCAATATTGAAGAAGACTCAGAACAGAATATTACCCTAATTTGGGTCGCACGAAAAATAGGTCAAGATGGCCTCCAATTTTCGATTGGAACGCACAACGATACAAAATAGGAAATTAAAAATAAACGTCCGCGACGATTTATGTGCGGCCAGAAACAATGCACAAAGAGCATAATTATGAGTTGCAAAAATAGCAGAATTGAAGGCGGACATGTCTAGGACAAGATTGTGAAATTTGTTGGAAGACAAAAGTCTGGATAGTGCTCCAAATATCGAAGCAAAGGCAATGCGCAAAATATTAAATAAAATACAGTAATTAATTATAACTCCAATAAATAAATTCTAAATAACTAATAAAATCCAGAATTTTATAATTCGGACAGAGGTTCGTCTACTGGGCTTCTAGGTCTAGTCTGCTAGCTAAAAATAAAATAATTAACACTGCATATAATTATATATTTAATTACACATCACACATAATAATTATTTAAATCAATTATACTACCATGAAATTAATTAATTGAAACTACAATAATATTAAATATTGAAAAAATTCGAAAATACCCCTGTTTTCAGAATGTGGTAGTGACAAGTCTACCCACCTTAAAAGAATTTCGTCCTCGAAATTAAAAATCCTCAAAGTAGCATTAAACCATACACATTATTATTCCATCAATTTACATTTTATTATCCATGAAATCTTTTAATAATCCACAAGGTCCTTTCGCAATTTCAAAATTCTGAAATTATTTGTATTCCTGTAAAAATCCTCGACATAGAATCAAAGTCCCTTTTTATCAAAAATTTCCTGAAAGTTTTTAGCTACTAATTCGATACTCAGAATTTAATATCCACTCCTCAAAACTCAACAATATGATATTTAAGGATTCTCCAAATGTCACATTCAAATATAAAGTTCTAAAATTCATAACTTGCAATCCATTAAATATATTGATAATCCCCAAATTTTCCCAAATTTTTATAACCCATTAAATCATGTCATAACCTTCCTGGAATTAATACATCATAAATTCCGTCATGTTAAATTCTTGACCCTTTATTTAAATCAATGTTTATCCTCGAATTTTTTTTTTTTTTTTTTTTTTTTTTCCATAATATGCAACGATGTAATACTTATGGAACCTCCAGTACAATATTCAAAATATAAGTTTACAATTTGCAGTCCAATAAATATATCGATGGCCTTCTTAAATTCCTCAATTTTAATGATAAATTCAATCATTTCATAATCTTCTTAAAAATCAATGATTTAACAAAACTTCAATTACGCCATATTAAATTCCCAATTCTTTATTTAATTTAATATTTTTTTTTTTCCTCAAGATTTTAGGCACCTTGTCCCTCTTTATCAAGTCATAACCTCTTCGTTAATCTCTACTACAGTTAAATCCTCAACAATCAAGTCTAAGAGAATTCTACCTACACCCATACAACATGCAACCTAAGAGAAATATGTATGATCAGGGTGTCTTTTGTCAGGGTATTGCAGTCTCTGTACCAGGGGTACTACTAACTACATTATAACAAGAATTCATGCATACAGCTACGGTACTAAGGTATCAATCAATCAGAAGACAAAAAGAACATGAGGAAAGAAGAGAAAGAACCTGCTAATATATTACTTGCAATATCTTCTAACATAACCATAGGTCAAATGATGCATGGAAAGTTTGATACCTCTATCTCTTTAGGTACCACACTTTACTACAAGCATACTCACTGCTAGCTTCCTTACCTACTGCAATAGTTGATACTAGTTATTCCTATCACGCAAGTGCATATCAATTGCAACACACTATACTAAGTACTGCTCTCTCTAATACCACCCTAGATTGACACCCAAGTCAGTTGGCAGGGAGATCTCAATCATACTCAAGTCATCAGATCCTTACACATGTATATCATCTACTCATATATACTAATATATCTCTCCCACTATAAGATCTTATCCTCAAATAAAATTCCTCAAAATAACTCCTCGAATAAATTTTAAAGTAAAATTGCATATACTTTCCTCAAGACCAATTTATCTAAATACTGAAATGAAAATTTTATCAATTCCAAAAATCCTTATAGCTTGTCTAGGTTCATCAAATTGAATCTGAATTCCTCAAAATAAAATTTTAATAACCATATTTCAACTCCTCAATTTCAAAATTTTGCAATTCATTGAAATCTTCAAAATAAGATTTTAATAACATAATATCTCAACCTCTCAAATTCTAAAATTTGAAATTCATTTTCAATCTTCAATTAAAAATTTTAAATCCACCTTCTGTAGTCCAATAGCTCTAATGTTTAATCATTTTCACTGTCCTCATTGACGGGCATCATCAAATAGTACCATAAATCAGTCTGCAATTTTCCTTGATATGAAATCAACTCTATAATGAAACCAAAATCCTAATTTAATACCTAATCAATAACAACAAGCAAATTCAACATCAATAAGTGAGAATGGACGGAACAAGGGATGATTTAAATTGGAAATTTTAACAAGGAATCCTTAGAGAATGTGAGTTCAAAAGAACTGGATTGAGGACGGAAGGTATCTTTACTGCTAGTAAAGAAAAGAAGCGATGGAACAAAGTCCTGGAATAACAGAAATAGGTAAGTCTTGAGATGATACTTTAAGAACCAATTTAAGATACAACCTGATAATCATACACGTCTCGTCAGAAATCATGATACTTAGAATCCTCGCCACGCCAGTAAGCATAGATGCGATAAACGATAGGTTCCGTAACTAAGGTATGCAACCCTATAATCACGTCATTTAGAATCTTCGCCACGCCAACCGGTATGGCTGCGAGAGACTCTAAATCTCATAACTAAAGTATGTACATCCAAGTTAGGTTCCTACGTTCTCGTCACGACAGCTAATATGGCTGCGATAAACTCTAGGTTCCATAACCAAAGTAGACGTTTTTTTTTTTTTTTTTTTTTTTTTTTTTTTTTTTTTTTTTTTTTACCTTTCTCACTGTCCTCATCAATATATGTCATCAGATGATACCGTAAATTTTAGTCCGTAAAATTCATCTCAATTGAAATCAACTCAACAACGATACCAGGAATTAAAGTTAACAACTGGTCAACAAGAATCAACTCAACAATGATACCAAGAATTTAATTTAATAACTGCTCCACAAGAATCAAGTTCAGTAACAACAAGCGAGAGCGGACGGAAACAAGGAAAAGATTTAAATTGAAAATAAGATTCTCATGGGGTCATCCCAGGAAATCTTTCAAGAATTTGTGATTGAGTATCCTCTCTCATCCTAGTATCCTATGTCCTATATTCTATAGCAGGTACGCAGTAGTACAACTAAGACGTCGCACTACCACGACATCGCACAACTAGCGAAGTCTGACCTGCATGGGCCACCACTAAAAACGTGTCACGACCCGCACCCGGTATAAGGGCACGAGAGCGTGGGTACGTCCAGCCTACGCCGCAGCATCGGCGGTAGAACGCTGTCTAGGTCAAGTACTATCTAAATAATCTCACACTAGTATCCAACTCCATAAGGAGACACGGATAACACTAAAATAAATCTAGAAATACTCAATCACAACTACAGCACGATAGGAAATGAAGAAATAAAAGAATACAGCACAAGTCTAATGATAACATACATACCTGCAATCCTTACTTCCAATCCCCAAGTGCCAGAAACCAGTCTACTAATGTCACAGTCTGGAAAAATATTTTCCAGTCAGGAAGGAGCAAAGTACATCTCTAAATAGCAGTTCTATATGAATGACATAAACTATGTAGCAGTTCTAGATGGAAACATACCAGATGCATGTATAAGTACGAGAATGTACAATGAGAGAAGTACTGGAAATACTGTAAGTAAATGCAGGAAAAGAAGCAATATGTCCATGAGCAAGAATTCTATGACTAAGTGTGTGAGTACTAGCTTTAACATGTGATCGGCTTGGGAACTTGATCAGGCTGGTTACATGTGATTAGCTATGATTCATGGAAGGTCAGGCTAACCGTTGGTTAGCTATGATGCAGGGAGAGGTCAGGCTAATCACACGTAACAGCTATGAGGCATGGAGATGGTCAGGCCGCACCCGACGTGAGATGTGGGGTGAGCTATGATGCATGGATAGTTGGGTATGATCACATATCTACACTAAAATACTCCCCAAACCCCCGACTGGTATAGTAGATCCAATCATGGTACGCTATGGCACAGGATTCCCTAGGAAGGTAGCAAATCTCCCCGGAAATCAGTGTCTGTACATGCACAAGATAACAAGGGAAACAAGACTTGTACAAGCTACACCATGAATAAGGAATAACATCTCATGACGAGATCCGTGTATACCAATCCGTGTAACTAATGTGTCGAGAACATGGATATTTACACTAGATACAGTGAACATAGGAGATATCATAAATTAGAAACTAATCAGAGAATGTACTCGCCTTGGGTCCTTAGCTGGTAAAACCAATGTCCTGTTCCAGAGTATCCCCTGGGTAAAACCAACAGTCCTATAAACACAACACAATCAAACCACATTTGCATCAGATGCTACGCTAACACACAGTCTATAAACACTGGCCTCAGGCCATGTCAAACAGGCACTAGTCAACTAGGGTCGCCTAGTAGGACTAAATATTTAAATAACACCTTATTAATTAATTACATATAATCTACCTCAATACAATTATAAATATATATACTTTAAAATAAATGATTTTTGTATGTATATATAAACATAATAATTTATTCTTACAATCTTTTATACCTGCACCAAATTTAAATACATTTACAATATATATATATATACCTTTTAAAATTACATATTTAATTTATACTAGTGTATACTCATATATATGCCAAAATACATTATAGATATATTATTAAATTCTAAAACACATTTTTAATACATGTTTAACTTTTAATGAAAATAAAATATACATGTATAATACACAAAAGAATATATATATATGTATACTAGTTATATATGCTAAATTACAATTACCAACATATACTGAAATATATATATACTATGCTAATACAATGGATTTCTAATAATTTAATAATATACAATTTACATAATTATACATTTTTACCAAAATAATACATATACTACCATATTATTTAATACCTACACATTAAATAATATATACTAATACATATACTACTAACATTAAGTTAAATACGTATTTATACCATTTATTGAAATACATAAAATACCTTACATTTATTACATATACATTTACAAATTAACTACACTAATTATACATATGCTAATACGTAGTTATACTAGAATATATATATAATACATGTGTATTAAAATATAGATATATATATATAAAACATATATACATAATTTAAATATATACAATTTAATTATATACTTATACAAAATATATGTCTACAATTTAAATTAAGTACATATACTAATTTATCAATTTAATTTATACATATAAACAACATTTATATGTATATACATTACAAAGACATATACTAGTTGTATATATATACACTAATATATTTTACAAGTTAGTTTCATACAATTTTATTAAAAATAATTACTATACATAATTATTTTAATTACATACGTTTACAAAATATACATTTATTCATATATTTCTATTTTACATTTAATTATATATATATTAAGTATATAAGAAATATACATTTATACCAAATTAATATATATATACACATTTATTAATATATATACAAATTATACATTGGTATATATTCAAATTAATTTAAATACATCTACTAATTTTCACATTAAATAAATGTATAAACAAACACATATGTATACATTAGATATATATATATATAAAGATATATATACATAAAGATATATATATATATAAAAAGATATATATATATATATATAAACAGAGAGAGAGAGAGAGAGAGGCTTACAGCAGGGGGGTCGGCCGGAGCAGGCCGCCGGTCCGGAGGGGGAGCCGCCGGGGTGCAGGGCCGCCTGGGAGGAGTGCCGAGGGAAGGGGAGCACACAGCAGCGGCCGGATGGGGACTCGGCGCCGGACAGCCGCCGGACAGGGCGGGGGTAGCCGCGGGATGGGGCTGGAGGCCGGGCCGCTCGCCGCCGGAGAGGGAGCAGTTGAGCAGCAGCAGAGGGAGGGGTAGCGCCGCCTGGGTCGGGGACTCGGGCGCCGGGTATTGAGGAGCAGCGGCTGACTCGGTTGGGAACCGACCGTAGGGGGGTTGGCCGCCGATGAAGATGGGAGTGGTGGTTGCTTGGCGGAGGGATCAGCGGGACGAGGGCGGCAGTTCGCCGGAGAGGGCTCGCCGTGAGGAGAGCAGCCACCGGCTGAAGGGGGCTCGGCCGGAATAGCACAGTATAGGGGGGTGAACAGTGTTCCCCCCCTATGAAGATTTAAATTCAAATGAAAAATCAATAAAGAGGAAGAAGAAGAAGAAAGAAGGAGAAGAAGAGAAGAAAAAATAGAAGAAGAAAGGGATTTCCAACGTAGGAGAGAGGTGGGGCTTGGGGAATTTTTGGAGGCTAGTGAGGTGGGGTTTTCTAGGGTGCATAGGGATTAGGGTTTGAGGGTACAAGGCATTAAATAGGAGAGAGGGTGTTATGATGGAGGGTTGGGATTGGCCCTCTAAATGAGTGGTCTAGATGATTTATGAAATATTCATGGGGATGAGGGTGAGATTAATTAAATAATTAAGGATTCCTCATTGTTAAAAATAATTAGGTGGTGGGCACCTACAATTGAATAATTGCAACTTAGCCCCTTAAATTCGGGAAATTGCACAAACACCTGAAATGATGAAAATTGGGCGGGCGATTCGGGATCCGATGTTTTGTAGGGTCAGGGGACGCTGTAAGATGGGTATGGGCTGAATTTGCAGGGCACTGGAATTAATTTGGGATTTTAAAATCAGATAAAATGGTATCCTCAAATTAAATAGAAATAAATGCAAGTTGTGTTCAACAATTAATTAGGAGTACTTGGGGTCAAAATCAGATCAAGTCATCAATACCAATATTGAAGAAGACTCAGAACAGAATATTACCCTAATTTGGGTCGCACGAAAAATAGGTCAAGATGGCCTCCAATTTTCGATTGGAACGCACAACGATACAAAATAGGAAATTAAAAATAAACGTCCGCGACGATTTATGTGCGGCCAGAAACAATGCACAAAGAGCATAATTATGAGTTGCAAAAATAGCAGAATTGAAGGCGGACATGTCTAGGACAAGATTGTGAAATTTGTTGGAAGACAAAAGTCTGGATAGTGCTCCAAATATCGAAGCAAAGGCAATGCGCAAAATATTAAATAAAATACAGTAATTAATTATAACTCCAATAAATAAATTCTAAATAACTAATAAAATCCAGAATTTTATAATTCGGACAGAGGTTCGTCTACTGGGCTTCTAGGTCTAGTCTGCTAGCTAAAAATAAAATAATTAACACTGCATATAATTATATATTTAATTACACATCACACATAATAATTATTTAAATCAATTATACTACCATGAAATTAATTAATTGAAACTACAATAATATTAAATATTGAAAAAATTCGAAAATACCCCTGTTTTCAGAATGTGGTAGTGACAAGTCTACCCACCTTAAAAGAATTTCGTCCTCGAAATTAAAAATCCTCAAAGTAGCATTAAACCATACACATTATTATTCCATCAATTTACATTTTATTATCCATGAAATCTTTTAATAATCCACAAGGTCCTTTCGCAATTTCAAAATTCTGAAATTATTTGTATTCCTGTAAAAATCCTCGACATAGAATCAAAGTCCCTTTTTATCAAAAATTTCCTGAAAGTTTTTAGCTACTAATTCGATACTCAGAATTTAATATCCACTCCTCAAAACTCAACAATATGATATTTAAGGATTCTCCAAATGTCACATTCAAATATAAAGTTCTAAAATTCATAACTTGCAATCCATTAAATATATTGATAATCCCCAAATTTTCCCAAATTTTTATAACCCATTAAATCATGTCATAACCTTCCTGGAATTAATACATCATAAATTCCGTCATGTTAAATTCTTGACCCTTTATTTAAATCAATGTTTATCCTCGAATTTTTTTTTTTTTTTTTTTTTTCTCCATAATATGCAACGATGTAATACTTATGGAACCTCCAGTACAATATTCAAAATATAAGTTTACAATTTGCAGTCCAATAAATATATCGATGGCCTTCTTAAATTCCTCAATTTTAATGATAAATTCAATCATTTCATAATCTTCTTAAAAATCAATGATTTAACAAAACTTCAATTACGCCATATTAAATTCCCAATTCTTTATTTAATTTAATATTTTTTTTTTCCTCAAGATTTTAGGCACCTTGTCCCTCTTTATCAAGTCATAACCTCTTCGTTAATCTCTACTACAGTTAAATCCTCAACAATCAAGTCTAAGAGAATTCTACCTACACCCATACAACATGCAACCTAAGAGAAATATGTATGATCAGGGTGTCTTTTGTCAGGGTATTGCAGTCTCTGTACCAGGGGTACTACTAACTACATTATAACAAGAATTCATGCATACAGCTACGGTACTAAGGTATCAATCAATCAGAAGACAAAAAGAACATGAGGAAAGAAGAGAAAGAACCTGCTAATATATTACTTGCAATATCTTCTAACATAACCATAGGTCAAATGATGCATGGAAAGTTTGATACCTCTATCTCTTTAGGTACCACACTTTACTACAAGCATACTCACTGCTAGCTTCCTTACCTACTGCAATAGTTGATACTAGTTATTCCTATCACGCAAGTGCATATCAATTGCAACACACTATACTAAGTACTGCTCTCTCTAATACCACCCTAGATTGACACCCAAGTCAGTTGGCAGGGAGATCTCAATCATACTCAAGTCATCAGATCCTTACACATGTATATCATCTACTCATATATACTAATATATCTCTCCCACTATAAGATCTTATCCTCAAATAAAATTCCTCAAAATAACTCCTCGAATAAATTTTAAAGTAAAATTGCATATACTTTCCTCAAGACCAATTTATCTAAATACTGAAATGAAAATTTTATCAATTCCAAAAATCCTTATAGCTTGTCTAGGTTCATCAAATTGAATCTGAATTCCTCAAAATAAAATTTTAATAACCATATTTCAACTCCTCAATTTCAAAATTTTGCAATTCATTGAAATCTTCAAAATAAGATTTTAATAACATAATATCTCAACCTCTCAAATTCTAAAATTTGAAATTCATTTTCAATCTTCAATTAAAAATTTTAAATCCACCTTCTGTAGTCCAATAGCTCTAATGTTTAATCATTTTCACTGTCCTCATTGACGGGCATCATCAAATAGTACCATAAATCAGTCTGCAATTTTCCTTGATATGAAATCAACTCTATAATGAAACCAAAATCCTAATTTAATACCTAATCAATAACAACAAGCAAATTCAACATCAATAAGTGAGAATGGACGGAACAAGGGATGATTTAAATTGGAAATTTTAACAAGGAATCCTTAGAGAATGTGAGTTCAAAAGAACTGGATTGAGGACGGAAGGTATCTTTACTGCTAGTAAAGAAAAGAAGCGATGGAACAAAGTCCTGGAATAACAGAAATAGGTAAGTCTTGAGATGATACTTTAAGAACCAATTTAAGATACAACCTGATAATCATACACGTCTCGTCAGAAATCATGATACTTAGAATCCTCGCCACGCCAGTAAGCATAGATGCGATAAACGATAGGTTCCGTAACTAAGGTATGCAACCCTATAATCACGTCATTTAGAATCTTCGCCACGCCAACCGGTATGGCTGCGAGAGACTCTAAATCTCATAACTAAAGTATGTACATCCAAGTTAGGTTCCTACGTTCTCGTCACGACAGCTAATATGGCTGCGATAAACTCTAGGTTCCATAACCAAAGTAGACGTTTTTTTTTTTTTTTTTTTTTTACCTTTCTCACTGTCCTCATCAATATATGTCATCAGATGATACCGTAAATTTTAGTCCGTAAAATTCATCTCAATTGAAATCAACTCAACAACGATACCAGGAATTAAAGTTAACAACTGGTCAACAAGAATCAACTCAACAATGATACCAAGAATTTAATTTAATAACTGCTCCACAAGAATCAAGTTCAGTAACAACAAGCGAGAGCGGACGGAAACAAGGAAAAGATTTAAATTGAAAATAAGATTCTCATGGGGTCATCCCAGGAAATCTTTCAAGAATTTGTGATTGAGTATCCTCTCTCATCCTAGTATCCTATGTCCTATATTCTATAGCAGGTACGCAGTAGTACAACTAAGACGTCGCACTACCACGACATCGCACAACTAGCGAAGTCTGACCTGCATGGGCCACCACTAAAAACGTGTCACGACCCGCACCCGGTATAAGGGCACGAGAGCGTGGGTACGTCCAGCCTACGCCGCAGCATCGGCGGTAGAACGCTGTCTAGGTCAAGTACTATCTAAATAATCTCACACTAGTATCCAACTCCATAAGGAGACACGGATAACACTAAAATAAATCTAGAAATACTCAATCACAACTACAGCACGATAGGAAATGAAGAAATAAAAGAATACAGCACAAGTCTAATGATAACATACATACCTGCAATCCTTACTTCCAATCCCCAAGTGCCAGAAACCAGTCTACTAATGTCACAGTCTGGAAAAATATTTTCCAGTCAGGAAGGAGCAAAGTACATCTCTAAATAGCAGTTCTATATGAATGACATAAACTATGTAGCAGTTCTAGATGGAAACATACCAGATGCATGTATAAGTACGAGAATGTACAATGAGAGAAGTACTGGAAATACTGTAAGTAAATGCAGGAAAAGAAGCAATATGTCCATGAGCAAGAATTCTATGACTAAGTGTGTGAGTACTAGCTTTAACATGTGATCGGCTTGGGAACTTGATCAGGCTGGTTACATGTGATTAGCTATGATTCATGGAAGGTCAGGCTAACCGTTGGTTAGCTATGATGCAGGGAGAGGTCAGGCTAATCACACGTAACAGCTATGAGGCATGGAGATGGTCAGGCCGCACCCGACGTGAGATGTGGGGTGAGCTATGATGCATGGATAGTTGGGTATGATCACATATCTACACTAAAATACTCCCCAAACCCCCGACTGGTATAGTAGATCCAATCATGGTACGCTATGGCACAGGATTCCCTAGGAAGGTAGCAAATCTCCCCGGAAATCAGTGTCTGTACATGCACAAGATAACAAGGGAAACAAGACTTGTACAAGCTACACCATGAATAAGGAATAACATCTCATGACGAGATCCGTGTATACCAATCCGTGTAACTAATGTGTCGAGAACATGGATATTTACACTAGATACAGTGAACATAGGAGATATCATAAATTAGAAACTAATCAGAGAATGTACTCGCCTTGGGTCCTTAGCTGGTAAAACCAATGTCCTGTTCCAGAGTATCCCCTGGGTAAAACCAACAGTCCTATAAACACAACACAATCAAACCACATTTGCATCAGATGCTACGCTAACACACAGTCTATAAACACTGGCCTCAGGCCATGTCAAACAGGCACTAGTCAACTAGGGTCGCCTAGTAGGACTAAATATTTAAATAACACCTTATTAATTAATTACATATAATCTACCTCAATACAATTATAAATATATATACTTTAAAATAAATGATTTTTGTATGTATATATAAACATAATAATTTATTCTTACAATCTTTTATACCTGCACCAAATTTAAATACATTTACAATATATATATATATACCTTTTAAAATTACATATTTAATTTATACTAGTGTATACTCATATATATGCCAAAATACATTATAGATATATTATTAAATTCTAAAACACATTTTTAATACATGTTTAACTTTTAATGAAAATAAAATATACATGTATAATACACAAAAGAATATATATATATGTATACTAGTTATATATGCTAAATTACAATTACCAACATATACTGAAATATATATATACTATGCTAATACAATGGATTTCTAATAATTTAATAATATACAATTTACATAATTATACATTTTTACCAAAATAATACATATACTACCATATTATTTAATACCTACACATTAAATAATATATACTAATACATATACTACTAACATTAAGTTAAATACGTATTTATACCATTTATTGAAATACATAAAATACCTTACATTTATTACATATACATTTACAAATTAACTACACTAATTATACATATGCTAATACGTAGTTATACTAGAATATATATATAATACATGTGTATTAAAATATAGATATATATATATAAAACATATATACATAATTTAAATATATACAATTTAATTATATACTTATACAAAATATATGTCTACAATTTAAATTAAGTACATATACTAATTTATCAATTTAATTTATACATATGAACAACATTTATATGTATATACATTACAAAGACATATACTAGTTGTATATATATACACTAATATATTTTACAAGTTAGTTTCATACAATTTTATTAAAAATAATTACTATACATAATTATTTTAATTACATACGTTTACAAAATATACATTTATTCATATATTTCTATTTTACATTTAATTATATATATATTAAGTATATAAGAAATATACATTTATACCAAATTAATATATATATACACATTTATTAATATATATACAAATTATACATTGGTATATATTCAAATTAATTTAAATACATCTACTAATTTTCACATTAAATAAATGTATAAACAAACACATATGTATACATTAGATATATATATATATAAAGATATATATACATAAAGATATATATATATATAAAAAGATATATATATATATATATAAACAGAGAGAGAGAGAGAGAGAGGCTTACAGCAGGGGGGTCGGCCGGAGCAGGCCGCCGGTCCGGAGGGGGAGCCGCCGGGGTGCAGGGCCGCCTGGGAGGAGTGCCGAGGGAAGGGGAGCACACAGCAGCGGCCGGATGGGGACTCGGCGCCGGACAGCCGCCGGACAGGGCGGGGGTAGCCGCGGGATGGGGCTGGAGGCCGGGCCGCTCGCCGCCGGAGAGGGAGCAGTTGAGCAGCAGCAGAGGGAGGGGTAGCGCCGCCTGGGTCGGGGACTCGGGCGCCGGGTATTGAGGAGCAGCGGCTGACTCGGTTGGGAACCGACCGTAGGGGGGTTGGCCGCCGATGAAGATGGGAGTGGTGGTTGCTTGGCGGAGGGATCAGCGGGACGAGGGCGGCAGTTCGCCGGAGAGGGCTCGCCGTGAGGAGAGCAGCCACCGGCTGAAGGGGGCTCGGCCGGAATAGCACAGTATAGGGGGGTGAACAGTGTTCCCCCCCTATGAAGATTTAAATTCAAATGAAAAATCAATAAAGAGGAAGAAGAAGAAGAAAGAAGGAGAAGAAGAGAAGAAAAAATAGAAGAAGAAAGGGATTTCCAACGTAGGAGAGAGGTGGGGCTTGGGGAATTTTTGGAGGCTAGTGAGGTGGGGTTTTCTAGGGTGCATAGGGATTAGGGTTTGAGGGTACAAGGCATTAAATAGGAGAGAGGGTGTTATGATGGAGGGTTGGGATTGGCCCTCTAAATGAGTGGTCTAGATGATTTATGAAATATTCATGGGGATGAGGGTGAGATTAATTAAATAATTAAGGATTCCTCATTGTTAAAAATAATTAGGTGGTGGGCACCTACAATTGAATAATTGCAACTTAGCCCCTTAAATTCGGGAAATTGCACAAACACCTGAAATGATGAAAATTGGGCGGGCGATTCGGGATCCGATATTTTGTAGGGTCAGGGGACGCTGTAAGATGGGTATGGGCTGAATTTGCAGGGCACTGGAATTAATTTGGGATTTTAAAATCAGATAAAATGGTATCCTCAAATTAAATAGAAATAAATGCAAGTTGTGTTCAACAATTAATTAGGAGTACTTGGGGTCAAAATCAGATCAAGTCATCAATACCAATATTGAAGAAGACTCAGAACAGAATATTACCCTAATTTGGGTCGCACGAAAAATAGGTCAAGATGGCCTCCAATTTTCGATTGGAACGCACAACGATACAAAATAGGAAATTAAAAATAAACGTCCGCGACGATTTATGTGCGGCCAGAAACAATGCACAAAGAGCATAATTATGAGTTGCAAAAATAGCAGAATTGAAGGCGGACATGTCTAGGACAAGATTGTGAAATTTGTTGGAAGACAAAAGTCTGGATAGTGCTCCAAATATCGAAGCAAAGGCAATGCGCAAAATATTAAATAAAATACAGTAATTAATTATAACTCCAATAAATAAATTCTAAATAACTAATAAAATCCAGAATTTTATAATTCGGACAGAGGTTCGTCTACTGGGCTTCTAGGTCTAGTCTGCTAGCTAAAAATAAAATAATTAACACTGCATATAATTATATATTTAATTACACATCACACATAATAATTATTTAAATCAATTATACTACCATGAAATTAATTAATTGAAACTACAATAATATTAAATATTGAAAAAATTCGAAAATACCCCTGTTTTCAGAATGTGGTAGTGACAAAAACAAGCAAGCAAAAACTCAGATTTATTATTAAGGCGTGCAAGAATCAGAGAACGAAGTTCTGCCCACTCACCTTAATACATAATGCCGACGCGGAGCGGGGCATTACATACTTACCCACCAATAAAAGTTTTATCCTCGAAACTTCAAGGATAAACTTCCCAATATTCCGAGCAACGATAGTCCTCATACCTCGTCGTACTCAATCGAAACAATCAAGCAAATCAAGTCCAGAAAATATTTGCACAACTTTGAGAATATCTATGGACTTATTGTATGGAAAGCTCTATTGCAATACCATATCGAGCAAATCTCAGAGTCATAGCAACGAAATTTGGGCCAAGAATCGATTCCGCTCTGATACCATTATGTCACACCCCGGCCCCGAGGGCCGCCCGGACCACCGCCTCGCCCCGCCGGGTTCTCGGACGCGAATCACCGCACATCGGCGCACCGGACGCGCATCACCGCGCCTCGGCGCTTATCCCGCGAGTACGAGGAATGGCCCGTTTGATACCGGGATGTGATGTCGTGCGAGCCTGGGGTTGTGCCCACATAAGGCCATATCGTTTAAGTTTGTTTGGCTATCATCGCATCAATCGAGTAAGCAGCAGAGGAACATTGTTGCATATGCAATGCATTTAGCCAACTGAGTATTCGGGACAAATTGAGGGACTTGGGTTTCTCTTAGCAAAGGTATCGTTCCATACATTATGTCCCTTTATACGATAGCAACTCGGGGCAATCGAAACCAGGATTCCGGGTCTTGGGGATTGAGGCACGCCTATCGCTCCCTCGGACGATCCAGTACCTACAAGCAAGTAAACTGTTGGTGGGTCAGCACTTTTATAAGTACTGGTGAGATAAAACAACTGAACAGAAGCAATCATTCACTAAAACCAACACTAAGTAATCATGTTATAAAATATTACATTACTAGTGATCTTTCTAGTTTTACCTAGGTTCGTTACATGCAGCATAGAACGGAGTCATATTATATTATTTTGGAAACATCTTTAGAAAACAGAGTTTCATATGCGATATAAGCAAGACAAGCCGATTTTCTGTTTCAGGGTGTGCGTAGTGTGTCTCGTGAGTTATACTCAAGGACTCTAGGGACAAATGCGCAGCTAGACACAAATGCATATCTTAGGGGCGGTCCTCTATCCAAGCCAACACGATGAACTACCTTATATGCAGTGCGGTCCCTAAGTAACTCAGGATCGACAACTGTTGGTCCAGCATACCAATGACGCATTTATCTGATGCTAATGGCAGTTGTGACTCATGGTTGCTTTTTATTATCTCTGTAGCAGCCGTGACACATGCAGTTCAGCTCTCCACCAATAGCCATTGTCCGACCGATGCGAATGCATGGAACACTATCAAATAAACTCTAGTATGCAGACGAGACGAACCATCAGACGATATTTCACTATTGCGGGGCAAGCCGCCTTATCTTTGAACATATTCAAGCACACGATATGGTTCTCTCGGAGCATAGGCGATAGTGGAACATGTTCATGCAAACACATATTTTTAGACAGACGTTTCAGGGTCTCTTAGTAAGCAGACATGATCGTTAAGACAAGCTAGGTGAGTTCGTTTATTAGCATGCAAGGCAGGTTCTATCATTCTCTTATGAAAACAAGCAAGCAAAAGCTCAGATTTATTATTAAGGCGTGCAAGAATTAGAGAACGAAGTTCTGCCTACTCATCTTAATACATAATGCTGACGCGGAGCGGGGCATTACATTGCAAAGGCCGCTATGTCTCATCCAACTGCGGAGCATGCGCTCCCCGTCTCTCTCCCTGTTGCTGAAGACGCATATCTCGCGTACCCATGGTTATGCGGTAACCTTGGCTGAGAAGAAAGGTGCTCAGCACCCAAACTCTGCCAGAGGAAAATACTACGATGCTAGAAGTTTGGGTGCCGATGCACGTTCTATGCAGCCACAGCAAAGGCTGCCTAAGAAGGACTATGCTGTACCGTTCGGCAGCTGCAGGCAAATGGCCTCATGCGGCCAAGACAGCAACAGAAGCTCGGTCTTCGACCGAATCTCACGCAGCGCTGACTCCATGCACAATGCTGAAAAAGGGGAAATTCAAACTTTGATTCTTCATACTATGCACCGGTACGTGCTAGAATGAGGAATTCTAGGGCAATACGAGCTCTCCAAGCTCAAGCGACTGATCATCTGCCAGACCATCAACAGGCACCGTTAACTGTTATGCGTGCCCCTGACAGGAAGCTGTACAAAATTGACCCATGTGTCAAGCCCGCAGCAACAAACGGACATGGTCGGTCTCTAGAGTTTCTACTAACGACCCAAAAAATATTCTTGTATGAACCCCAGGCCAGGGAGAAACGGCAACACCCACAAACCCATATGCTCGGTCTACCCATGCTCATAACGAGGGTGTAAAGGTGAAGCACCCTTCGGTCGACTTGCGCAATAATTTCATTCACAAGTGCAAAACGAGAAAAATGACTACGATATGGGAGGTGTCCTCTCTAGGATGTCACTGTGCCAACGTCGTTATCAACTGCTGATGTGCCAAAGTAATAGTACTTGCAGATAGGCAGCCAGCATTTTAATGACTGCAACTAAGAGCACCCATCTGGCAGCCTTTGTAATGTCCCACAACCGCACTGTGCATTACGCTGAGTCGGATTAAATGAGGCAATAGTTGGTTATATTTCGATTATGGGATTTGAGAGCAGGTATTGATTTGAGTTGATTTCATGTGCAGATCACGTGTGGAGTTCGATGGAATCAGGTGTTCGTTCAGAGCAGTATTAAGATAGCGGGATTGGAGCAAAAATGCCGTCTTTCTTAGTCTGATCGATCGGATGATTTGGAGAGCACAACCTGCTTGCACGGTCATACCAATTGAGTAGATCGTGCTTTGCATCGGACCACGGGTTCAAGGGATCGGCCGTATCGGCAAGGTAGAGTGCTTAGCGGATTCAGACTTGGTGAGTGGATCTGTCCCTTCTCCTCTACTTCTTCATACCTAATAATATGGAACACACGTAATGGCTTGAACACTTGGAACTGGAATATTGGAATCACCATACTGTGGCATGCATAGAGTGTGCGTCGTTTGGTTGAATGTGATTTGTGGCTTTGAGTTGGTCTTGCGTTGGGCAGTTGGAGCTTGAGTGGATCATCTTGGTTGGAACATCGAGGTACTTTGGGCGGACGAGCGAGCGTGTATCCGTGCATGAGTATCAAGTTGGACACTTTGTCAAAAAAATGTGTAGTTATGGTTCGAAACCGGACAACTGCATCGGTGAGGGCATTGTGCCACTGTTGGGGCATTTTGCCACAGAGATTTTGGAGCGAGGGGTGTTGCACCAATTGGAGCACTGTGTCAAGAAGCGGCATAGTGCCTATGGGGATAACTTGAGATGGTGCCTTGGGATATAAGTTGGAGAATGGTTATGGATAATTGGTTGGATTGAGGCGAGTATCGTTTGGTGGGGCGAGAAGGCTCTATTCTCTCGTCATACATACTTGGTGTTTGCATTGGTCACAGATAACCTATTGTGCACATGGTTTGGTTTTCTCGAACGGGATATGCTTCGGGGCACCGGGACCGTTCGGCTATGGAGGAAACAAATGGTAACGTGCCTTGGGCGTGGTGCTGATAGTTCGATACGACCAGGTGGCTAGCTACTCAGTGCTGAATCGGGTAGAACTGCAGTTGATTAGTCCTTTATTGCTTGGCCAGTGACTTCATATAGATAAGAGTTGGTTTGGTTTGTGCATTCATGTAGGCGGCGACAACCATCTTGCCTCGGGCAAGAGTGTGCATAGCGATGATTGTATTAGTAAGGCTTGGATTATAGTTCGATAGGTTCACGCGTTGCTTGGATTTGAGTAGAACGGTTTGCATGCTAATTTCCTTTGTGTTGTATATAATTGCTTGTATTTTTTGCTTGAGTTGAATGCTTACATTCTTAACCTGCTTTACATTTTCCTTAACATGTCATATCTCTGCCATGAAATAAATCTAGGATTCAAGTAGAAAGATCACCATATAATTGTTTGCATTCACTATCTATTTTAGTGTCGATTTAGACGAGTGGGTTACCCCGCTCACAAGTACAACTGTGTACCGATCCACGTTTGTGAGCATTGTTTCAAGTACGCAGGTGTAGTGTCTCTGCTTGGATATACGGGACATGATGTATGGAACGGTAAGTACCTTTGTGGGCAAGATAAAGAGCAAGTGCATTGCATTGCCCTTGTGGCATTCTCCCTTGTGACATTTTTATTTGGACCCTATCGAGAGCTTCGCTACGTATACTCTAATGTGTGCTTGGTACACAATGCTTGACTTTCGCTACAACTTGGTCGTTTCGATGATAATTATGATGTTTGACATCATCGTCTTACGCGAGCACAACTCCAGGCTCGTACGACATCACATCCCGATTAAAACGATTGTCCTGTAGGAGCGCTGCAATGTGGTGATTCAGGTTCAACGAGGACGATCGCACTTGCAGGAGATTTGGATGTGACAACCTTTCGGAGAACAAGTGCAATCATCGGAGGAGGAGGAGCCACATAACCAATCTCGTATGCCAACCAACTGCTCCACTGATGCAACCAGAATCTCCTGAACGAAAAGCTAAACCAACATAATGACACCTCTCAACTTGCTGCACAAATGCAACAATGTCAAACAATACTACATGATCTATCGAAAACCAACAAAAATAAACGCAACGAAGAACAACATGCACCCACAACCAACAAATATATAGACTTATTGCATGAAACATCCAATGCGACACCGAGTAGAGCCAAGAGCCAAACGACACGCGGAAGCTAACTCAAAGTGCGTGAACAGTATTAAGGCCACAAAAACTATCACGTCTATATTACCTCTGATAGGGTTTCATTTCGAACTTATTACTTGCACTCAAGTACACAAGAAGTAATATGTCTACCAAAGATCTCCAGTGGGATGTCCTCAACAAAAGCAAATATTTCACGTCAATATTACCTCTGAACTATGAGCTGCCTATATTCTCCATCCATAAAAAACAACCATGTCCATATTACCTCTGCCTCATTTCCTTTTTCTTCCAAAAAATACCCCACCATGGTCGTACCTAGCAAATCTGCTTGACTATCGGTTATACACCACAGTATCCCTACTATCATAGATAATGTCTCCACCGAACCTCCTTAATGGAACTACTTTTACCTATCACGTTCATACTACCTCTGATAGGGCTTAGCGTTATCCTCGTTATGATGTTGTACTACGTCCATATTATCTCTGGTATAAATACTCATAGCCAAGATAACTACAGCAACAAAAAGAGTTTTAAACAGGAAGTCCCGGGTGGGATAACTAGCCCCGCCACTTCCACACATCCTAGCTGCATACAGAGAGAAGCTACAGTGAGCTAGGTTGGAAGATCACGGATAAACCTCCGGGTAATGTACTTATTCGTCACGAACAACAACAATTATGATATCCTTCCATGCTCCATCGAGACTCGAGCAATCCGAGAAAGCCTCTTGATAAAACACGCTCATTCTGATAGCGCAAAGCACGAACAAAGAGACAAAGTCCGCTACGCTGAATAGTCAGCTGTGCCAAGTTGAGTGGACACATCTGATGCACCAACACAACCTGATGCGCTAAGTGAACAGATGCGCTAAGCGGAAGGATACTTCATAGATGCGCCGTTGCAGTTCCTGCTGTTATCTCCTCCATGCTTCTGTTCAAAGTATTCTGAACTTAAAAACTTATAAAGTTTAAAGTTCAGAAACTTTGAAGGGGGTCTTGTAGAAGCATAGAAAATCTCTACCATGCGCTAACAGTAATCAACGGCCATGCACCGCAGTGATCAAGCCCACTACGCCATAATGATCTAGTGTCATGCGCCGACCGTTTCATAACTAGTGTTCCCATGTGCCAGCAGTGCCATGCGCCACTAAGTAACTAATGTTTCCATGCGCCAGTAGTGCCATGCGTCACTAAGTAACTACTATCTGCATGCGCCAGTAGTATCATGCGCCACTACTCCCTCAAGCATCCCTATGCGCCAAGTAGAATGACACTTCACAGATGCACCGTTGTAGTTCCTGCTATTATTGTTAGCCCAATGATCTAACTATATTTTTGAATATGGTTAATCTATTCTATTTAACATTATGACATCACTAATATTCATGCTATCACTACTTTGAATACTTAAACTTAGTATAGTCCAAATATGCATTAAATGTTATCATACTTGCTACTATACATATTGCTTTGTTTGCCTAACTTGTATTTGCAGAAAAGCAATAAGGAAGATCAAACATGGACATATGCAATAAAGAAATCATGATGGACCAAAGATGATGTCATCCCATAAGATTTTTCTAAACTGCCTACGACATCTCCGAAGCCACGCACTCGGGGGTTCTGCCGACGGGGTCGAGGGGGGTAGCGCCCCCCCCCCCCCCCCCGTGGGAGTTTGGGGGCGAAGCCCCCGAAAGGTATTCATATTTCATAATCTGGGTATCTTAGGACAACTGCCGTCAAGGAAAAAAGCCATCATGTATCAAGGGAAGAAGCCAAGCTATGCCATCATCATTTTCAGACTCTGAAGAAACCTGCAAAAATGCAACTTTCAGCGGGGACGATCGCACTTGCGGGAGATTCTGGTTGCATCATCATTTTTATGCCAATTTGGATCGGCATACCAACGGTATACTGGTCTATATCGACGGTATACCGGTTCATCACAGTTGGCAATCCAACAGTCGAATTATGTGCATTAAATGATTTCAACGGTCATATTTATAGCCATTGATACTGTAGACCGGTATACCGACGGTATACTGTAATATACCAGCGATATACCGTTCGCAGGCTGAAAGTTGCATTTTTGCTCTTTCTTTGTGTTGGCCTATATAAAGCCTTGAACCCCTTCTTTCAATGTAGATTTTTTGAGCCTGAAAATTTTCTATCTACCAAAGGCCATCTACAAACACTCCACCAAAGCTTTCATTTGTCTATCCATAAATTATGTTAGAGTATTCTTGAGTTATAAAAGTTAGATCTTTATATTTGTTGTAAGAAGATCAAAACCATCTTGTAAGAGGTTAAAGTGTACAAGCCTTCAGATCAAAGCTTGTGTGAAGTTAGAGAGCCTTCGTATCAAAGCTCTTGTGTAAGAAGTCAACGGGACTTCGGATCAAAGCTCGTGGTGTAACTATTTGCTAATAATGGATTCAAGCCGGACAAGAGTTTTCGGGACTAGAGTGCCTCGAGGAGGATACCAGGATACATCGGGTGTCAGTATTCTTATTGCTTTACTTCTTGCACAATTAATTTTTAAATTGTCTATTATTAATCATTTGTGCTTGATTTATTAGCTTGACCCTATTCACCCTCCTCTAAGGTTCTTACAGTTATCTTCTCCATGCTTCTGTTCAAAGTATTCTGAACTTAAAAACTTACAAAGTTTAGAAACTTTGAAGGAGATCTTGTAGAAGCATGAAAATCATGCAGACCGCATAGAGCTCATGTCCCCTCAAAGTGAAAGCATGCCACAAAGGAGCCACATAGAGCCCATGCAACCTGAACAACCAAGGAGTTGGAAGCCGCATAAGAAGAATCCATGTTGCCTGAACAGCCACGAAGTAAGGGGTAGCATGAGATCCCCTGACACGACATTCAATGCCTGTTAGAAGTTCTGACACACCAATTGAGAATCGTGAGAGAGGCGGTGACTCATAAAAGATGGAAAGTCACATAAGTTCATTAATAACTTCGTCAGATGTGTCATGCCACGTGTTCCTTCATATGCGGCTACAACCCTATGCGGCCTCGTCATTATGCGACCAAAGTGTCCATTCGACCAAGGCCAGACGAGAGATCGATGTGGCCACAACGACATGCAGCCGAAGTATCCATAAGACCAAGGCTAAAGTGTCACGTCCCAATTTTTCGTGGTCCCGATCGCCCCTCCGGTCTTGAGATCACCACGCCAGCGCTCCCGCGGGACGATCGTTCCCTTCGGGACATAATGCCGTACGAGTCTGGAGTTGCACTCGCACAAGGCAACAACGTTAATCGTCATGGTTATCATCGAACTGATCAAGTTTGCAGCGGAGGAGCAGTATTACAAACAATAATCCATCTGAGTATACGAGGCGAAGCTCAAAGCACGAGATTCTCTCATTCAGTGAAGTATATCAGATAGATGTATATCACTCATTCAATGATTCTTACCATTCACAAAACGGTTATCCCTGCAGCAGAGAATCTCAGCGAATGAGTACTTGATCTTCATCATCACGTTCCCCAGATCAAAAATATTGTACTTAGATTTTCTGTCTAGAATTTTTTTGTACTTTTTGTTGGTTGTTAAGAAAAAGTTTCTTAAACTTACATTAATGGCAAACAGTTATTAAACCAAATTTGTCTCCGGAGATATGGCATTGTATGATATACTAAAGCTATACTAGTGGACTGTGGTGATAGTATATGTATGTGAGTTTTTGTTTCTGCTTTTATTTTCTCGTAGTTCACTATATATGATTGAGCAAGATCGATTCTTACAAGTATTTGACGATTATTGGAGTTTAGAATAGCGTACTACCTTAAATTCCGCAGCGTAGGCTGGACGCATTCACGGCTAGTGTCCGATCAGCCGGATGCTGGATGTGACGTTTGCCAACTATATATTCAGATTGTGAGCATATTTTATTTTATCAATGATGTCCTGATGAAAGTATATGAAGACAACTTATGAAGTATAGGAAGACAATAACGCATTAACTAGATGAAGGACACATCGTGCCAAAAAATTTCTTTCCGCATCAGCAACAACAACAAAAGATTGAAGTCAAGTAGATCCGTTCCTAGGACAACTTGGCCGACATGTTTACCCAAGTCCCTACTGAAGTTCATTTTTTATAAGATCGTTCAAGGCATCGAATTGTGAAGGCTTTCAGAATTGCGAAGTTCGTGGTTTGTGATAATATTGAAATCAGAGAGTATCAAGAAGGTTTTAATGAGGCACCCACATCGGGTTGGTCATATCTCTAGATATTTTTACATCCTGAAGAGGTAACGACATTGACTCACTTTTTTTAGAGTATAAATTTTTTTATTGGGTGTTTCGAATCAAGATTTTGGTGAATCTATCTACATATGTATATTCCCATAAACTTACGTTAATATGATTATCCCAGAAGACTAATATTGATCATGCTTGAAAACTATTGCTGATCATTTCTGAAGACTGATACATTTTATAATTGAGTTGTGCACACTCAAGAGAGGAGTGTTGCAATTTGTTATAACTACCTAGGTATGCTTATGCCAACCAAATTTTTTTTTGAATTTCCGGCATAACGCTTGAGGCCCAGCATTACGCTGGGGACTTTGTGCCAACAAAATATAGATATACTAATTTTTTTTCATGATATAATTGTTCTCTTGTAACCAACTTGATTTATCTCTTGTTATATAAACTTTATAACATACCCTTTATAAGATGAGCAGGCCGGTCCTGAGCTCATGGGGCCCCAAACGAACTTTCTAAATGGGTCTCCATATATAATATAAAAAATAATTAAAAATTAAAATTATTCTTATCACCAAGATTTGAACTAAAAATCGCTAGAGTATACGACTAATATGTTAATCACTACACCATAGTTATTTTATCTTAACTACTACAATACAATTATTTTATGTTAACCATTATATTATAATTATTTTTTTATAACTAACAATTGACATCTTAATTTTGGACCCCAGTAAATATGGGGTCCGGAGCGGGTGCACTCGGTATACTTGCTCAGGACCGGCTCTGAAGATGAGTGACTTATATCAATAATTAACAGAAACTTTATTTCGTTAAACACTACTGACTTATGTGGTTAAGGTGAGAAACTTTCCAGATGGATTCGATACCACTGGGTTTCCATTTTATCGCACAATTTATTTCTTAACAAAAAATTACATATACATCATAGAAATTTGTTGAAGCAACAAAACGTCCATTTTAAAGGCGTTTTAGGAATTTGGTTGAAAAACGTTCATTTAATGGACGTTTTCATGATTTAATACGCATTAAAACTAATGCATAACACTAATTAAAATTAATTCGAAATAAATTTGAATTAGCATATAAACGTCATTTAAAGGATTTTTGTGTGCATAAAAATCAATTTGGGAAAAAACACCCTATTAAAGGGCGTTTCTTAGCTAATTCATCTTCTCATTTAACTCATTTAATTTCCCTACGTTGTAAAATGCACAACTCATTTAATTCCCCTTCTCATTTAATTTTCCCCTCTCATTTAATGTCCGTACTCATTTAATTCTTCCCAAACGTCATTTAAATAAATAATTTTTGACTAATTTTTAATTAGGTCGCAAAAGAGATTTTAATGACGAAAGAGTTAAAAGTTGGGAAAAGAAAAAGTACGCAGAAGCAGATAAACGTCCATTTGAATGATGACGTTTATTCTTCTATGGTTAAAAATGTCCTTTAAATGAACGTTTTGTTGCTCTTCTCTTCTCGTAATTTTTAAATTTATTACTCTCAGAACAATTTTGAAAAACTTGAATATTGAATATGCAATTTTTTGATTTTTTTTTCTTAGACAATTCTGACAATCCCATGTGGATTGGGTCTTTCTATATTTTCCTCTCTATTTTTCAAGACCCCCGCAACGGATAGGACACAATGGAACTCCTCCTCCGGACCCTAACTCCCACCCATCTCAATCCCACCGCCACTCCGCTCCTCCACCTCCCCTCTACAAAAACCTCCGTCTCCTTCAAAAGACCATTCTACTCCTTCCCCAAGCTCACCACCACCGCCACCGTCTCCTCCATCGGACCTTCCGCCGCCTCTTCCGCCGCCGCCGTTGTCGCCTCGTCGAGATGGCTCGTCGTCATGGAGAAACCTCCAGATGCGTCCTCATCTAGGGCTGACGTCATCGACTACTATGTCCGGACCCTAGCTGGAGTCCTACCGAGGTGAGTTCGTGGGCGCTCTCGTTCTCGCTTTGCTATTTGGTTCTGGTGTTCGACGTTGCGTTGTGGTCTGTGTTCGCAGCGAGAAGGACGCCCAGATGTGCATCTACCGCGCGGAGTGGCAGGGCAGCTACGTCTTCTTCTGCGACATCGACGAGGAGGCTTCCCGCCGGCTCGCCGGTGAGTTTTCCGATGGGTATTCTGTTCTCTTGAATTGTCGTGTGTATATGACGTATATATGCTCAAATCTTGAATTATGATAAAAAAAAGTACAATTAGGCCTCGTTTGGTTCGCGGAAAGGAAAGGAAATCAATTCCTTGCTTTTCCTTTCCTTTCCTTTGGGAAATTAAAATTCCCATCGATTTTCCAATTCGGGTGTTTGGAAATGCCAAGAAAATTGGGAGGAAAAGTGAATACTTAAATGCGGGAAAGTGAATCCTTGGTTGAATGGAGGAAACCATTTCCCCCCTCCCCCAAATTATTTTTTTATTGGAAATCATTTTCCTTTCCTCCTCAATTCCTTTGGCACCCAAACATAGGAAAGTAATGACTTTCCTTTCCCAATTCCATGATTCTGAGAACCAAACGAGGCCTTAGAGTCTGTTGACGAAACCACATTGCCTTTTTTTTAATGAAACTTCAGACCCATTTGGAAACCAAGGTGTAGATTTGAATCGTTAGGTTTTGGAACACACTACCATCCTTTCAAAAATCTAGCTCGACGGGTCGAAGAAACTCTTATCTTGTATCCAACCTTATCGACTTGAAACCAAGGTTCGCAATATCGATATCTGGATCGGCATCGGACCGTTCCTATGAGTATTGTGGTCGGCAGTATCGATGGTTATGAAACGAGGCCTTAGAGTCTGTTGACGAAACCACATTGTCTTTTTTTTAATGAAACTTCAGGCCCATTTGGAAACGAAGGTGTAGATTTGAATCGTTAGGTTTTGGAACACACTACCATCCTTTCAAAAATCTAGCTCGACGGGTCGAAGAAACTCTTATCTTGTATCCAACCTTATCGACTTGAAACCAAGGTTCGCAATATCGATATCTGGATCGGCATCGGACCGTTCCTATGAGTATTGTGGTCGGCAGTATCGATGGTTATGAAACGAGGCCTTAGAGTCTGTTGACGAAACCACATTGTCTTTTTTTAATGAAACTTCAGGACCATTTGGAGACGAAGGTGTAGATTTGAATCGTTAGGTTTTGGAACACACTACCATCCTTTCAAAAATCTAGCTCGACGGGTCGAAGAAACTCTCATCTTGTATCCAACCTTATCGACTTGAAACCAAGGTTCGCAATATCGATATCAGGATCGACATCGGACCGTTCCTATGAGTATTGTGGTCGGCACTATCGATGGTTATGATTTATTTATCAAATTTTTTGGTATTGAAAAACAAATAATTATTAGAATTTTCTACATTTAGGCATAATTTTTAAGTATTTTTTGTTGTTTCTTAGTAGTTAAATTGAATGAAATAATAGTCACCATTGATGATTGGTTTACCTAAGGTAAATAAATTTATTTTTTTACATGCTTTTACAATCTTGTTGTTTAGCCATTTTTGTTCAATTTTCTCGACCGCATTGACTCGAAAAGAGGTACCAACATTTTTATCGGTCAATATCGGATTGGGACATGCCAAACCCTATTTGTATTGGCTGTACCGTATCGGTATCGGCCAATACATCAAACTTTTCTTGAAACCTATTACGAGTTCTACCATGAAACTTTATTTACGTTGCAAAGGTTCGACTTATTTTCGTCTTGGAGTACTCGAGTTATTTTCTCGATGCCCAAGGGGTCACAGGTAAAAGAATTCACTTGCTCGTAAAATGCTAGTAGGGTTAGCATGTTCATAGAAGTAGTTTGAGAATATTAATTGTACGATGACATCGCCTTTTTTTTTTTAATTTTGAAATTAGAAATTTAAAATTGAAAATTGAAAATTTTAATGCTCTAAAATCCAAATCTTATCTTAAAACCCAAACAAATATCCACAATAAAACTAAGAATTAAAAAAATCGAAAAAAAATCGAAAAAATCGAAAAAATTCAAAAAACGGGCCGCCTATGCCGAATTTTGCCTAGGCCGACCGCGTAGGGGGTTTTCGTTGCAGCGGACGGCCGCCTAGGCCAATTTTTAGAACACTGAAAGAATTCAAAGGAGACACTTACTAGCCGTACCCACACAAGGTATGTGTCACTCTGTTGTGTTTTAGATAGAAGGAATACTTCGAAAATCAATTGAATATATGGCACTATTTATGGGGCTGCTAGTAGTCACGTTGTTACATTGTGTCATTCTTGGCATGGTTTCTTTCTTGAATTAATTATCTCCAAGGTTCTATGTGGTAGTATAACTGCATAACGTGCCAACCAGACACAAGGTTTATTTGCATGATTAAATAGGATTATGTATCATGAAGGATCTCCGGCATCTGGTGCATAACGTGGACCTCGTTTTTTCATGTCCAATTCGTTTTTTTTTCCATGTCTCTTCGATTATTTTGACACATCACCTTTATGTTTTCTAGCCAATCCTGTTAGCAAAGTGGGGTGTTTGTTGGTAAGAGAGGAGGCAGAATATGATGGAAGTACCTATCACATGTGATCCACCATAACCGACGAGAAGTAAAAATGTCTCTGTTTCTGCCTTCACAACAAAATGATTTAGTTATGCTTCTTTACAAGATCAAAGGTCAAAAAGAGACGAGGAAGGAGTGCATTGATGACAATAGATACCTATGGGGAGATTGGGAACATGATGACTAAAATGGAAGAGTGCTTATGGAGTGATTTGTTATCACATGATACTATTGAAGTTGAAAGAAAATTTTTATAGGACAACCATAACATCAGCCATGCTTTATATAATGGAATATAAGGCACAATTAAAAGAACATGTGAAAAATGATCTTAGCTTAAATGAGATGCTAAGATGGATGAGTGGTAACACATTAAAAGATAAAATAAGAAATGAGCATATTCATGTGAATTTGGAGGCGATGTCAATGAGAAAATCGTCTAAGGTGATTTGGCATGTGCAACGTATACCGATAGATGTACCAGTTAGGAGGCACTAAGATATTAGTCAAAGGAGCTGGTGGAAGTAGGGATAGACCTAAACTTGCTTCGATTGCGGCTATAACGAAGTATATGGCACTTGTTAATGTTATAGAGAACATGGCGCTTAACAAAGTTGAATGGAAGTAACCAAGCCCAATATTTTGGGATAAATGCTTTGTTGTTGTTATTATTGTTCTTTATAAGACCATGTTTTTTCATCAATATCCATAACGTAATGTGTTCACTGAGCTGCTTGTCACAAGATTGACAACTTGATGCCAAGAGACAGAGACACCTCAAAGCTTTTAGTGCAGTTTGTAAGTACAGGGAATGATGTTTATTGAGAGAAAAGCGAGTGGCTTATTTTAGAGGATATGCAATATACTCAAGCTTACCCGACCTCCGATGTATATGAAGCAAATATGCCTCAAATTGTTTTTAAATTAAATATGGTGATTGCTTGTTTTCAGTTTTTTTTACCATATTAGCTATACTTAGATTTCTTATAGTCCATGTAAATTCAATAATTGGATGTTACTCCTTATACCTTTTAATTTCATGGAAATCAGATGTCGGTCTACAACCCATAGTTTATTTTGTTTATTTTAGTAATGGAAGTTGTGATTTTTTGACCTCATTTGTAGTGGATCAACTTGGTTTTATAAAAGAACACCACACCTTTTCCCTATAAAACCCTACCATCTTCCCTTCTTCTTCTCATGCCCCTTGGCATACATTTTTGCCCTTATCAACCAAGAATCATAGCCTCCATGCTCCTGCTTTAGCTGGAAATAGCCAGAAATCCGTTTTAATATGATAGTAGTATTTGAATATTGATAAGCTGTTTGGTGAGAGTTGAGCCAGGGATTTGTATGCAATGAGTTCTAAGTCTGTAATATTATCATTGTTCTAAAAGGCGGTCTAGGCATACGCACTAGGCGTCTGGTGTCCGCCCGATGCCCGTCTAGGCGCCTGCCTAGTCCCCCCCTCCCCCCCCCCCCCCCCCCCCCCTTCTCAACACACACACACATGCCCGACTATGCATATGTAGGTGTTTTATGAACTTTTTCTACAATTTTCAGTATGTTTTTGTTGATTTTTTTGAACCGTCTAGATTTAGGCGGACTAGACGCTAGGCGGCATGTGTCCACCCGCCTAGCTCCTAGCACTTTTCACAATCTTGAATATTATTGGACAAAAATGGGCAAGTTCACATGGATTAGTTTGGCATAATGGAAGGTTCCAACCAAGAATTGTGTTTACTTTTATTTACTACATTAACTGATTTTCTTCACCATACTCATTTTTGAAAGAGTTATTTGTATTTATCCCCCAAATTGCTAATCATATATTCACTAACCCCCCCCCCCCCCCCCCCCCCTTCAAACACACACACACACACCCCAACACACACACACACACATTTTTATTTTAATTAGTACTACCCCCGATTCTAAAAAATTAGGCTTTTTTTTTCTTGGTGGGGGTGGGTAACTAGAATTACAATTAACAGATTATGAAGGATGAGTAAATATGAATAACTCTTTTTCAAATTCCTGTGCTATGATCTCAGTTGCCTTTCTCCTTTTTTTTAATACAAAATTATCAAATGTCAAGCACACAGTTCTGGCTTGCTGACTAAGAAGTAATTTGGTTTATCTAGAAAGAACATAGATTTACTTGGTTTCTTTTTTTACTTTGTAGGTATGCCTGGGGTTTTGTCTGTTGTTCCAGACAATTGTTTAGAAGCCAAAGAAAAGAATTACAGCTATTCAAACATTTTGTCAGCGACCCAAACCAATTCTGATGTACTTCCTTCTAGATTTTCTCCTTCATTGGGAAACTGCAAGTATTGGCTCGTAAAATTGGAGAAACCTGGGGTTGAGGTTGTCACAAAGGCACAAATGGTGGACTATTTTGTGCTGATCCTCACAAAGGTTTTGGGAAAGTAAGTGATGTCAAGAACATTTTATTATATATTCTCCAAATTGTTTCCTTTAAATTTCTCCATGTTTAAGAGTTCTTCGCTTTCGGTAGCGAGAAGGACGCACAAGTTTGCATATATAATATTTCATGGGAGAAGGACTTTGGATTTTGTTGCCAAATTGACGAGGAGTGTGCTCGGGAACTTTCCGGTGAGTATTTTTCACCTTTAGAATGAGTAATGTTTCTTTACACTGAGTCTAATGCTATCTCAAATGCATGGAAGATGTGCCGGGGGTGTTGTCCGTGCAGCCCGATGTGAATTTTGAATCCTTGAACAAAGATTACAAAGGTGTGTTAGGTTAAGATTGCATTTCTAATCATATTATCAATATTTTCAATGCTTGCTTCCTGGACTTCTTTAGAACTTTCTGTATAGTATATGTTTATGTATGTTTAATTTGAATAGTAGAACCACTGAATCAATTCCTGAATGATCGGTGGTGTGCATCTTGCATTTTCTGACTAGTTTCTCTGCTTCTAGATGTTATTGGTTACTAAATCTAAGGACAATAACATTCCACTCCAAATTCTTATTCTGATATGCTGTGTAGTCATAATTAGCTTATTCTTGGGAATATCTTAAAAATTGATTGGAAGATACTGCAAATTGAGTTGCAGTTTCTTGCAGCAGCAAGGCGTGGTTATATAATTGAATGTTAATAAAAGAGGAATGAGAACAAAACTGTATTGCAATTGGAATTTCACGTAATTGTCATGCATGACATGAACCCAAGGTAGCAGTTATACTTTGCACTATCGTTGGTTCTTGTGACTACTGACTACAACAGTGACGAAGAAGCAGGGATATATAATGCTAACTCAATATTTTCTAGATCTATATAGAATCATTTAAATGATGATGAAGATAAACTGGACTTACAGCCCAGTATTTTGGGTTTCTAAAGGGCATTATTTCAGATGACAAGAACAAAGCTTGAGAAATAATCTTCAGATTTAAGTAAAAAGCATTTTACATGAATTATTAAATTTTCTTTAAACTTTATTTAACTTTTTCTTCAGGAGAAAATTTCAAAAAGTGTACCATTACTTAATAAGGCTTGAAAAGTGATGCTAGGAAAAAAGTTTCTCAACTTGTGGGTAGAAACAAAGACTTGAGTTCTGCTGAATAGGAAAATCATTCCTCTCAAAATGGTAAATTATGTGCCTAGTATCATAATGCTGCAACTATTCTCTAGGAGTTGATGATTTAAGATCAGCCTTCATTATTACATGAGCATGTGGTAGAGGATTTGAGCCTTAAGATGAAGGCCAAAGTTAAAATACATGCTTGGATCAGTTTTTGCAAGATTATGATGCAGATAACTAAAGAACTACTCCAAAAGCATATGTCTGTAGGGTACTGTCTTCATCAAAGCTTTTCCCCATTCAAAACAGGGTTGCCTGAGCAAAGCCCAAATTGAGAAGAGTTCATTGACCAACTAAGAAATTGAAGGAATTGAAATCTTGTTTAATTAAAGATCTATTGACCAGAGTTTTTTTTAGTAATGTAGTTTATTTTCCTTTAAACTGAAAATACTTGATTAACAGTCATTTTTGGCTATCATAGCAGATTTCTTGGTATGTGCGGAGCTCATAATTTATGTATGTGAAGTATGAAGATCAAGTTAGAAAAGTCCTACTGAAAGAAAGTTGATCTTTGTAGATAAGAGATTTTTTTTGTCTATGAAGTATGAACATCAAGCGATAAAAGTCCTACATGAAAGAAGAGTGAATCTTTGGCAGATAACGATCCTCACCACCTATACAGAACCAATTCACAAGAAATCTCAAAATTCATCCCCCCCCCCCCCCCCCCCCCCCCCCCCTCCTCCTCCTCCTCCTCCTCCTCCTCTCTTCCTCCTCCTCCCTTCTCGCCTAGTGTGCTTAGCAACAGTTGACTGCACATTAAGATGAACTTGCTGGAATGTTGTCAGTTTTGATTTCATTGATGGTTTTATTTGGATTCATGAAAAATAGTTCAAGACATCTTGTTAACCTGACAATTAATTTGCTTCAATTGTTGTATTTGGGTTCGTAATAAATTAGTTCAAGACCAGGAGAATGATCTAGAGAGTTCTTTATCATTTAATACTATGGGTGTCAAGAGGTTAACCACAGGCGCTGAAACAATTGATTTTAATCGGTCATGTAGCACTCTTGGTAACCGAAATAAATAGACTTTGTAAGACAAAATTATAGGTACTGACTACCTTTAAATTGCATAAACTCCCTTAAAGTTCCAGTTCAAATTATGGATTCCAATATGATTTATATATATGCACACATCACGGTTACGCCCTCTGTAGTTTTCTCTGAAGATTGAAGTTTGAAAACATCATGTGTATCCTTTTCCTCTATATACTTTCTTTCTCTTGTTTTTGTTTTGGTACACATTATCCTTAACATATTATCCAGGATCTCCGAAACTTTTATATGCTCCATAGACGACCTCGTTCTGATTTGAGAAGGTATGGATGATGATGATATTCGCAGGTTACTGTTAGTCCTACTCGAGCGATACATAAAAATAAATATAAGTTCATAGTGTTCAATGTACCAAAAACCTATTAGCATTTTCATTCATAACTAGCTTTTAAATAATGAAAGTTTCTGATAATTTATTTTGCAAGTCGATAGATATGATTAATAGGCACGTACATATTTCATACATGTTAGTTACGGCTATTCTTCATTATATATATATATATATATATATATATATATATATATATATATACTGCTCGTTTCTTGAACATTTTTATAACTCAGTAGCCTTGTAATTTTGCAGCTGATGATAGATTACTGAAGACAAAAGAGTTGGATGAATCTTCAGAAAGAACACCCGATGTAAAAACTAAACGGCTTTTTGTGACTGGTAAGGGACTTTCTCAATTATTTACAGTTTAGATATTTTTATTTTTTTATTTTTACTAATTTCTTCCTTCACTTTCAGTGATATTTACTTTTTCTCATCTGTTATGATCATTCTACTTCTAGTAAATTTGCTTTTCCACATCAGTTGAGATCATTTTTGATGATTAAAATAAGTACTATGAGCTATTAATCAAGTTGTAACTTGGAAGTTAAGACTATTCAGTAAGAGTGCCTAGGCTAGATCATGATTAGTCCATGTCTTAATATTTCCATCAACTTGTATAATATTTCTCAAAGAAGTTTTGTTCACTCTACCTGATAGCTTGTACAATATCGTAAAAGAGCATCTTGAAGTTACTATGTCAAAATTTCAAAAATGAAGATGCTTCAATACACATTAGAGAGAGAGACCCTTAGCCTATTCCTCAAAAACTCATTTAGATGCTTCATTGCCATATTAATTCTTGATTTAATTCTCGCCTAATTGCTCTGGTATAATGTTTCCCTCATTACTAGGAAAAAGAAACCAGCTTCTTGGAGAAGCTTACTACCTTTTCGGTTAAGATCTTAACGGGCAATTAATCAAGATTCCTAAAGAGTTACGATTATGGTGCAGACAATTCTATGACATACTGTACCATTTCTCATCACTGTTGGCTTACATCAAGCATGATAATTGAGTTATTTATTTGTTTTAGTTATGAATGAAATTACTAGGCATATTTAGGATGTGGTTCCATGGGTATGACTTTACTGACGGTATTGGGATAGGTGATGTGAGTAGAGAGAAGGATTAGTTTCTAAAGTAGAATGATGGAAAGAAACTTTGGAATCTAAAGATTTTAAGTCAGTATGATAAAAAGAGTATGTAATCAAACTTCAACCGTAAATCAAAAAGAAAAAGATGGACTACTTATTCCACAATGGAGTGTTTCAGGAGTGATTTGTGATTACAAGACACCCTTGAAGTTTAATGGAAAATTCCGTCCGGCGGTTTATAAGACCATCCACACTTATCAACCGGAGTGTTGGACAACTAAAATACGTCTACAAAATGAGTGCTGCTGAAATGAAAACGCAAAGATGTTTGATTGGTACTGAGTTAAAAGATTAGAAATAGTGTTCTTGTGCGTAGTTTTAGTGACACTAATTACTGAGAGATGAGAGAAAATAGTGTTACGTGGTTTGGACATGTGCAATGTACACCACTCGATGCACCGTTTATGATATGAATAAGATATTAGTTAGGAGGATCAATAAGACATTAGTCAAATCTGCTGCTAGAACTGGATATAGGCCTCAATGAACTTGTATTGAAGAGCCAATTAGGCAATAGTTTTTGTAATGTTCCAGAGGATATGGCCTATTAACAGAGCTGAAAGGAAGAAATTGATTCCTATAACCGACCCTAAAATATGAATAAAGGCTTTGTTGTTTTTATTGTGTTAATAATTCAGTAGGAAATCCTTAATCGACCCAAAATATGGTCTATTAATAGAGCTGAAAGGAAGAAAAGGATTCCAAAAACCCACCCCAAAATATGGAATAAAGGCTTTGTTGTTGTTTTTATTGTGTTAATATTTTTTTTTTCCTTCTTTTCCCCCCTACTGGGTTCAGAATGTGCCAGTCATCATGTTTCTTCAGACGCTCGTGTGGCTCCTCGTTCACACGGACAGCTTCATCATCGCCACGGGCTCCCGCAAGCAGGTCGCCCACAAGCGGGTCTTGTCGACACTTGCACCCATTAGCCGCTTGCACGTGGTGAGGGCTTCCTACGAGACCGGTCACCTCGACCGCTCGCGCTTACTGCTCTCGTACGAGACGAGTGGTGTCCTCGGGTCCGTCGTCTTATTTGCCCCTTGAGCTCAGAGTGTGCCAGTCATAAGTTCTCAGACATTTGTGCGTATCTCGCTCGGCCGAGTCGAGGACCTCGGTTCAGCTGATCGCACATGCATCTTCATCATCGCCCTTTTTATTGTGTTAATAATTCAGTTGGAAATCCTTAATCGACCCAAATTTTATGGTGAATGCTGCGTACAATTTCTACATGAACACCCTGATTCAGCCTTGGGCCAACCCGAAGTTGGGTTCAGAACCTGGATCAGGAGAATTCTGGGTTCGAATCTAGCACTACCTGGATGTAATTCAGCTTGAACATGGACGCTGAATTGCATTCTTCTGTTTTTTTTCTACAATATCAGGGCTGATGCAGGAACTTTTAGGCATGACATCATATGATACTCCATGACAACGTAGTCGTGGTACGATGAGGTTACGGTATTCTGTGGTGTGTTGGGGAAACAAAGTGGTATACTCGTTACATCATTGGAGAACGTTGAGTGAGTTGCTGGCAACATTACTATCCATTATAGACAACACTTGTTTATTCAAAAATAGAATTTACAATTTTATCTTGTTGCTGATAGTCTTGGATAGAGGATGGAGGTGATGTTAGAGGAGGAATAAGGGGTCCTGACAGTTGGAGCCTTGAAGGAAGAAATGGATTGGACCAGAGGGGAGATAAATGATAGTATGTTGTTGGAGTGATCAGAAGAGCAATGGTTGGATTCGAGTACTGTAGGATATGGAGTCGAGGTGGAATTGTTGTGGTGGATGGGGATGACAATGAAAGGAGGAGATGGTCGAGACTGGAGTGATGATAAGTATGTTTTCAGATGAAAAAAAACTGTATTTTGTAAATTCGAGAGCACAAACCCCAATACAAATGTCAATATCCATTTTTTTTTCCTATACTAAAATTTTGTTTATTTGTTTTTATCTAGAGAGGACTTGAGTAATGTAAAAGAGATTTCTGCTTTAGAGGGCTATACCAACTATTCGTTATTTTTAAATCTAGAGGGGCTCGAGTCCCCTCTCCTCCTGAATGGATCTGCCACAATGTCAGATTGTTGGACGCACAACTTTTAAAGCTGATTCTGTTTATGTTTAGCACTATGAGATCCTTGATTGAATACCATACGACTGTTTCACAACTATTGCTCAATGGCAGGATTGTCCTTCTATACTTCCGAGAAAACACTGCGTGCAGCATTTGAACCATTTGGTGAGCTCGTTGAAGGTGCGTAAAGCTTTTATCTATTTAGTTGCATCATCTATCATTATCCTATTGTTGTTACTCCAAGCTTTGCTGATGGGAGCGTGTCCTTGCAACAGTCAAGATTATAATGGACAAGATATCCAAAAGGTCAAAGGGTTATGCCTTCATAGAGTACAAAACTGAAGAAGCTGGAGGTGCTGCTCTCAAGGAAATGAATGGGAAGGTATGTAAACTGAAAGGTCCATTTTCTGTTGAAGGGTGGTGAAGCAATACGAGGACATTTCTCAGGAAAATCTTGACAGCTCACCCAGTTTCTGTTTGCAGATTATCAATGGCTGGATGATAGTTGTCGATGTTGCTAAAACTAACCCTCCAAAATACAAGACCCGCCCTCGGCCACCGCCATTAAGTTCACCTGCCTCATATTGATGCTGTGTATAATTAGAAATATGAATAGTTGAGAACTCTTCAAAAGGACATGATTAACAACTCGAAGTAGCATGAAAGTTATTGGATAGTGTTAGATTGCGTGGGTTAGATGTGTAATTTTGTTTTAGTACTCTTCACATATGCCCAGCTTGGAATTGTTTTCCATGTAATTTTGTCCTATTATTATTTTTTGTATGATCATGTTCCAGAAAATGTCAAATAATCGTCTTGTAGAAGTATTGTAATACGTAACTTCAGCCCCTGATCACATTCCAAAAGATATGCAGTTAGAATTTAACCTGCAGTCTATTTGTTGTGTAGATGTTTTTGTTTTATTGGACTAGATAACTTGATTCCAGAGGCATTATGAATGAGGAACTGTCAGCTTTGCTTGGAATGCTTGATTGAAATGGTTAACACGTTTGACAAGAAATGACTGCATCAATGCGACAACGTGAGTCCCAGTTTCAATGCTCATTGCTTGCTCCATACGAAGTGAAACATCTGCTTTATGGTTTGCAAGCTTTACTGATGTTTTTTCATTATAATATAACTAATTGTAGCTTGATTAATCAAGACAATTTCTTTTTAATCCACACTTAAATTCATGAGATCCTTCAGATACATATCTTTTATTATTTTCTCTACACTTGTATTTGGGATATCTTTGTTAGTGTCAAATATGATATAGATATTGCTAGCTATTATATATATTGTTTTGCATATTTAACTTTATTTTTGTCAGGTAATCTGAAGCAAGATTTGTCATGGACGTATGCCTATGTAATTACGAAATGATATGAAGACCTATGTTAAGTCTTGATCAAAAGATATAGTACTAACTAAGACAACCATGAAGAGTCAAGCAAACACAAGAAGAAGCCAAGATTATTGATGAAAAGGATCAAGATACAATTAACAACTTAAACTTAGCACTTAGCCTTAAGGTAGCCTAGAGTTAAAGCCATACTATATATAAGTTTTTTATGCTTTCTAGTTAGATAATTCTCAATTTAGGAGTTAAGACTTGATTTTTAAATATCAACAAACTTTGAGATTTGCACTCACTTTCATTCCGATACTCCCTCACACTATTTTATATGTACAGACATTATTTTTTACTTGTAACTCCAGTTTTTTTGAAACTAGACTTTCATATCTAAAAGTCACATGTCCACTAATTTCCCAAAATGTCTGTAACTTTGTCAAAATCAAAATAGAAGACTGCACATGTGTGCAAAATACTATTTGTAGTCCAATATGACACACCTTCACTCTTTGAGCCATGACCTACAAACACTGTCACTTGAAACTTAGTTTTTTTTAAGAAAGTAGAGTTCAAGATCTTTTAATCATATATAGACACTTTAGGCTAATTCTAACGGGGACCTAAGCTCATGCATCTTTATCAACCTATTTTGTAAGTAAACGGCATACTAACGATATATTTCCGGTATACGTAGAAACTGAGTATTTTTTCAGCAAGTTTAGTGAAAAAATTACACATTCAAAGGTATGTTGTCAGTATGCAATCAATATACTATCGGTATACCTTTGAGACTAAGATGACTTAGTTTTGTTCTTCAACGACTATATTTTTAGTCTATACTATGCATAAAAACATACCGTGTAGTGCCCTGCTCCTAGAAGGGGCATCTTGTTGGCTTGAGTAACAAGTCGAAATTGACTCATTGTGGGATAAATCCTTTCGGTATCGATTGGCAAATGAATTGGGATCCTCTCCAATCAATGAATCTGCTTCTGTTGAAATTGAGTCCAAAATGCAATGAGTTGTGCTTGGAGAAAGCACTATATAAAGAGTCTCTTCCCCATCCTTTTCATTGTGCTGGTTTTTGGACATTTACATTATCCGCTTTTAATTGATGGATTTTGTTATTGGCTTTTCGTTGATATGCTTTCCGTAGCTTGCCTTTATTGATATATGCATTTATATCGTGAGAAAGAGAAATGAAAAGATACAACATAAGTGTATTGAATCTCTGTTGGTGCAGTTTCAGGAAGATGCATAGGCGAGGCTTGACGGTGGCATAAGAAATTCCTCTTCTCTCGACGAATTATCTAAATAGTGAGTAGCTTTGATCATTCTTATCCTTACCTCCACTTCTTAATACAAGTAATCATTTCCATTTCTTTTCTATGTCCCCACTATCAATGATGGTTTAACAAAAGGGGCTAAGTTAAAAGAAATTAAATTGCATGCTTGGATTATAGACTTTGGATAAAAATAAAATAATTAATATTTCTTGTTGTTCAGAAAATAATGGAATTGTAGACTTGAAATATATAAATGATGTAAATAGAAATATGAATATGAAACAATATTATTAAATGAAATATTTTGTTGAGATAGTACTTTATGCAAAGAAAGGAACAACACGACATGATCGCCAGAGTAAAAGAAGGGAAGAAATGAGCTACATAATCTATAGTGTTGCATCGTATTATTTTTATTTGATAGAAGTTTCATATCTTACATAGGTCTTGGACAACTTGTGCATACTATTTTATCTCTTGAATGATATCTGTGGCACCAGAATCATGTCGGCCTAGAAGAGATGGAAATACTCTATGGCTTGTATATTCTCGTGATCATGGGAGTGATGTCATTATAGAGATGGGCTTAAACGTCCCAACTTCTAATTATGGAGAGTCAACCATGAACCATCATTTTGTTAGGTCGCATGCTAATGACAGTTGTTTTGCAGGCCTAATAGTTTGATGCAGCGATGGAAAAATGTCATATCATATATATATTGTTCTAGTTCTTGTTTGCAGGGAAGAACTGTCGAGCGTTGGTAACAATCACTGTATAAGTGAAATGTTTATGCTTTCATATTTTGTTATGAATGGTTAACAAGACCCTAAAAAAAGTAGAAAGATCACTTAATAATAATTGCATATTTTCACAAGATTACCACGTTAATTTGGGTGAGCCAGGTTAATACTGCTAATTAGTGCATTCCCCAATGTACTAACCCTCGACCCTACATATGTCAAAAATCTTTTCGACGTTTGGAGGAATTAGAAGCTCGTCCATGTCATCTTGAAGCTTTTCCTTTCCAGTTTAATTTTTTTGTCGAAAGTCTCATTTTACTTTTATTTCTAATAAAATAATATGATGTATGGAACAAAATATTTCGTGTCAGTTTCAAAAGTTGTAAGCTAGTGTGGCATTTTCAGTTGGCTATTAAAAGGCTTTTGTAATTTTGTTGCAAGTATAAATAAAAGAAGTTATTTTGCATTATACATTGTTGTTTATTTGGTTCTTTGTTTGAAATTCCGCTGCATTAAGTCTTATACTTTATGTAATCTATTCACTATGCACGTTCATGCCTTGTACAAGCACAACTTAGGCTTGTATGATATCATGTCCAGTGGTGACTTTTCGATCCTTTGGGATCGTGAAGCAACATTCACTAAAACCAACACTATGTAATTATATTATAAAATATTATATTACTAGTGATCTTTCTAGTTTTACCTAGTTTTATTTCATGCAGTACAGGAGCAGAGTCATATTACTTCTTTTTGAAATTATCTTTGAAATCAGAGTTCAGTTCAATACAATCAAGCATACAAGACAAGCAGTTAAAGCACGATGTGCCGATTCTTATACAATCAGGGTGTGTGCAGTGTATCTCGTGAGTTATACTCAAAGACTCTAGGGATAATGCAACATCTAGTGGACTATCATTTTTATACTATTCAAGGTGATCATCATATTCAAGCAAGCATGCAAGTCTAAGTGCGATGCAAGACAATAAGCAAAAACAATATATCACTTATGTAGTGATTCTTACCCATTGCCGTACGGTTATTCCTGCAACAGACATACAAGTTAGCAACATTTGCATATATATGAATAAGGTTCTATTTTCTGTCCGTCTCTGCATATAACAATTAGGTATGCAAGAAGGCTAGCCTAGCATGCGCCCTAACTATATAATGGCCCCCGAGTATGGATTCACGGAATTAGCAATTGGGACGTACAAGCCCTTCTCACTAATGACGGATCGACTAATAGCTGCTGAGACACATGGTTGCTATGCACTAAAATACGCTTAAAATAGCAGCCGGGACTCATGGTTCAACACTACACTAAAATCCACACCCCCCTAATCGCGAGGATTCCAAGCCTCAGGGTGTTCGATTAGTCTCTCCCAGGACGAATGATTTCCAGTGCCCCATGACACCGCTCGAGAGACCCGATACCTTGTGCATAAGTTGTCAGAATAATGTATGAATACAATTCTATCATATAAAGACTATATGATGCACATGTCCATGAACAAGCAAACATTCAATCAAGCGATAGAGCCAGAGATCTCAATTCTCTTCTTTCAATCAATTTGATAGGTTCAATCATTTTGATAGGTTCAATCTTCTTTCTTTCAATCAATCGATAGGTTCAATAGCATACAATATAAGTTATTCAAACAGTTCTATCTTTCAAGCATCAATGACAACCAAAACATGATACGATTCTTCTATCTCTTTTAGCTAAGCATGCAGTTCTACTCTTGTTTAGCATACGATGGAAACATATGAATATTCTTTTACTCTTGTTTATTAGCATGGCAGCGGTTCGTTCGATAGCGGTGTCCGTTTAACTAAGAATACAATATTTTTTCTTGACTTAGCATGGCAATTGTTCTATCTCTTTTATAAAAGCATACAAGTTCTCTAGTTAAGCATGCAGTTCTTGTTTTATCATTCTCAATGCGAATATTATCTATTTAGCAAATAAGCATTACAAAAACTCAGATTCATTATTATGACATGCAAGAATCAGAGAATGAAGTTCTTCCCACTCACCTAGATCAGTCATCTTTTGGTTCAACAAGGAGCTCTCTTCAAGAAGGTTTTCTTTTTGAGTCAGCAAATCGATATCTCTTGTATATAGTGCCAACACGGAGTGGGGCACTACATAGCATGGTTTAAATTTTGCTATTAGTCCACATTAGTATTATTCATTTCTTCAATGTGAAGATTTTAATAACATGCTTGGTCCATTTTCTTTAGAGAGAATTTTTATCTTGCTAAAATCAAGCATGATTAGTTCTCAATTAAAATGGATTAGACCACATTAAAAATATATAATATGTTATTAGTGTGACAATTTTCCTTTGCATGTTCTGTTCTCCCTTATCTAGTTAATTTCTAACATGCATGTTTCTCATTCAAGTTCATATGATCCTATGAGATTTTGATTTGTTTCCATACCTCTTACTCTCTATGTTTCATTTTGTTTTGAAGATATTTATCTCTCACTGATTCATTTTTATTTGCTAAATGTAATATATTGATTTTGTGAACACGAGTTAAGTACAAATTTTCTATAGCTTGAAAAAGTATATCTTTATAATTTTTTTATTAAATCCGTGCTTACCTTATATTTTGTATTAATTCTTATGTTCCATCTTGTCTATTTTTGTGAATCTATTATAAAGCCTATTTTTACCTTATATCAACCTTCTTAGCTTTGTGTTTTCAAATATACATGTCTAACATTTATAATTATCCTCTTATGTTTTCATGTATACCTGCTTAGTGATATATTTTTCATTCCTCCTTTTAGCTAATTGTGTTATAGTAATTAAGAATCACATATATATGTACCTTAATTTATTATATTAGTCATCTACTTATTTCGGCGCACTTTTTTTTTATTCTTGTTCTTATTATGATCTTCTAGTGCACTATGAAAGATTTTTGAAAAAAATAGTTTATCATCTAATTGTAGCAATTTCCTTTCAAGATTAAATGATTTTTTTATTAGTCTTGAATTTTTTTATATCATAGCCAATGCATTATATAGTAGCACACAAGGAAACTTTTTGATTGATACATTATGTTCCGTGAGTTTATAGCTATATATAAGTATGGGTTTTTTGTTATTGAGATATTCTAATATCAAATTATATACTTACTTCATATGGATATTAATATGTATACTCTATTTGATCTTAAATTTTACCTTGGTATAGATCTCAATTTTTGGCAAAAAATATAAAATAAAGGAAGTATTATATGTGCATTTCTGAACATCTTTTTTATCTTATTTTTTATAAAGATTTTTCTCATATTTTTAGGCCATCATTTATACTCTTATCATTGCTTAGTAAAGAGTTTATATAATAATTTTGGTTGACCAGAATGTATGCTCTGGTTAGATACTCTAAGCTAAAGTAATGGACAAATCTAGCTTAATATTTGTTCACATCATTGACCTTAGAGGTAAGCAAGTTTGGGTATTTATAATATCTTAGTTATATTACCTATTCATTTTCACTATTTTTTGTTTGTTTAATTTTGATATCTTGGTTGAAAATATCATTTCTATTCTTGTTTCATACTCGTACATCTGTACTATTTTAAAGAAGCTTCAAAATGAGTCGTCTAAGCCATAAGTATATAATTGCGTAAGAAAAAAAGAATAAATCCTAATTAATTCCTCGACCTCAATAAACATGTATAAAATCCTGGTATTATCTAACTAAACATATATCTAAAGTCCTATATATATATATATATATATATATATATATATATATATATATATATATATATATATATATATATATATATATATATATATAAATAAAACCTAATTAAAATATATCAAACCATATTTAAACTATTTTAACACAATGTAAATTTTAAGCGAATTTTTCAAAAAATATCAGAGAATTTTTTTATTTATTTTGTACCGATTATATCGCCTAAAAATAAGAGTTCTTTGATGAAAACTACTTGTGTAAAGAACACATACAACAACCTGCACACAACTACTATATATTAACATGTTTGATTTTATAAACATATACTTGGGTATATCATTGCCGAGATTTTTATACTTTATTTATTTAACAATTATTCTTTTTACAAACCCTTGGTTAATTTTTTGTTGTTGGATTGTTTTAAGTAGCATGTAATTATTTAAATTTAATTGTCACCTTACTCAAATATATCTCACAATTGAGTACTTACTAGTTTATAGTGTATTCTTTTATTATCTCAACACTTTTTATGAATAATATAAATGTGATTCACTCATCTCATGTGTTGTGTACTTAATTTTTTTGCAAATATCTAATGATTCTAATTTTTTATGATTTGTGAGATTTTAATTTTGGTGTCAATTTGGTTCTTTTAGATAGAGTTTTCTTAGATATGTTTTCCTTCGATCATATACTAATTATTTATGTTACTTATGATATATGATCCATTTATTCGAGCAGGTCAAGGTTATCTAAATTAATTGATTATCAAGTTGATTAGTTAATATACAAAAACTACTTATTGGTTATCATATATGATCCTTTTACTACCAAAATATGATAAAATAACGACGTTTTTAGCGATGTCATCATAAAACGTCGATAATATTAAAGACTTGAGCGACTCCAAAAATAAACGTCGCTATACGTCGCTGTTGGCGACACATAGAGACGTTTAGCAACTGTACTTCAGTTTTTTAACAGAGTAGTCATTATAAGCTTCTTTAAGGTCGCTAAACGTCGCTGAGTTTTTTGATTTAGCAACGTTTAACGATGTATTTATCGACGTTATTTTTTTTGATTTTTAGCGATGTTTTTAGCGAATCGCTAACGTCACAAACTTTTTAATTAGCGACGTTTAGCGACGTCTATTTATGACGTCGTTAATTTTTTTAATTAGCGACGTCTATTGATGACGTCGCTAAAATTTTTAATATAGGGTTTAGGATTTCATTTCCCCCATTCTGTCAAACTCCTCCCCAAAATTTTGAAACCCCCCTCTTACCCCCCCTCCGGCGACGTACCCTCCCCCTCCGGCGTCCTTCTCCCCCTATCCTAACCCCCCCGCACTGGCTCCCTCACAGCCCCCCTACTCCGGCTCCCCACTCCCCCGAGCGTCCCCTCCAGTACGGCTCCTCCCTTCCGGCGTAGCTCCTCCCCTCCGACGACCTCGGGCTTCTCCTCCTCCTTCTCCTCCTCTAGGTAAACCCTAACCCTCTCTCTCTCTCTCTCTCTCTCTCTCTTTCTCTCTCTCTCTCTCTCTCTCTCTCACACACACACACACACACACACACACACAGATGCAAACACGATATGACACTGACACACACACGACACACACTGTGTCACAGACAAACCCTAACACAGACACGATATACACACACAGACACAGACATAGCACACACATACACTGACACAGACATAACACACTGTCACAGACACACACACTGAGATAGACACGACACACACACACACTGACACGACACGATATATCCATGTAATTAATTAATTTACCATATTAACACACATTTTTGTTGTAAAATAGTATTGCATGTGTGTATTTAACTTAATCGATAAATGGTAGGTGTGACCATCCTAAATAGGGTTTTTATATATGCTGCGGACACTAACCCTATCCTAATCCTAACTCGGAGAAACACACACATGCATACACTAACACTAACCCAAACTTGAACACGCGGACACACTAACATGCATACACTAACCCTAACACGGACACGAACACACGCATATATTTGTATCATGTCATCTCATGATACGTATGGTAAAATTGTAGGACACATGGATATGAAAGGTTAGGACACGATATCAAGGATAAAGTTGTAAGCATTTTATCGGACACAGACACACGCATACATGTCAAGTGTGGATATCTAGGAGTGTATCAGTGAGTGTCAACTATGTATCCTGGACCAAAAAAAATTGACACTGGATACCCATGACTTGACTTTTTAATTAGAAAGTTATGGCCTAAACAAATATCAAGTGTGGATATCCAGGATACAGAGTTGACACTCACTAATACACTGTAATATAAGTATCCAGGATATAGAGTTGAACGAAGAAGTATTAGTGCTATGACTAGGTGTATCAGTGCATGTACTATATTCATGAGTATTCTTATGTGTGTGTAGACGAGTAGTTGTATAACATAATTGGGTATTCCTGAGTATTCTTATGTGTGTGTGTTAGTAGGTGTATACACTATCAAATATTCACATGAGTATATACTTGAACGATGTCTATTCATCTTTCCAGAAGTATCTAAAAATGGATATGAATTACTATCTGCATCATCGTTCGTGGATGTACAATCGTCATCTTGATGACATGTATGGTGTGCGGGATGAATTCATAGAGGGTGTACAGTAGTTTATGTAGTTCGCTAAGACGTTCCCTCGGTACATGGACGGTACCAAAATTAAGTGTCCGTGTGCGAGATGCCGTAACTTGAAATATCATCCAGAAGTGGAAGTCACATATCATTTGTACTCGAAGGGTTTCACGCCGAATTACTAACAGTGGACCACGCACGGAGAACTTGTGTCTTTAGCATCAGAGTCGGAGCCTTATGTGGAGCCGTATATGGATGTCCACTACTACGCTGCTTACGACGACGGGTGGGTGAACATGATTTTTAATACGGTGGGGCCTAGTTTCGATTCGAACAATCATGATGCAGCTGAGGAGGCACCGAATGCCGATGCTGCAAAGTTCATGGAGTTGTTGGAGAATGCAAAGACTTCATTATATCCTGGTTGTGAGGATCATTCACCGTTGGAGGTGGTTACAAGATTGTTGAGCATCAAGTCTGATTTTAATATGTCGCAAGAATGCTATAACCGACTGATGGATTTGATTATAGAGATATTGCTAGAGGGTGCAAAGTTGCCTAAAGACTTCTACCGATCTAAGAGGATAGTGAGATCGCTCTGGATGGGATACGAGAAAATCGATGCATGTCGCAATAGGTGCATGTTCTACTACAAAGGTGGAGAAGGTTAATCCACTGCCAATGTGGCCCGGATACACGATATAGGAAGAGGTAAAAGATTTACGAAGTGCTATCGAAGAGCCTGCTAAGAGGCACAAGTGTGACAGATTTGGTCGCACCCATAACTGGATGAAGAGGAGTATATTCTGGGATCTGCCATATTGGAGCACCAATCTGATCAGACATAACCTTTATGTCATGCATATCGAGAAGTATGTGTTTGATAACATAATTAATACTGTAATGGAGGTAAAGGGGAAGACGAAAGATAATCCGAAGGATAGGTTGGACTTAGAAGAAATATGTAAACGTCCTGTATTGCATTTGATAGATGAGGAGAATGGAAAGTTAAAGCAGCCTAAGTAAATTTTTTCACTGGAGAAGGAGGATAAATGAAGACTTTGTAGGTGGATTCATGCTCTAAAATTTTCAGATGGGTATGTGTCGAACTTGAGAAGACGCGTCGACCTCAAGGAGAACAAACTGACGGGTATGAAGAGCCACGATTGTCACATATTCATGGAGAGGTTAATTCCGATTGCATTTCGAAAATTTTTACCGCAGGTCATTTGGGATCAATTGACAGAGCTCAACATATTCTTCAGAGATCTTTGTTCTACTAAGTTTCTCGTCGATCGTCTAGAAAAGCAAGAGAAGGACATTGCAGTAACACTGTGCAAGCTTGAGAAGGTGTTTCCTCCTGAATTTTTTGACTCCATAGAGCATTTGCCAATTCATCTTTTCTATGAGGCACGTGTTGGTGGTCCTGTCGGTTATCGTGGATGTACCCGTTCAAGCGATATCTGAATCACCTAAAGAGAAAGATGAAAAATAAGGCACGGGTTGAGGGCTCTATTTTTGAAGCTTTTATTCTCGAGGAGATTCAACGATCCGAGGTACAAGGAAAGGTCTGAGAAGGCCAAGGCGTCTAGGCAGAAGGCAGCAAATTGGTGTGGTGGCTCAATTCCGACGACGTAACATTTTCGTTATTTGGTATATTTTTTATTTCAGATATATTATTTTAATGCAAGTAAGATAAAATGGTAGTATGATAAAATATTTAATTTTAGTACTAAGTAATATATTTTTTAATAGGTACAGAGGGGTGAGGATGCCAACATGGTGACCGTCTTCCTGGGCACCCATCGAAAGGGCGGAAATCTCATTGATGAGAGGGCCTCGCAGACCTATGTAAATATTACTTTACTTTGTGTTAGTTTTAATATAACTTAGGAAATATGTAAATAAATATTCATGTAGTTAGTAATAAGTAACTTAGACACATTAGCAATTATCAAGTATCCAAACTTTTTTAGGCCGAGTATATTAGGCTGCGTGAGCGGGCGACTGCTAGTGCACCTATAGCGGGAGAGATTGGTACTTCCTCGTAGCCCTCACCAGCTCCGTCGGCGGACGAGGTATGGGTGACCGCCGTTGGTGGTCTCCAGAGGGGTACGTACTACGGTACGAGATCCTATGGTATCCTTATTGCGACGCAGTCATCTAGGGCCTCCACAGCAAGTGCGCATTCCCCACAGCCCTCGCAGGTGTCGACCCGAGTTCAGAATACAGTTGACCGTCAGATTGTGTCTCTCCGTGACGAGTTGCTGCGAAGGATGAAGGAGCAGCCCCTGTCCCAGCCGCAGGCGGACGATGCGACCCTCATCGTACGATTTGATATGCTCGAGCGCAGCATTATGGAGCTCAGGGATATGACAACTGATCTTAGAGCGTCGACAAAGCGCAGCATGACGGAGCTGCAGGCATCACAACTGTCCATGGGCGAGATGTTGACGATGATGCATGATTCAATAGTTCATAGCAGTACGAGACTGTTATCTACCATGGATTCATACAACCATCGACTAGCAGAGTTGGAGCAGATACGTCCTCCTGGTGCGCCTTCATCGACACAGACTCCACCGACATTACTACCTTCTCCATAGACATCGGTGTCGATTTTACGGGAGCAGTATGATTTGTTCTTATCCCTGATGTGCGCCAGTGGTCATCCTCCTTCAGATCTGCAGTAGTCCTAGTTAGGATAGTTTATTGGTTGTTTGAGTTTTGACCTATGATATTTGGTCATTTATAAATATTCTTTATTTTTGAGGCTTTCTGACTTTATTTCTTGCACTCAGTTGTGTGGATATTTATTGTATTTTTTACCACAAGATTTTTTCCAGACTCGTTTTGTAATCCCAATGTTTGTTTTATTCAAATTTTACTATATTATTCATATTAAATGTATGTTAATTTATCGGTGTTGAGTGTTCAACCGAAGGGGTCGGCAAACCCGGGAAATTCAAAGGAGGGTTGTTCCGAGTCTATTTATATAAGTTGTGAATTCATAAACTGTAGAAAGATTGGTTTGAAAACCATTCTATATTCATTTATATATTTTTTCACTAAAACTTTAGCGACGTTTATATGTGTCGCTAAATACGTCGCTGAATGTTGCTAAATACGTCGATGATTGTCGCTAAATACGTCGCTAAATACGTCGCTAAGTACGTCGCTAAATACGTCGCTGAATGTCGCTAAATTGCTGACATTGCAGTATTTGCCAGGTCAATATAACATCGCTAAATGTGTTGCAAAATGTCGCTAAATAAAAAAATTTAGCGACACACAATACATCGCTAATTTAGCGATGTTGCGTCGCTAAACGTCGCTAATATAGCGACGCAGATACGTCGCTAGAAAACGTCGCTATAGCGACGTTTTGCGACATTTTTTTCGGTCAACGACTAGCTTAAAGGCGACTTCATTGAAACGTCACTAATTACATCGCTAAATATTGTTAGCGACATTTTTATGCCATTTAGCAACGTATCTAGACGTCGCTAATTTTGACTTATTCTGGTAGTGTTTGCAATTTGAACTAATTTTGAATTCTCTCTAAATAATAAATATTAGCAAGGTTTATTTTTTATCCTATGATGGGTACATATATGGTAAGGTGTATTAGTCCATGTAAAACAATAAATTGGTTGATTCTCATTTAATTAGATAATCATGGACATCATTCTTGTTTTGATTCGAGATTTTTCTTTTTGGCTCACAATATTGATATACTTATTTGGTACATATTTCTTTTTCTCAAAAGTTAACATATGACTTAGCTATGCTTAATTTTATACCGTGAGGTAATTCTATATAAATCCAAAATTGACAAATTTTCGTTATTAGATTTCTTGAGTTTTTGTTTTGTTTTTAGTATTTAATATTTAGTTTTTTCAAGTAAGAGAAGTACTTATTCTTTATCAATATGAAAATTCACTTTTTATGATTCCATGACCTTGGTTTGCATTAAGGTTATGGAGAGGATAATTACAAACATTGATTTATCATAAAATCTTATTATTTACTTTTGAACTATATATGAACTTCTTCTTCTTCTTCTTCTTCTTTTTTGGGAGTGGGGATTAAAATGTTTTGGTATATATTATACCATATCATATGTGAGATATCTAGATTATTATGTTTACCAAATTTTTATTTGATAACTAAATCTTATTATTTCATGATGCCTTAAATATCTTAAGATTTATGAGAGAGCACAATATGTATTATTGAATGAACTTTCTTAATCTCTCTCATACATCGCTTTAACGTTGAATTTTACCTTATTTACTTGTGTGTTTTCTTTGGATTTTCTCATACTAGTTGATTTCTACTTGATATAATATTAAGTGTACTAAGTTCATATGTGGATTTGTGTATAGACCTAATGAGTTTTGTTTTGATATTTTCTACTTGACATATCTTCACATGGAATTTATTTACAAATTTGTATAGGTAAATTGAGAATCACATACAAATTCTTTGATCAAATATTATTTTCTCACAGTTTCAGTATTGACTATATTTGGTATATCCAAAACCTAATCTTTAGTGACTTTGGAAATAGGTTTGTGTTGTACATATGTCAACCCAAAATTGGATTGCAGCATCTACATCTTTTTTTATGTTAGGTTTTTCTTCAAATGAGTGCTTGTATGGTAAAAATATGTTTTCTTGTTCGTAAAAGTACTTATAATTTTTTTTATTTACTTTTCCATATCTACAATATTTTTAGTGATAATAAACTATATCTTTTGTATCTTCCTATATTGTCCTTGTCTAACTTATCTTGTTCTTTTCTTGATCACGATTGTCTATGATTTTTCCTTTTAATTTGATTTACTTATACTTGATTATCTAAGATTTTTCTCTTTCTGATTGACTTGTGCTCGGTTTATTTTCAATGCATAGCAAGGGGGGCTTCTTTTTATCATGACAAAAGGGGTGAATAAGTTTAAGTATTAATATTAGTGGTATATGCTTCATTTGTGTTTACCTTAAACTTAATCAATATTTACCATGATAAGAAAAAGAGAGATTGTTAGCCCTTGACGATCTCCTAATAATTAATCGAGTATTTTGATTTTCGTTAATCAATTTTATTATAATATCACTAATTGTATCTTGAGTAAGGCAATTCTCTTCCACACTTACATTCACGAGGTCCTTATTAGTATTGAATACATATATGCTTATATTCACACTTGTATTTACGATATCTTCATCCGTATCGAATATGAAACAAACACTTACTTGTTATTATGCATATTATTATGTATGCCTAATTTTATTTTGTAGAAAAGGAAGCCAGGTAATCTAAAGCAAGGTTTGTTATGAAATTATGCTTATGTGATGACAAAATGATATGAAGATCTCCTTTACTCATCAAAGACGCAAATCCATGAAGATACTAGAGTCTTGTTCAAAAGTCTATAGCACTAATGAAGACAGACAACCATGAAGAGTCAAGCGAACAGATATAAAGATTATTGAAGAAAAAAGATCAAGATATTATAGTCATATTGTATCTTTTCTTTAATATGATGTTGTATGAGTTACCCTAGGTAAAGGATGCAACTTAGGTTTGTAAAGGGAATTGACAGCTTAAACTTAGCACATTCATAATCTAGAGTTAAATCCATAAAAATATAAAAGTTTTGCATACATGTTTTTTTAGATAGTTATCAAGTTAGAAGTTATATTGATTTTAAAATATTAAATTATTTCAAGACTTGCACTTACTTTCAGCTCGACACTCCTTCACTATTTCAATTATATATATATATATATATATATATATATATATATATATATATATATATATATATATATAAGGAGGTGTAGACATTTTTTTTTACTTGCAACTTAGTTTTTGAAAATTGAACTTTCAAATCTGAAATTCATATGCTCACAAAATTTTAAAATATGTCTTTAATTTTGTCAAAATCAAAATACAAGACTGCACATGTTTGCAGAATACTCTCTGCAGTCAAGTTTGACACACCTTCACTCTTTGAGCTATAATTATTTTAACTTGAAACTTATTATCTAAAAAATAGATTTCAAGACCTTTTAATGATATATAAATAATTTATGATATCTCTAACGGGAACCTATTGAAACTTATATATCTTTATCAGCCTATTTTTAAGTGTAAAAAAAATGACATACCATCGACATGCCAACGGTATACTTAGAAGCTATATATTTTTCAGCAAGTTTAGTGAGAAATTTTACACTAGGTATGTCGTCGGTATATTGCTATTATACCTTTGAGACTGAGATGACTTAGTTTTATTCTTCAACATCTATATGTTTAGTCGTTACTATGCATTCTGGCAATATGTTGTTCTATACAATAACGATTAGATTTCCTTTGTGTGTTTTGAGAGATTATAAATAGTTGTTCCCCTTTCTATAGATTCACTTCTTGAGCTACCTTGCTAGTTTTCTACATCAAATAACCTCTCCACTATCAAGAGCTAATTTTTAAGTGTAAGAAAAATGACATACCGTCGATATGTCGGCGGTATATTTAGAAACTGTATATTTTTTCAGCAAGTTTAGTGAGAAATTTTATCCTAGGTATGCCGTCGCATACCGCTATTATAACTTTGAGACTGAGATGACTTAGTTTTATTCTTCATGTTGGAGTGGGTGGGGTTCCTAACCTATGTGAAAAATACCCCAGAGTAGGATTTAGTATTTCTACATATAATAGGAATATCATAATTTATTTGGATTGTATATTCCTACATATAATATGAATATCTCAATGGATTTGGATTGGATATTCATACATATAATAGAAATATGTTAATGGATTTGAATTTGGATTGGATATTCCTATCTATAATAGGAATGATAGTTGTAGGTTTGAGGCTATATATAGGTGTCTCCTGGCCCTAAAATACATCTCTGTCTAAAAAAAAAAAAATAGCAACAAGGAGAAAATAGGAGACAAGAGTGCCATTGCAACATTGGAGAGGAGAAAGAATGATTGGAGGCCGTTTCGAAGAAGGAGATCAGTTTCTGGTATTTCTCATTGTCTTTCTTCTTCGTGGTTATAATATATTTTCTGTTCCAAAAGAGTTGTGGTGTTCCGTTTGGATCGGTGAGAAGTTTGTAAGGAGTCGATGTATTTCTTATTCTATTAGTAGAGGCTTTTCAGGGTTGGACTCCGATCGTCCCGTGGTTTTTTCCGCAAGGATTTTTCACGTCAAAAATCTGTGTCTGCGATTTGTGTTTGACATTTTTTTTTGTGCGTTTTGCTCAGTTCTCTCGCAGGTACTCTCTGGTTTGGGAAACAGTTTCTGCACTTTCGTTCCCAACACTTCAACATCTATATGTTTAGTCGGTACTATGCATACTAGCAATATGTCGTTCTATACAATAACGATTAGATTTCCTTTGCGTGTTTTGAGAGGTTATAAATAGTTGTTCCCCTTCTATAGATTCATTTCTTGAGCTTTAACCTTGCTAGTTAATTTTCTACATCAAATAACAGATCTCCACTATCAAGACCTTTCAATTGCCATTGCTTAGTACTTGTGATAGATTAAAATTTGAGTTAGAGTTGAGATCTTCACTTGGTTTAATAAGATCACTCATATCTCTTGAAAGACGTTAAAAGTCCATAGACTTCATATCAAACCTTATTTTGAAGTTGACGAACCCTTCGGATCAAAACTCTTGTGTATGAAATTGATGAGTCCTTCAAATTAAAGCTGACAATATTATTTATATAATAGTAGATTAAAGCCAAAGATAGTTGCGGGACTAGGCTGCCTCATGGAAAATATTCAGATGTTTGTTTCTTGTCTTACATTCTAGCACTTATTGTTAAATTGTCAATTAACATCTTTTAATTATATTTATTTTTGTTAAATCCTATTCACTCTCCATCTATGGTGCTTTCATCTTGATCCCCTCAAACCTCATCTTCCTATTGATGTCATTTGGGTTGTTCTCTTGCCCCCTCATGAAGACAATTGAAACCTTCAGGCAAGAAATATGATATGAGATGGAAGTTGAACTGTTGTTCTCAAATGATGATTATCTTGGTGATGAAGTCATCACTTTACAATTTTAATATCGTATATAACTGTGACTTGTTAAACTATGCCTACGACTTCACAAATAATGTCCGCGACGTCCCACTAAGAATCACCTATACTGTGAGATAGGTTGAAACAAGTCGCTTTACAGAAAGAAATTCCTATTGCCAAGAAAAGGGCCAATGGCCATTTTGGACTTTTTGGCGACGCACACTTAACACTTAGAGCATCTCCAACCCTATTGTTTTGATTCTTATGAAACACGAGACACAAAACAATGTCTTTTCTATGTGATAATTTTATTCACAAAAAACAATAAGATAGAAAAGTCTTCTCCAAATACTTATTTTATTCAACTTCTAATACAACTTTTTCTCTTCTTCTTTTTCTAAATATTTTTTTATTCATAATTGTTGACATGAAAGTGAAAACATTGTCAAATGTTTCTCTAGAACTAGATAACTAACTTTACATAAGCTTTATAATTTACTTGACAATTACATTTTGTAGAGATTTTTAAATAAAGTTTTGCCATTCCTATTTGGTAACAGTTTTTTTTAGTCACAATAGGGTTGGAGATGCTCTAGCTTAGTTAACTTATGCCTTTGAATCTATGGGGCCTTTATTTACAACTAGTAACGTCCACGTGCGTTGCACGTATATTTAATGCTAGTTTTTATTTATCTCCCGTAAATATTTTTTAAAATTAAATTGGTTGAGGGAATTAGTTTAAGTTTTAATTTATCTCCCATAAGTTTTTATTTAGCGCCTGAGAGAGGGGTCGACGGAGGAGGCCAATGCTGGAGGGGAGGAGCCACGCCGGAGGGGGAGGAGTCGCGTCTAGGTTTGCTTGTGTCGGGGTTGGAGGGTGAACAGGGTCGCGTCGTGGTGGGGGACGAGGGAGGCGGTCAAGGGATGGGTCGCCTGAGCTGCAGATGGTCGCTGGAGCCGCGTAGGGTCGCCGCGGGAGGATGGATCGCCGGTGGGGGCGCGCATTTTCGAAAAGATGGGGGGGGGGGGAGAAATGAAAAGTCGAATGGACGAGAGAACCTTATATTCAGTAATTTAGCGACACCCGCAAGAGACGTCGCTAAACGTCGCTAATTAAAAATTTAGCGATGCATAAAAAGACGTCGCTAAACGTCGCTAATTCAAAAAGTAGCGACGTCATAAAATGACGTCGCTAAACGTCGCTAATTAAAAGTTTGCGACGTTAGAGACATCGCTAAAAACTTTGCTAAAGATAAAAAAAAAATCGGTAAATACGTCGCTAAACGTCGCTAAATCATAATATTTAGCGACGTTTAGCTTTATAGCGACTATTCTTTTAAAAACTGAAGTACAGTCGCTAAACGTCGCTATGTGTCGCCAATAGCGACGTATATCGACGTTTATTTTAGGAGTCGCTCAAGTCTTTAATATTAGCGACGTTTTATTATGACGTCGCTAAAAACTTAAACCGAAGTTGGTTTAAGTTATTATTTCTCTCCCGTAAGTTTTAAAAAAAAATTAAATTTGTTGAGTATTTATTTACGGCTTGGACGAATAAGAGAAAGTTTGGTTTCATTTTCTATTTATGTTCCATAAATTTAAAAAATAAATAAATTGGTTGAGTATTTAATTACGGCTTGGACGCCTCAATTTTGAGCCGATTCCAAGTCACATTATAAGATTGGAGATATTGTTTCATTGAATGCAGTGACATAGCTAGGATTTTTATTTAGGGGTACAAAGTTTACTATTACATTAATAATAAATTATAATAAATATATTATAATTTTAAAAATATTATATATTAATACTAAATATCATAAACTATTATTGGATTAATACAAATAGGAATATTATGATTCACCTATAAGTTTATGTTAAGTGATCCATTAATTGAGTTGGCTGAGTAAGGAATGTTTTGCCACTATAGTTAATTATAATAAGAGTTTTAATGGATATCTATATGCGTTTGAATCTAACTTTGTTACACATCTCAAACTCTCGTATATCAGTTTAAGATTTCAAGATTCAAGACAAACCACATGAGAAAGTTTGTGTTACATACTTTTCTCAAGTACAAGCTGGGCCAAAATTGAATTGGCTCAGATGATATCTAGCCACTTCAATTGCTTTCTTTCATAGACATTCTTGTACTGGTTAGAGAAAATAAAAATAAAAATTGAGGACTGATCCATTTCACATTTATGTCCAATATAAATTTAATGGATATGCAGGTTGTGGGAATAGATATTGCAGGAGCACAATAGACCTAATTGAGCTGCTCCAAATAAAAAATTACAATTACTTAATATAAGATAACCGGACAATTTTGAAAAATGTGGTGTCACATTTATACTAATTAGGTACACAAGTTGGACGATAAAAAAACAAGAGAAACCTAAAACAAAAACTTGTATATATTTATGAGAAATACAGCTGCTAGTGCTGATTTTTCTTAACCATCGTTGTCCAATTTTATAGAAACCATGGTATCAGTCCTTTTAAGTTCTTTCAAATCAACATGTCTGCTGATGGTATCGTCTAATACTTTGGAGTTAGAAAAAATTTACAAGCTCCCGAATTATCATTTTTTATTATTATCAAGTCATATTCTACGATAGATATACCAACAATCTATATAAATAATTAAAATTTAAAATCCAAATGCATATACTTACAAAAAATTTGAAATCCTAAAGAATGCAAACCTCGCTCCCTCAGGACCATATAGCTACGTACACCACTAAATGAATGTTTAGTGATGCGTCAAACAAAAGGGTGCAATAAATATGTTTGTGGTGCCACCAAAGGCTTTAATTAAATGTTTTTTTTTTACCTGTCTAGTGTTCGTCCTTTGTGATAGATCTTGGATTCGAATATTGACAAATTTCGATTATAGTCTACTGTTTGTTCTAGATCATTTCTGTTCTATTATAATAAAAATGTTAGTCGGAGGTTTGAGACTATATATATTAGATATTTTCTAACCTTAAAATATATTTCAAAAATATTACAAATAGAGACAAAAGAGTACTTTTACAACATTGAAAGGTGAGAGAAAGAGATTGAAGGCTATTTCGAAGTGGAGATCGGTTTCGGGTAATTCTTTTCTCGTCGTCTTCGTTCTTCGTGTGTCTGTGATCTATTTTCTATTCCAAAGAGTTGTGGTGATCCGTTTGGATCGATGAGAAGTTTGTAAGGAGTCGACGTATTTCTTATTCCATTAGTGGAGGCTTTTCAGGATTGGATTCCGATCGTCCCGTAGTCTTTTTCGCAAGAATTTTTCACGTAAAAAATTGTTCGTGTCTGCGTGTGATTTTTTTTTATTTTTTTTTATTTTATGATTTGACATTTAGTTTTGCGGTTTCTGTGTTTGCGTTTTCAACACCCCCGGACGGATGGATGGCATAGCCACGATTCGACCTGGAAAAAGGGCACAAAAATAAATAAATCATTATAGAGCTATCATTATTGGTTCATACTTCTCTGTAATTTCAAGTTTCTGCAACAAGTTTTGTACAACACTACTTAGGCCGTTGGTGTTGGTAACATGGTGTGATCCGAACCGGAGTTGGCCCATGAGGTGCGATATTAGATTGGACCCATATGCCTTAAAAAAAAATTCCCGTAGATTGGGCCCAGATGCCTTAAAAGAAAATTTTCATGTAAGGTCTGAACCAATCCCAATTATCTACACCTCATGATCCCACCGCCTATCCGATGTGGGACTAAATTACCAACTCCATTGCCACCCTCATTTGAACGCTCAACTGAAAACGAGATACAATCCAACAGTTGGTGCATGCCAATGGCGAAACATCTCCTTGTCAATGCGTCCCTAAACCTAAGTTGAGTAAAATGTAACAAGGGATGCATCTCATTTTAATTCCAACTCACATTTCTTATATGTAATGTATTTTCTCATTACTGAAATCTATGGAAATAAGATGGCTCCCAACTTGTCAACTACTGATAGCGAGGCAATGGAGTCGGTAAAGCTCCAAATTACTAATACAATTGGAAAGATACAGATGCAAAGAAACAAATAGTTGTGGTCCTGAATTTATAAGATTTAGAGAATGGGACAATGACTAGTCTGTAACCCTGGAGCATCTGAATGGACTCCATATTCATATGAATACTGAATACAACTGCTGCAGTAGAAATTAAGGGTCACGAGGGTTATGGTACGTACAAGGGGAAATTGGTAATAGTAAATAGTAAGCGATACTAACAACTAACATCACTGGAAGATATTTTGCACAAAACACATAGTAGTAGTCATTGACGCTCATCTTTTTTTCTCTTGTTTTAAGTAGAAGACCTAGTTTTAGCTTTTGGATAGGTGTGAGTGCATTGCAAGTAGTTTGGAAATGTTATTTTTGTTGCAAGTGATCGTTGGTGTAGGCACTTTTAATATTTGCATCTCTCTTACAATTTTATTTTATTTTAAGTGGTTGTAATGTGATATTTTGTTGCAACTGAAAGTGTCATTTTTTTTATTTTCCAGTTGCAGGGAAAAAAGGATTACAACTACATTGCAAGTGGCTATGTTCTCTACATTTTCAATTTTAACCTACACTTTCATGTTATCATCCAAACAAAATGGTTTAAAACTCCTCCCTTGTGCGGGGAGGGGAGGTGGAGGGGACAAAAATCTATGTATCCAAACATATTTTAGAAAGTGATATATTCATATTTTTATTTCAAGCACATTGCATTAGAAATGTTAAAAGTGACACTTTACACTTTCGATGAACTACAGGCATCCAAACAACCTCAAGGATACATCTTGAAGCCCAAATTTGTAAAAAATAAATAAATGTAGAATGTGTTGGGTTTGTACGAGAACAGTGAAAAAAAGCTTGAAGTCCAAATAAGATAAGTGTATATAGATCCAGATACCATCATTTTTTTTCTTTCAAAAAATAATATAAATTTTAGAATCTAAAAATTTGGGTTCAAAATTTAACTTTATTATTCTACAAAATAAACTTTTATATTCTGAATGTAAAAATTTTGAGGTCCAAACTACAATTGTTGTTGCTAGAATAGGAGGATTATGGGACTCCAATTAAACTCACTATTCTACAAAATGAGCTCAACATTATAAACCTAGAATTTAGAAATTGGAATGAGCCTTACTATTGATACTTAATCAGCAATTTCAATTGCCCATAAATATCATGCTTCTTTATGGCAAGTAAAATTTTCTATGGTCTCAGTGATATTTGATGTGGCAGTTATCTTTTCTTCTCCTTTCTTTCGTAGAAAGGCTCTTTAGATTTGTCTCCATCTTCTGACTACAATGATAATTTTTAAAGCCGAACTCAAGTTGATTTTTGTGGTTACTGAAAAGAGACATAAGATGATTTTGACTAGATAATAGAATATCAGTGGATCGAGTCGTGGATATTATTTCTTTTATTTATAAATGATAGAAATTGGAGGATAGTGGATCCAAAAGACATACAATTCAGCGTGTACAAAGTTTCGAGCGGCATGTCGGATATATCAAAAAAAAAAAAAAAAAAAAAACTTTTATGCCCTTTATTCACGTGGAGAAAAAAAAAAAAAAACGGAAGGTGAAGGAAAAAAAGCAAAGCAAGAAGCAAACGATATATATGTAAGGGTTTGTAGAAGTAGGTATGGTTTTAAACCATATTTGTGCACCTCAAAGTAGATTTTGACAATTGCCCTTGAAATTATGGATTTGAGATCCATGGTTTGAATGTAAGAAGATTAGTGATATGAGTTCCACGTAGTCATGCTAAATGTGAGAAGATCATACGAAATATAAGTCAAAATGAATTATTAATCGGAGAATCCAATCCCATGGAGCTTTTCTGGAATAGTTTGGATACAGAAATTCTTGTATTCCAATTGGTTACAGCTTTTTGCAATTGTACTGATTTCTAATGTTACAGAAACTTTTGAAGTTGTATAAACTATCCCTCAGTGACTAATAGATTATACTCTATGTAGGCTTGTTGAGATGAACTTGTATTTGTTGGAGGTGTGCACATGGGATGTTGTGGGGCACATGGGTGCAATATGTGTAGTGTCCCGCTCCGCTTTGACACTATGTACAAGAGATATCGGTTTGCTGACTCAAAAATGAAACCATCTTGAAGAGATCCTTGTTGAACCAGAAGATGACTGATCTAGGTGAGTGGGCAGAACCTTGTTGAACCAGAAGAGCACTGATCTAGGTGAGTGGGCAGAACTTTATTATCTGATTCTTGCACGCCTTAATAATGAATCTGTGTTTTTGAAATGCTTGTTTACTTAATAAGATAATCTTCGCATTGAGAATGATAGAACGAGAAACTGCCTGCCTAAAAGAGATAGAACCATTGCCATGCTAAGTATAAGAAGTGTTGCATGCTAGTTACACTGACACAGCTATCGAACGAACCTTGCCATGCTAAAGAAAGAGTAGAACTGCATGCTAACTAGAAGAGATAAACAGACCCGTGCCATTCTAGCTTCAATTAAAGATCGTTCGTATATTTGCTTGTCGGCGTGTTTATAAATGCTTGTCTTGGATGTAAAAGCTTGATGGAATATATGCTTGTTTTGTTATAAGAGTAAATGGCTTGTCTTGTTAGAGAAGAGACTAGTAGCCCGCCCTGATATTCCGGTCCTACGGGATCTAGGGGGGTGCGACTATTAGATAAGATATAGATGTATTGAAAGCTTGTATTGTCACGTTGTGTTATGCTTGTAATATGCTTGTTATCAAGGAGCTTGCGGTGGATGGAGGCTAAACGACAAGTTGGAGACTAATAGTGCGTCATGAAGTTCCAGTCCTACGAGATTTAGGGGGCGTAGCTATTAGAATGGTGGATGAAGACTAATGATGGGGGAAGACTAATAGTGTGCCCTGAGGGTATGGCTATTAGATGGGAGGCGGTGCTTCTGTTGGAAGGAGTTTGAGTTAAAGAAGTTAGCTTGTTCATGGAGATAACTGCATTCAGGTAGTTAGGACGCATGCAAGAGTAGCCTTCTTGCATATCTAATTGTTTGATGTAGAGACGAACAGGGAAAGAAAGAAAAAATATATATATATATATATATATATATATATATATATATATATATATATATATATATATATATATATATATATATATATATATATATATATAGTTTGTTTGTTTGTTTATGATCATGTGCATCTTAGAGTTTATTTGATAGTGTTTCATGTATTTGCATCGGTCGGACAATGACTATTAGTGCAGAGATGAACCTTGGTCACGGCTGCTATTTTAAGCGTATTTTAGTGAAGAGCAACCATGAGTCACAACTACTAATAGCATCAGATAAATAGTCATTGGTTACCTGAATTACCGCTACTGATCCGGAGTTTCTCGGGGACCAAAATCTTATAGATAGTTCCTCTTGTTTGCTTGATTGAAAGATAGTCCACTAAATGTTGCATTGTCCCTAGAGTCCTTGAGTATAGATCACGAGACACGCTACGCACACCCTGATTGGTACATCGTGCTTGAACTGTTTGTCTTGTATGCTTGGTTGTATTGAATTAAATTTTGATTTCAAGATGTTTCCAAAAAGAAGTAATATGATTCTGTTCCTGTACTCCATGTAACGAACCTAGGTAAAACTAGAAAGATCACTAGTAATGTAATATTTTATAACATAATTACTTAATGTTGGTTTTAGTGAACGTTGTTTCTGTTTGTTGATTTTAGACTCACCAGTATTTTCTACAAAGTGTTGACCCACCAACAGTTTGCTTGTTCGCAAGTACTGGATCGTCCGAAGAAGCGATAGCCGTGTCTCATCCCCAGAACCCAAAAATCTGGTTTCGATGCCTTGAGCTGTATCGATTGCTTTGAGCTACTTTTGTATAGAGGAACATAATGTATGGAACGATGCCATTGTATTCAGAGAACCTCGTACCTTGATCTTTGTCCCATATATTCAGATGGATTATTGTATGCAACACTGTCCCTCCGCTGCGTACTCGATCGATTCGACGATAGCTACAACTTTAACGATGTTGCCTCGTGCGGGTGCAACCCCAGGCTCGCACGACATCATGTACCTATGGAAACGATCATCCCGCGGGAGCGCTGGCGTGATGATTCGTGCAGGGCGGGGATGGCCGATTCCTGCGGGAGATTGGGGCATGATATAATGGTATCAGAGCAACTCGATCTTCTGGCCTTACACCCATTTGCTCCAAGTTCCTAGATGACGATTCCTTGTGCATTGATATCGTTGCTGAGTTGAAAGTTCCATACAATAAGTCCATAAATATTCTCAAAAGATGCACACAAAAGTTTTTTGGATTTGATTTATTGCTTGAGAGTTGTGCTTTCGTGCTTGTGATTTGCTAGAGTTTTCGATTGAGGATGGTGGAGGATGAGGACTATCGCTGCTCTGGATATTGAATATTTTTTCTTGAAGTTTCGAGGACTAAACTTTTTCTTGGTGGATAAGTATGTAGTGCCCCACTCCGCGTTGGCACTATGTACAAGAGATATCGGTTTGCTGACTTAAAAAGACAACCTTCTTGAAGATCTCCTTGTTGAACCAGAAAATGATTGATCTAGGTGAGTGGGATAACTTTATTCTCTGATTCTTGTACGCCTTTATAATGAATCTGAGTTTTTGAAAGGCTTGTTTACTTAATAAGATAATGTTTGCATTGAGAATGATAGAACGAGAACCTGCCTGCCTAAAAGAGATAGAACCATTGCCATACTAAGTATAAAAAATATTGTATGCTAGTCATACTTACATAGCTATCGAACTAACCATGCCATGCTAAAGAAAGAGTAGAACTGCATGCTAACTAGAAGAGATAAATAGACCCGTGCCATGCTAGCTTCAATTAAAGATCGTTCGTATATTTGTATGTCGTCGTGTTTATAATTGCTTGTCTTGGATGTAAAAGCTTGATGGAATGTATGCTTGTTTTGTTATAAGAGTAAATGGCTTATTTTGTTAGAGAAGAGACTAGTAGCCTGCCCTGATGTTTCGATCCTACGGGAACTAGGGGGGGTGCGGCTATTAGATAAGATATAGATGGATTGAAAGCTTGTATTGTCACATTGTATTATGCTTGTGATATGCTTCTTATCGAGGAGCTTGCGGGAGATGGAGGCTAAACGACAAGTTGGAGACTAACAGTGCGTCCTGAAGTTCCGGTCCTACGGGATCTAGGGGGGCATGGCTATTAGAATGGTGGATGGCGACTACTGATGGGGGAAGACTAATAGTGTGCCCTGAGGGTATGGATATTAGATGAGAGGCGGTGCTTCTGTTGGGAAGAGTTTGAGTTAGAGAAGTTAGCTTGTTCTATATGTATATATATATATATATATATATATATATATGTATGTATATATATATATATATATATATATATATATATATATATATGTATGTATATATATATATATATATGTATGTATATATATATATATATATGTATGTATATATATATATATATATGTATGTATATATATATATATATATGTATGTATATATATATATATATATGTATGTATATATATATATATATATATATATATATATATATATATATATATATATATATATATATATATACTCTTTGTGTTTCTTACCCCTTGTATATATATATATATATATATATATATATATATATATATATATATATATATATATACTCTTTGTGTTTCTTACCCCTTGTTTCTTACCCCTTGTATATATATATATATATATATATATATATATACTCTTTGTGTTTCTTACCCCTTGTATATATATATATATATATATATATATATATATATATATATATATATATATATATATATATATATATATATATATATATATGTAAATTGTTCCTAACTTGTATGTCTGCTGCAGGAATAACCGATCGACAAGGGGTAAGAAACACAAAGAGTGTATATATATATATATATATATATATATATATATATATATATATATATATATATATATATATATATATATAGTTTGCTTGTTCATGATCATGTGCATCTTAGAGTTTATCTGATAGTGTTTCATGCATTTGCATCGGTCGAACAATGGCTATTAGTATAGAGCTGAACCTTGGTCATGACTGCTATTTTGAGCGTATTTTAGTGAAGAGCAACCATGAGGCACAACTGCTAATAGCATCAGATAAAGAGTCATTGGTTAGATAGATTCCCGCAACTGATCCTGAGTTTCTCGGGGACCAAAATCTTATAGATAGTTCTTCTTGTTTGCTTGATTGAAAGATAGTCCACTAAATGCTGCATTGTCCCTAGAGTCCTTGAGTATAGCTCACGAGATACGCTGCGCACACCCAGATTGGTACATCGTGCTTGAACTGTTTGCCTTGTATGCTTTGTTGTGTTGAACTGGTTTCTGATTTCAAGATATTTCCAAAAAGAAGTAATATGATTCCGTTCCTGTACAACATGTAACGAACCTAGGTAAAACTAGAAAGATCACTAGTAATGTAATATTTTATAACATAATTACTTAGTGTTGGTTTTAGTGAACGTTGCTTCTGTTCGTTGATTTTAGACTCACCGGTACTTTCTCCAAAGTGCTGACCAACCAACAGTTTGCTTGTTCGCAGGTGCTGGATCATCCGAGGAAGTGATAGCCGTGCCTCATCCCCAGGACCCAAAAATCTGGTTTCGATACCTTGAGCCGTATCGATTGCTTTGAGCTACTTTTTTATAGAGGGACATAATGTATGGAACGATGCCATTGTATTCAGAGAACCTCGTGCCTTGATCTTTGTCCCGTATACTTAAATGGATTATTGTTTGCAACACTGTCCCTCTGCTGCGTACTCGATCGATTCAATAATAGCCATAAATTTAACGATGTTTTCTCGTGCGGGCGCAACCCCAGGCTCGTACGATATCACGTCCCGATGGAAACGATCGTCCCGCTGGAGCGCTGGCGCGGTGATTCGTGCCCGGCGGGGACGGCTGATTCCTGTGGAAGATCGGGACGTGACAATATGGGTATATTTTTATTAGGAGGAAAAATGATATTAACTTCTCAATGAAAGCATTTATTCTTTTTGTCATGCTCTTAGAATTTATTCCATAAGAGCTAAGTCCCAAATTATGACTCGGGCGCAAAGTGGCACTTTGTTAGCGTGAGACAACATACGCGAGGCGGCGTACTCGAGGTTGGTACACACGGCTTTGTTTGTGCTACACTGTATGCACACCTCCGCTGATTGCGGATTTAGTTAGTTATGAAAAGATATGAGCGTTAATTTAAATCCAGATTTTGTGGGATTTGATTTTATTGCATTCCATATTTAGGATTAGGGTCTCCGTCCTATGCCTATAAATACTCTCTTCGAGCCCTTTGGAGAACTTACTTCAGAAAAGAGGGAGACGAAGAGAGTTGCTGCTACTTCCACTATTAGAGTCCAAGTGTTCGTGCAAGTCGGTGACAACGAGCGTTCCACAAGTTCTTCGATAACTTGATGGTTTCTGAAAGCAGATCGTATGGAAAGAATCTTGCTTTGAGCAACGGTGATCTTCATCACCCCAACAAGAAGAGACCAATCATCTTAATCTTCTCCCTTCTCTTCTCTATTTGTAATTTGTTCTGTCCGAGGGCAACTGCATTTTCTAGGAAGAACGGTTGTTTTCTGATTATTAATTTTTTAGTAGCAAGTTGTAATCAGATATATTATATAGTTATTTATTGGATTGAGGTATATCAGAGAGGAAACTTTTGTGTGAACTCCTGGTCTCGACGTCAACTGCTGGTTCTACCATCTTTGATCAAGCCTCGGGGTTAAAAATCTTAAAGCAAGATCCGAGTAACATGGAGAACAACCGTGCAAGTCTTTTCGACACAAGTTTTAATAAACTTGAGAAGTTTGATGGGGAGCATTACAACGTCTAGAATAGAAAGGTCAGCCTCAATCTTTAACTCATAAACGTGGACTACGTGTTGACAGATCCTGAGCCTGTTGTTCCGAAAGTTAAAGATGTTACTGTTCGGGCGATTGCTAATGCAAATGCTAAGCAGAACAAGTGGAGGTAGAGACAACAACGTCTGCAAGTTGCTGATTCTGAACTCCATGGAGAACACTCTGGCAGAGTCATACAACAAGACGAACCATGCAAAGGTCGTTTGGGAGGCTTTGGAAAAATATTACAAGGAGGGTGAGAACCGCAATAAGATCCATACGATGGAAGATGTCTGAAAGATGCGATTTGAGGACGACAAAATGATGTTGCCTCAAGTCAAGGAATTCTCAAGTTACGTCAAAAACTTGAGGATGATTGCAAGCCCATGGTCGATTCTTTCATCGTGGGAGATATTGTTGCCAAGCTCCCACCTGGTTGGAGCAAGTTTATCTCAGACGTGCACTAAAAGAATTCACTACCAAATATTGTCCAAATAGTGACGCTTTTAGCGACGTTATTATAAAACGTCGCTATTTTTTTCAATTTAGCGACGTTAATATAAAATGTCGCAAGTAGTCGCTAATAGCGATGTTTGACATCGTTCAACGATATGTTTTAGTAAAATGTAAATCAATGTCGCTGGAGCATCGCTAAACGTCGCTAATATTTTAATTATAGCGACGTTTAACGACATCTATTGAAGACGTTGCTAAATTATTTTATGTAGGGTTTATGATTTTATTTCCCCCATTATCTCGATCTAATCTCCAATATTTCAAACTCCCCCTCTGTCGAAGCCCCCCCCCATCGGGCGTCCTCCTTCCTCCGGCGAAGTCCTCCTAGCGCGGCTCCTCTCCTCCGTCGTGTCTGCTTCCTTCCTCGTCCTCCCCTTCCTCCGGCGTGGTCCTCCTCCCCTCTTCCCTTCGGCGCATATCCTCCCTTCCGGCGAGACTTCTCCCCTCCAACGTGGTCCCCTCCGTCGACCCCTTCCTCAGGCTCTCCTCCTCCCCGCTCGGTAAACCCTAACCCTGACTCAAAAACAACTAGGACACACATAGAGGACACAACCATGACACATGGAAAGACATACACACACACACATGACACAACCCTAATCTTGACACATATGGTACATGGAAAAACACATGCACATGACATAATTCTAACCCTGACACATGGACAAACACACACATAAGACAATAATTTTAATTAGTAAAATTAGATAAGAATATATTTAGAAGAAAAAAAATGGTAATCTCATTTTTGAATTATATAGTAGTAGAGATAGATATTAAAGTTCCTACCATTATTCAAATACTCCGAACTCATATTTATATTATTATAAAAAAATAATTTATTTTGCGTATGATCCATTTTTCGTACTCAAAGCGAACAAATTGGAAATGTGGTTAGAGGGAGAGACATTAGTACATTATTTGTCTTGTTCACTTGCGCATCACACTAAAAAGAAAACAAAAATCTATGATATTATTGAAAAATTAGATAAAAATTTAAATTATATTAAAATAGTTTAAAAATAATTTTAATATATTTTAATTAAAATTTTTTATAGATATATTTTTAGAACTTTGGACATATGTTTAGATACCTTGTAGTTGGGGATATGGTACTATGGTACTCAAGTATCAATGAGTAAATTTGTGGGTAAGTAAATATAGGTATTGAGTTACCAATGCAAGTATCGTGGTATCATGTTACGAATGTAAATTTGTGGGTAAGTAAGCGATATATGGGTATCATAGTGATATGATACTATGGTACTCAAGTATCAATGAGTAAATTTGTGGGTAAGTATAGGTATTGAGTTACTAATGCAAGTTACTAAGGTATTTGATAAGGGTAAGAGATAAGTTTTAAGTTAAGATACCAAGTATGGGTTAAGGCATTGGAGTTAAGGGCAATATAATAGGTAAGTGTCTAGGTAATGGGTTAAGATACTAGTAATAGCTAAAGTATTCTAAGATACTATTATATATGAGTTTATATATAAATATAGGATAACTAGTATATCTATATCGAAAATATCGGCCAATGACGAGCAATACAAAAAACTAGAACTAAATAACGAGGATACTAGATAACTTTTGTATATAAAGTTACATTTAATTAGAAAACCAAAGTATTAGCCAATGCTGAGAGAGTTATGTGCTAGTGTTGAGTATCAAGTGTTGGTGCCTAAGTATAGACGTTAGCAAGGGATAAAAGATGTATCTTAGTATAACCAAGTTTTGACCTAGAGACCGAGTTTCAAGTTAGTGTCATGAGTATTTGAAACTGTGTCATAGTGTCATGATACAAGAGAGTATCAATATATGATATTGTGTACCATGGTATGCGATATCCACATGAATGACTTACAAGAAATACGTGACGACACCCATATCCTCAAATCGGAGTTGTCCACATGTCTACTAGGTTTGGAAATCAATATCAAAATTATCTATTTACTTATTTTAGGGAAACTCATGAGTCACGATATGGATACTCATGCATCACAACTCGAATACTAATGATATGACCTAAATACTCACTTTGATGAACATTTGGATAATATACTTGAACGATGTCTATTCATCTTTGCAAAAGTATCTAGAAATAGATCTGAATTACTACTAGCGTCATCATTCGTGGATGTACAACCGCCATCCTGATGGCATGTGCGGTACATGATGAATACATAGAGTGAGTAGAGAAGTTCCTCCAGTTCGTCAAGGCGTTCCCTGAATACATGGATGACACAAAAATTAAGTATCCGTGTGTGAAATATCGTAACTTGAAATATCATCCAGAAGTAGATGTGATATATCATTTGTACTCGAGGGTTTCACTCTGAATTATTATCAGCGGACATCACACGAAGAGCTTGTGCCTTTAGCATCGGAACATGAGCCTTATGTGGAGCTATATATGAATGTCCACGAGCATACTGATTTTGACGACGGGTACGTTAACATGGTTTTCGATGCTGTGGGGCCTACTTTTAATCCAAACAATCATGAAGCAGCTGAGGAGCTACCGAATGTCGATGCTGCAAAGTTTATAGAGTGGTTGAAGAATGCAAGAACTCCATTATATCTTGGTTGTGAGGATCATTCACCATTAGAGGTAGTCACCAGACTATTGATCATAAAGTCTGATTTTAACATGTCGCAAGAATGCTACAACCGACTGATCGAGTTGATTATAGAGATCTTGTCGAAGGGTGCCAAGTTACCTACAGACTTCTACCGATCTAAAAGAATGGTTAGATCTTTATGGATGGGATATGACAAAATTGATTCGTGCCACAACGGGTGCATGCTGTACTATAAAGAAGACAAAGATGAAGTAGTGTGCAGATTCTGTGGTGCTGATCACTATAAGGCAATTGGTACTGGAAAGAATTCTGGTGCAAGAAAGTCTACCAATTCGATGCACTACCTCTCTTTGACGCCGCAGTTGCAGAAGTTATTTATGGTGAAGGAGACTGCTGAAAACATGAGTTGGCACAGGCGAAAACAGATCGAAGGAGTGTATGATCATCTATCCGATGAAGAAGCATGGAAGCACTTTGATCGAGAGTATCCCAATTTTGCTTTGGATCCGCGTAATGTCAGATTGGGGTTCTCCTCTGACGGTTTTACCCTATTTGGACTTTCGGGCTTGCAGTATTCGTGTTGGCCTGTGATTGTCACTCCGTATAACTTACCGCGTTAGATGTGCCTGAAGACTCCGTATATGTTTCTAACCGTTATCATTCCAGGTCCGAACAATCCCAAGAGGAACATTGATGTGTACTTGCAGTCGTTGATAGATGAGTTGAATCAGTTATGGAAAGTAGGTGCCAACACGTATGATGTTTCCAGAAAGCAAAATTTTTAGATGAGGATAGCACTTATGTGGACTATCAATGACTTTTTGGCCTATAAAATATTTTCGGGAAGGAGCACTCATGGTCGTCTCTCATATTCGTATTGTATGGACCGAAATAAGGCTTTTCGTTTGAAATACGAAGGAAAATCATGCTTCTTTGATTGTCATCAATAGTTTCTGTTGAAAGATCATCCGTTACGGAGGAACATGAATGCATTCCGTACGGAGGTTGTGGAGAAGGCCTATCAACTGCCAAGGTGGTCCGGAGACACGATATGGAAGGAGGTCAAAGATTTTCCATGTGCCATCGAAGATCCTACAAGGGGGTACAAGTTTGATGGATTTAGTCGAACTCATAACTGGACAAAGAGGAGCATATTCCGGGACCTGCCATATTAAAGCACCAATGTAATCAGACAAAACCTTGATATCATGTATATCGAGAAGAATGTGTTTAACAACATAATTAATACTGTGATGGACGTAAAAGGAAGGCCGAAAGACAATCCTAAGGCCTGGTTGGACTTAGAAGAAATATGCAGATGCCCTACGTTGCATTTGATAGAGGAAGGGAATGAGAAGGTGATGCAGCCTAAGTCAATTTTCTTATTGGACAAGGAGGACAAAGGGAGACTTTATAGGTGTATCCAGGGCCTATAATTTTTAGACGGGTACGTGTCGAATCTGAGAAGATGCATCGACCCGAAGGAGAACAAACTGACGGGTATGAAGAGCCACAATTGTCACATATTTATGTAGAGGTTAATTCTACTTACATTTTGGGAATTCTTATCGCAGGTAGTTTGGGATCCATTGACAGAGGTTAGCATATTCTTCAACGATCTTTGTTCTACTAAGTTACTCGTCGATCATCTAGAAAAGCAGGAGAAGGACCATGTTGCTCGTCAATCTTAAGAGGTAGTTTGGGACCATAATTTTTTTTTACTTTAATAACAAATAATATATTTCTTAACAGGTCCAGTGGGGTGAGGATGCTAACATGGTGACAGTGTTCCTCGCCACTCATAGGAAGGGGGGACAACTTATCGATGATAGGGCGACACAGAGCTACGTAAGTATTACTTTTATGTTTTGTTAATTTTGATATAACTTAGCAAAAAATACATATAATTACTAATAAGTACCTAAGATACATAGCAAGTAGTACGCTTATCGATAGATACATATTTTTCTAAGATTAGTATAGGAGGCTCTGCGAAGAGTCGACCCAGCCTATACAGGGAGAGAGGGGTAGTTCCTCGCAACCCCCGGCCCACCCAGCTCCGTCGGATGATGAGATATGGATGAGAGCTATTGGTGGTCTGTATAGGGGTACGTACTACGTACAGAATCCTACGACGCCTATGTTGTGTCACAGTTCTCTAGGACACCCTATGCCGATGTGCATACCCCACAACCCCCCTTAGAGTCGCAGCAAGCCCAAGAGAGAGTTGACCTTCAGATCGTATCTCTGCGTGACGAGTTGATACAGAGGATTACGGTACAGCCGCAGCCGTACACGGACGATGCGACTCTCATAGCATATTTCGAATCGCTAGAGCATAGCATCATGGAGCTGAGGGATCTGGCTATGTCGACAAAGCGCAACATGATGTCGCTGCAGAAGTCACAGTCGACCGTAGGCGCTACTCTATCGAGAATGCATGCGTCATATATTGAGATGAACGAGCAAGTGGAGACCGTGGACGCTACACTATCGAGGATGCAGGCATCATATATTTAGATGGGCAAGTGAGTGTAGCATGGTACTAGGAGGTTGTTATTGGTCATGGATACTTGCGATGCTTGACTGATAGAGTTGGAGTAGCGACGTCCTCCTAGTCCGCCTGCATCATCATCTATATCGACTCCTGCATCGGGTTCCGTGATGCTTACACTGGAGCAGTTTGATGTGCTATTATCTCAGATTCGACGCGGCTTCTCCTTCTGATCAGTAGTAGCTTTTTTTCGACATGTGTGTATTAGCCCATTCATGAAAGTTTATACTTATTATTTGTACACTTTTATTATGTGACATATTTGTATATTTTTATTGTGTGATTGGATATTGTGTGACTACATTCGAGCCTTAGAGTCGTGTTTTTATTTATTTATTTTATCATTGTTGTTGTGTGATTGTACCGGTGTTGAGTGTTCCACCAAAGGGGTCGACAAACCCAAAAAATTCAACTGAGGGTTACTCCGAGTCTGTCTATTTATTTAAAATATGATACTGTAGGCATGTTGTATTGTGATATTGCAAGCATTCATTTATTTTAGTTTTTTTATTTTTTAATATTTGCGACATTTAGCAACGTTTAGTGACATTTAGCGACGTCATTAGCGACACGTAAGGACGTCGCTAAACTGTCTCATGGCGTCGCTGATCGTTAATACACATTGCTAAATATTGCTGACATGGCAATTTTGGCTATGTCAGCTTTTCGTCGTTGATTCTGTCGCAGGTAGTCGCTAAAGTTAACGACATTTACCGACCAAATTTTTACATCACAAATTTGGCGAAACTAGATGCTAAGAGTCGCCATTTTTGCCACTTTGTAACGTCGCTAAATTGCATCGCTACAATGATGTTTTTCGACGTTGTTTTTATCAACGACTAGCTTTTTCGCGACTAAGTCCAAACGTCGCTAAATACGTCGCTACTAGGTATTAGCGATGTATTTTTGACATTTTGTGACGCTTTCCTGCATCGTTAATTTGCCTTATTCTGGTAGTAAGATGGAGGTCAGCCTTGATCAACTACTGCATAATATCCATATGGAAGATGAGTTGAGGGACCAAAACAAAGTAGACACGCTATCCAAATAGTTGGCAAATGCCAACTTGGTACATGTTGGTAACTCCAAGGGAAAGCAAAATTATTCTCATAATTAGAAAAATAACTTTAACCATCTGAAGGTGAAGTCAGCATCGTTCAAACCAAAGTCTAAGAACGATGGGCTTATTTCAACTGCGGCAAGAAATGCTATTTTAGTAGAGACTGCATATACAAGTTCAAATATATGATGAATAAAGAAATACACGATATATATGATGCTAAACCATATAATTGACTCACTTTGTACCGTCGGCCCAAATCTCTGTCATCGTCTCCTCCGGAGGTGCGCATGGAGGATCTAGCTGATGCTGGGACAACGTCGGCTCGACCTCCTCCATATGCTCATCTGTCTCTATGGTTCCGTCAGCAGAAGAAACGCTGGACGAGGGAGTACTATCAGGCCTGGAACTACTCGTCCCATGAGTGATGCCACGTAACATCGTCGTAGCCGGAGATGTGACTGATCGATATAGTGGAGTACTAGGCGACGAGGATCCAGAATCAACAGTAGGCAGTACCGGGGGAGCACTCCGTCTAACTCAAGACCTGCCGAACCCTCCACGTTGCCCTGCCATACCTGATAACAACATATGATGAATAAAGAAATACACAAATATATAGTACATTCTACAGTCAAAATGTTATGCATATCTCACAGCATTCATAGAATTGTACAGTAAATAACTAGTGGTGTCAGAAGTCTAAATGGATAGTACATTCTATAGTCAAAATAGAATAAATATCTTCGTCAAAATAGTATATCTACAATCAAAATATAGTACATTCTAGAGGCAAACTATTTTATTTTTAATCATCTTTAGAAAATTCATCTTGTTCGCCTTTCTCGTCCTCCTCTTCCTCCTCATCTTCACTTTCATCTACTTTGTCTTTGTGTCATGTCATATTATGTTATGTCGTGTTAGAGATAGAGAGAGACAGAGAAAATAGACAGAGGGAGAAGCTCACCGAGCGAGAAGGAGGGGAGCTGGAGAGAGGAGAACGCCGGAGGGAAGAGGAGCCGCCGGAGGGGGGAAGGACGCCGGAGGGAGGAGGGGAGCCAGAGGAAGGAGGAACCGCCAGAGGGGGAGGACGCCAGAGGGAGGAGGGGAGCCGGAGAAAGGAGGAGCTGACGGAGGGAGGAGCAACCCGGAGGGGGGAGGATGCGGCCAGAGGGGGGTTGCCGGGATGGGGGGGGGTGGTTTAAAATTTTTGAGATTTCGAAGAAAATGGGGGGAAGGAAAAATCGTCAAACCCTATATGAAATAAATTAGCGACGTTGGTCTATACATCGCTAAACATCGCGGATATAATAATATACTATGACTTAAATACGTAAACGTCGCTAAAATTAAAAAGGTAGCGACATTTAGCGACTACCTAGCGACATATTATATATTTATAATAATTATAGTCGCTAAATGTCACTCCACGTCGTTATCACTGACATATTACGACATTTTATATGGATATCACTAAATACCTATAATTCAACGATGTTTTATTTGGACGTCGCTAAAAACGTCGCTAATCCCGCAATTTTAGTAGTGGGCAAACCATGCACAAACTGAAGTACTTGGGACCGTAGCGATGGTACTTAACCTAACTTCGAGGAAGTCACTGACGCTTCAAGATGTGAAGCACGTACTTGTGATTACAAAGAACCTAGTCTCGAGAAGTTTGCTCTGCAACGCAGGCTTGAGGATGGACATTAATGCTGGACAGATGGTAATGTCCTATAAAGGAACATACTTCGGAAAGAATATTTGTACTGAAGGGATGTTTAAACTATAAACTATAACTCATGCATTACTGTAAATGCAGTCTCTTCTTTTGGTTATTCTCTTGAGTTATGGCATAATAGACTAGGACATGTTCATTGTAAAAGAATAAACAAGATGTCTAGTCTAGGGCTTATCTCCAAATATGGGGGTAAGGAGGTGGAGAAGTGTGAGGTTTGTGTGAAGTAAAAGATCATAAAAAACTTGTTCAAACGGAAAATCTGAAGTACATATTTGTCACCCTCATATTTTTATTTGAGGGTAGTTTGGTAATTGACATGGGTATTTTAAATTTAGAATTTATTTTTATTTAAATATTGTGCATGCATGATTAATTAATTATTGTATTATTTATTTATTATTAGTTGTAGATTTATATTATACTTGTGTAGTGGACCTAACCTATTTATTAGATGCATAAACCAACATTTCATATGAGTTTAGTTTGAGCTCATGAATTAGGCCCATGGATTATGAGGTTGTATTTATTAGTGAAACCATTAGACTAGAACCTTCCCTCCCTAATTAATTTCTTCATGAGCGGCCCCAAGGGGTAATTAGGATATTTCATACTTGCTTGGAGAAGGGGTAGTGGCCGGCCATATTAGAGAGATGAGAGAGAGTGCCTCATTTTATTTCATTCCCAATTCCATTATATCTAGTTTTTTCTCTTCCAATTTCCTTCATTCCCTCATCATTCCTCCACAAATTTCTTCACAAATTCCTTTTCTATTCTTCATTTAAGGCTTCTACATCAAGGATCTACAAGAAGGAAGCAAGGAGCAAGAAGGAGGAGGCCAAGATCTACAAGGAGAGGAGCTACTTTCTATTTGGGGACTTTTTATTGGAAATCTATCTCCCAATAGGTACATTTAAGTTTTCCCACTTCTAGTAGACTCTAAATATAAGATTTAACCATAAGAAACTAATACACATGCATAGGCTATCCATATAAATTGGTTTTAGGTTCATCGGAGACCTACGGTGGAAGTTATGTGCATTTTGGTACCAATTTTAGGGGAATTACGAGATTAGCACATGTGGTATTTGTCATTTGATCTAATAGATCAATATGACCTATGATTGTTTGTTTGTGACTAGTTTTGTGTCCATAATTGGGTACGTATAGGCTGTATCTCGTCAATTTGACGAAACAGATTAATTTTGGGGGTTTTTCTCCGACACGAGGACTTGTATATATCATATTATGACACGGACACGTAGATGATCTAATTACTATATGTATTATTCATATTTATTGTATTAGACATGCTCGTGTCCTCCGGGATGTGTTTGGTTGTGTTTTGGAGCCGTATCGCAAGCGTATCATAGAATTAGTGTGATACGGGTGCGGTACACTCCACGTGTTTGGTGTTTTGCTCTTAATCCTGTTTGTGCATGTGTGTGTGTGTGTGTGTATATATATATATATATATATATATATATATATATATATATATATATATATATATATATATATATATATATATGAGTGTATATAATAGTGTATATAGTTATATATGTATATCTATGTATATATATGTGTGTGTTTGTATATATATATATAGGTGTTTTGTGTTAATATGTATATTTATGTGTGTGTTTGAGTATATGTGTGAGTATATATATATATATATATATATATAGTGAGGGACCTTGATACATATATCTATATGTGTGTGTGTGTGTGTGTGTGTATATATATATATATATATATATATATATATATATATATATATATATATATATATATATATATATATATATATATAGTAGTGTACATAGATGTGCCTTTGTGTTTAAGTGGTTGTGTTTGTGTGGTGTGTGAGTAAGCATTGTGATAGTGAGTGAGGGGTCTCAGGCAGCACAACAACTCGGGGAGCTACTGCAGCACAGTGTTGAGGGGCTCGGGCTGAGGAGCATAGCAGTCCCCACATTGTTCAGTGTGCAGCATGATGAGGGACAACATCAAGGGAGGTGAAGGATGTGCACTCGGGTATCAATGCATAACACAGTGCATTTGTGCATAGCAGTGTGCAACCTCAGCTTTACCTGCAGTAGCAAAGACCAGTAGCAGTTATTCAGTGTGCACCAACTGCATAGCAGGTGTAGCAGCAGACCACGATAGTGCTCGAGGAGAGCACAATAGCTCCCACACCAGGTATTAGCAGGAACTTAGGAGCCCGAGCACAGTATCAGTCTACAGATACTTTCCCTGTGCACTATCAGTAGAGGTTTCAGTTTCTTGGGTATTTGGGCTATGGTAATAGTTAGTCAAGGTATTGGTTTATGGGTAGTTAGTTGGTAGTAGTTAGTTGAAGGTTTTGGTTAATAGTTAAGTAGTTGGTATCTATAGTATCTTCATAGATAGTAAGTATTAGATATAGTTAGTTAGATATGTTTGGTATTATAGTTAGTTCTCTAATAGTATTGAGATATTATTTTAGTTAGTATATGTTAACTTATAGTTAGTACATTAGTTTGGGGTTTTATTTATATATGTGTTATAGCTATATCAATAGTGTTTTGGATTACCTCGGGATACCAAGGTAATACCAAGGTATTGGGCTTGGGTATCGAGATAGGTGTGATACGCATTGGTGCAAGGCCAATGTATCATATTTTATTTGTTTTGTTATAGTGTTATGAATATTGACTTGAATATATATCTAAAGTACTATTTTCATATAATTAAACTTGCGTATCTTAGTATACGATATTTTGAGTGTTTTATAGTATCTTAGATTAGCTTTTTATAGCTTAGTTTGATAGTGTATCGACTTAGTGTCGTAGTATTAGACTCTTGCACCCTAGATTTAGTCAGTTTGACCTAGAAATGGCTTATTAACCTAGAATTGCATCAACTTAACTTATTTTCATCCTTGAAGCTTGTATTGATGCAACATACCATATATAGGTCTGTGTAACACCATCTTGGGCATCGAGAGACACACCTTGCTCAGGACTTCAGGTGAGTACATTTCTATGATAGTTTTTAATTCATAATATTGTATATATGTATGTTCTAGAATTGTATACTTGAATTCGACACAGTGATTTCACGGACTTGTACTACATAGATCCTGTCAGGAGATGTTATCCCCTATCGTGTTCAGCGGGTACTCGTATACATGTATTTTATCGTGTATATTGGGTATTGATTTATATTTCGTGTTCACACACTGCTCGTGTTCAGTGTGCTTATTCGTGTACACCCACTGCTCATGTTCAGTGGTTATGATATTCGTGTACACCCACTGCTCGTGTTCAGTGGTTATATTGTGATTAGATCCATTGGTATTAGTTGGGGATGGGAGAGTATGAGTTGATTATGTGATCAAAGCCCTATTATTATATTGTGTACATTCTGGTTACATACCTCACTTGTAATCGTCTTACCTGATCATGTTCACCCAAATTGATTACATAATGAACTTGTATTCTGAGGCACATTAGTTAGATTGTAGTTACTTCATCATATTATTGATATTCATATTATTGTTCTATATTCTCGTACATTACCTGTATATCTATTGTTCATTCATTTCATATGTTAGTGAACTTGTATTTTATTTCTATTATCTGTTTTATATGCTCGATTATGTTATTAAAACTGCTTTCAGAGGTATGTACTTCACTCCAATCCTGACTGGATATATTTTTCCAGATGACTGGCTTATAGAGCAGTGTCTCACATTCTACTGGCCGCATGACGGCGTACCTATAGAGGATACTTCTATAGACCAGGATGACTTAGTTGTAGAGCCCGATGAGGTCTAGTTTATTTGTGTTGGAATATATTAGACTATTATTTGTGGAGATTCACAGTTGTATATTATTTCATATTGTCGATTGTATCTTATTCTTTCTTTCGCTATTTCATTCGTGCATTATCTTTCTTAGTTTATTTTGTGATTGAGATTAGTTATTCTTGTGAGATACCATATTGTTCCTCCGTTTGGAGTTGAGATGATTGACATGTACCATATTATATTGTTGAGATGTTAGATAGTTAGAAATGACCCAGACAGCGTTCTATCGCCGATTCTGCGGCGTAGGCTGGGCGTAACCACGTAATCGTGCCCGAATATTCGGGTGTGGGTCGTGACAATATCTTCTGGAGTTGGTGCACTCATATATATATGACTTAAAACAGTTCTCCACAAAGGTCGAGATAAAGTATTTTATTACTTTCATCGACGACTACTTAAAGTATGTGTTCGTCTATCTGCTCAAGTCTAAAGATGAAGCATTCGAGAAGTTTAAGGAGTTCAGGGCTGAAGCTGAAGGTCGAACTGGACAACAACTCAAAAGACTCAGAAGTGATCGATAAAAAGAATATAGTGTGGGGGTGTCATACGCAGAGTGTCGTACGCCGCTTCTGATGTCACTTCTCATGAACTCTGGTTCAAGGTCAGACCCAACTTGAATGTCATTCTAGTATGGGGGTGTCTGGCGTATGTGAAGCTCCCGGACTTGAAGACACATAATCTGGGGACGAGGACTACAAAAGCTATTTTCTTAGGATATGCTGAAAAGAGTGATTCTCGGAGGTTCCTTGATATCGAGTCTAACTATATCATTGAATCTTGCGATACAGAATTCTTCGAAGATAAATTTGTACGTCACAAGAATGTGGTTATCACAAAAATTTTGGAGAATAATGTGAGTGGAACAGAGGCTAGTGCTTCTAATGAAGATGTGGTCCGAGAAGAATTTGTTATTCTCGAGACAATGTTTGAAACAGAACTCGCAGAACCAAGATATAAGAGAGTGAGGAGACAGAAGGAGTTCGGAGATAATTTTGTTACCTATCATATGGAAGCAGATCCGCTTACCTATGATGAGACGATCAAGACCAGTGTTAATGTCTTCTGGAGGGAGGCTACTAATGATGAGTATGACTCAATAACCTCCAACAATACTTAGGTGTTGGTCGATCTACCTGAAGGAGCTAAACCTATCGAATTCAAGTGGATCTTCAAGAAGAAGATAAGGCCGATGGAACTATTGACAAGTTCAAGGCAAGGCTACTTGCCAAGGAGTTTTCTCAGAAGCAAGGGATCGACTAATTTGACATATATGCTCTAATAGCGCGAATGACGACTATCATGATGTTGATTTCTATAAGTATAATTTATAAGCTAGTTATACATCAGATGGATGTGAAAGCAGCATTCCTGAATGGTGAGTTTACAAAAGATATTTACATGCAACATCCAAAAGAATTTATCGTCAAAGGTACAAGGTCTGCAAGTTGGTAAAATTATTATACGGTACGAAGCAAGCTCCCAAGATGTGGCATGATAAGTTTGATAAAGTTATTAGATCAAACAGCTACAGGGTCAGTGAGACAGACAAGTGTGTTTACACAAAGTTTGTTGATGGGAGAGGAGTCATCGTTTGTCTATACGTAGACGACATGCTGATTCAGGGTACGTATCTTGCACGTGTCACTGAGAAAAAGAAGTTCCTCTAATCCAAGTTTAGTATAAAGGAATTGGGGGAAGCTGATGTTAATTTGGGATACAGATCATCTAGACGGACACTAGAGTGGCACTATCACAGTTTTATTACATTGAGAAGATGCTCACACGCTATGGATATCAAGATCTTTCAATAATCGATACTTCGTACATGTATAAAAAAATTGAAGCCAAATCCAAGGAAAAGTGTTAGGCAACTGGAGTATTCGAGCGTCACCGAGAGTTTGATATATGTAACAACTGCCATAAGACCTGAAATAACTTTTACCGTAGGGATATTGAGTCAATTCACGAGCAACCCAGATATTGAGCACTAGAAAGCTATGAAAAGAGTAATATAATATCTCTAGAGGACTCAGAAGTATGCATTATACTACAACGGGTATCCGAAAGTAGTGGAAGGCTTTAGTGATGCAAGCTGGTGTTCAGAAGTAGAGGGAGAAAGGTCCACATGAGGATACGTCTTCTCCTTGGGTGGAGCTGTTATATCGTGGAAGTCGAAGAAGTTGACAATGCTCTCTCATTCCTCAATGGAATCTGAGTTCTTTGCACTGGCAGCTACAGTGGATGAAGCAGAGTGGCTTCAGGAGCTCATGTATGATCTTCCAGTGGTTGGTGCGTAGATTCCAGTGGTATCGATATACTGAGACATCTAAGTATCTACAGCGGTGGCATCAAATAATCTCTTCAATGGTAAGAAGATGATTGTAAGTCTGAGGCATAGGACAATGAATGATCTTATCAAGACTGGAGTCATTGTCGTAATTGATGTTCAGAGCCAGGAAAATTTGGCCGATCCGTTTACCAAAGGTCTCAAGCGCCAACTGGTCAAGGATACAATAATCAAAATGGGCTTGGCGACATTCTATTATTATATCTTTGTAAATCTACCATAAAATTTTATGCTATTAGTTCAAAGAGAAATCTACTAGGCATCTAGATTTTGGTTCAAAGAATAAACTTTGACTAGGAGAATATATGGAACAGTGGGTAGTCCTTTGAGATATTGAGGGGTTACGAACCCAGAACTACTGTTGTCTACTATTTGTTCTTTATGTAGAACAAGTCCCGTGGGAGGATGGATTAGACGCCTTAATGAGTTCTCAGATATTTGGAATGTCCGGTGTGCTTTACAGGAAGCATGGGTAGCGCAATACTACAGAGGATCATAGTACTCTATTCTATAATGGGGTGACACCATGATGAGGTACCAAGAGAGGGTAAAGCCTCGGCTTCGGGCCATGTCATAAGGGCGTAGCCCTGCGCATTGGCAGGTGGCCTAATGCTATAGAATAAATATTGGTAGGCAGCACTACAAAAAGTCTAGTGATGTCATGTTACAGTGGTGTGACACTAACAAAAGGTAAAAGATGTGAAGCCTTGGTTGTGCTAGCCATATCATGCGACGTAATACCGCAAGGAACCGCAAGGCTTCATGCTAGGCAGTTTAGCACTAAAAAGAGGCTGGGACCTCATGCTACAGTGGAATGACACCACATTGAGGTATAGCCTCGGCTTTAGGCCATGTTATAGCGGCATAGCACTACAAGGAAGCACAAGGCTTCATGCCAACAAATATTTAAAAGAACTCACCTAGAGTGTGTGAAAAGCGATATAGGGCATCTTTTGAGGGTAATCTTATAGACTCCCAACATGTACACACCGAAACCATACATGCACATGGCCTTTAATGTGCAACCAAAAACACAACTGATGTCATTGTGTGAGTGGAAAGAATTCCAGCTACGTTAAAGAATTCAAGACTTAGTCCATTTTTGTATCATACTTCTATTTGATCCATGCGGGAAGATTCAAGTCAAATCGATATCTATCGTAATACATGATGGTCAGTCACTGTGGAGAATGCTAAACCTATATATATTGAGATATGCGGAAGATTGTTGGTATTGTATCATTTGGACTTGTAAAGATAGTCCCACATTGCCTATACCACTAAGTGGGTATCTCAATATAATATTTTGTATGTGTTGAGGTATGAACATGGGTGTGGTAGGGCACATAGGTGCCATATGGGGGTATTTTTATTAGAAGAAAAAATGATTAACTCCTCAATGGAAGTATTTATGCTTTTTGTCATGCTTTTAGAATTTATTCTATAAGAGCTAAGCCCCAAAGGGGCTTTGCGACTCAGACTCGGACTTGGACCCGGGATTGGTGTCACTCCCCGTTTTCAGTATGCATATTGGGATCATATTTTTTTTGCTGTAAGTTTATTTTATTGCATGAGACTAGACCTATTATTTGGTGGAGGGTTGGTTCGGTTTATTTTGAGGTTAGGGCTTGGTCATGACTTGAATCTTGGGTCAAGTGAACCCAAAATCTCCATGTATATAAACCAAATATCTCATTCTCTCTCTTTATTCTTTCTTTTCTTTCTCTCTTATCTCTCCCTCCACCCTTAGGCAAGTAGATCTTGCATGAGTAATGGAGAAACCCTCCATATTATTAGATTATTATGAATGTTGTATGATTTTAAGCATGTTTAGGACTTGGTATTTTCGGATTTGGTGGATGGAATGGTATAGATCTGAATTTTTATGAGAGTTGGTGTTCTTGAGTTTTTCTTGATTTTGATATTCAAAATCTTGTTGTTTTCGAAAACTTATTGTTCTATGTCGAGGAGCATTTCATTTTGAGTGGTTTAAAACTTTACTTTATTGGATTTGGACCCCTGACGGATTTTTCATGGAGGAAACCCACTTTTGATTTTGGAGTTTCTGCCATGGCAAAACTTGCTGTCTGGGATAAAGAAGACTTCATGCGACCAGCACCATGCGACCGAGAGTGCTATGCGGCACGAGCGCTTTGCCGCATACCCTTGCAGCATGCGCCTATCTTGTTAGGTGCATGACTGATTTCATACTTGTGATATGGAACTCAATGCTTGAAAAAGCTAAGTGACAGAACTATTGTAGTTGACTCGCTGAACAAATGAAACTTTACTAAGTCCGAGTAGCGCCTATGCGGCCAATAGAGCGTGCGGCCAGGTGTCTATATGACTTTTTTGGACGCATGACTCTATACCACCTTGGCACATCTTTTTATGATTTTGTATTTTCTCTCTGACACACTTATGTCTTGTCACATCAGTCACTTTATGTTACTTCCCTGAAGCTTTATTTATTGTCTATCACTTTGGCACTTGTCCCGAGGAGTAGAATTTAACTCGGACCATACGCCCTGGACTTCTCATGCGGCCTATAAACCTATGCGTCCTAGAGATCCATGTGGACTAGCTATTTTATTTAGAATATTTCTTACTCTATTGTAGTTGATTCGGGTTAATACTTGTGTTATAATTATAAGGAAGAATGGACTTAGTAACCAGACCTCATGCTAGACATAACCTTGTGCTAAGATTGGCTATGTAGATGGCATGAATATGTATTATACTAAGATTTATGTACGGACAAGGCTAAGTAATAAGTGATTAACCAGCTATGTAAATGACATAAGCTTCGTGTTACAATGTGATCAAGATTCATGTGACTCCCTGAATAATTGATAATTGGACTCGAATACTGTATCCGTGCTGATACAATTATTTCCTGATAGTGTACATGATCTAAATGTGCACTGAGGTGCGACATACCGTGTTACGTGTTAAGTAATTAATATTTGGGTTGTGCATCGAGAATGCCTCCAAATTCCTGAACGCATGATAATATATATATATATATATATATATATACATTTCTAGATGAGGGTATTCTTGGCCTTTGAAATATTTATTATTTATTATTTAGTAGTTAAATATTATATATTGTGCTACTAATTAATTATATTGAGTTATGCTATTTAATTAATTGTTAGTAGGCTAGCCGATATTTATTTGGACTTGTCATTAGTGGACCCATTAGTTGTCATGATATAATTGAGTCCAATATTGGATTAGGCCCATTAGATCCACTCTCTTAATTAATTAAGAAGATTATATTAGTTTCATGAAGAATTAGAAGCTTTCTAATATAGCCCTTCCTAATTAAACCTCATGACTAGCTAGTAGGGGTACATTGGACATTTATTGTTGCTTGGGAAGGAGAAAATGGGAGGGGGGACACTTATGAGGGTACTCTCTCTCTCTCTCTCTCTCTCTCTCTCTCTCTCACACACACACACACACACACACACACACACACACACACACACACATACACACACACACACTTTCTCCTCTTATTAGTTTATTTTATTAGAGATCCCCAATTGTGTTCTTCCCCAAATTGACTCATCTCTCCACCAAATTCAACCCAATTCACACTCTTTACATCTCAATATCATCATATAAGAAGCATTGTAGCTTGGATTACAAGAAGAACTTGAATGAAGAGGAATTGACTAGAAGATTGTGTCATAATTGTGTCTATTGAGCATTTTATTGCGAATCCATCTTCCAATAGATAAATTTTGAATCTGCTCTATAATCTAGACTCTAATTCATGTATTTAACCATTAGAAATTATCCCTTGGCTTAGGGCTACCTATAGGACCAATAACTAGGTCCATATGACTTGTATTATGGAATCTACATGATAATTTATGTCCAATTATGGAGAATTCCGAGATTGACACATCAAGTGTAACGACCCATTCCTCTCAAGCGGATAACTGATTCAAACGACAAAAGTGCAAGGACCCGACCCATTTTGCTCAGCGAGAATACTCTTTTGAGGCAAATAATTTCCATACTTGGCCCTTCAGGAGTTCCGACATAGGCTTTCAAAGGCTCGCTCGGAGTATCGCTTGACCGAGGTGAATCATCGCTAAGGTGGGTGGCTACGATGAACTTGTCTTTTCTTAGCCAAGATACTTAAAATATGGAAGATACATGCTAGTCGCTTGGTGAATTACCTCCTTCATGCTAATAAAGAATACAATGCACCTAGCTAAGGAAATAATCCAAACTTGTATTGCTTGTGTTAGAACATGGAAATAAAACTTTGCTTATAAATAGACCCTCGCATGCTACCTTTGCCTTGTGCAACTAGACCCTACTATGCCTCGAGTAGATGATATATATATATACTCTTCGTAGTGCACTTTTCATTTAAGTTTATACTACACGTCCCTAGATCATGTCGCTCGGTATGTCCCTTTATGGTTTTACTCCTCGCTTTACCCATAGACTATGCCCGAGTAAATGCTTATGTCCGTATGAATAAAATGCTTGCCTGCTTATATGTTAACTTGTAATGTTGCCTTGATCCAATACTTGCCACAATAAAACTTATGCCACAATCAAGTAACACTATCGCGTATCGTGCATGCATCTTGTTAGCCAGAAGACTATCAAATAGTCCTTTTGTGCAATATGAACCTGCAAGTATCCGAGACCGTTAGGTCGCCAAGGCAATCCTCGAACCAGGGGAATACATCAAGTTAAACTATGAACGAGAATCTTGTTAAGTAAGTAAAATAAAGAGTCAATGCACGTGGAGCAATGCTCGTTCAGAAAAAGAATCAAGAATTATCATGTCATGTTGTAAATTTGGAATGACCCAAGACTTGCATGTCACGGACAACGTGCATACAAGGTATTAAATGGGTTCCTACAGATGGTCTCTAGGGCACTGGAGCCGATCTGATCAGGATGGAACATTATATTAGTCTTCGTGTTAGGGCGGGATGACCTGTAGCGCCTCGTGTTCTTTCGTTGCACTTCATTCTCGCTCAAAGACTAAGTAGTCTCATGTTCGAGCAGGATGGCATGCAACGCCTCATGTTCTTTCGTTACAGCCATTCCTGCTCAAGACTATAATATGTCCTTTATAGCTATGCCAGTGACTCATGTTCATATAGATAAGTCATCCTCGCTTAGCGTTTATCCGGGTGTGAGTCATTACATTGCCTCAAGAATATCTGAAACACCTGAACGATCATGAGGATAACACACTTGTGTATAATTGACACTTGTACATATGGAGCACTTTAATATTTTATGTAATACGCCTTATAAACTATGTAACTCGTGCACCCAAAAGATAACCTCGCTCACGACACTTGTGTTTGCATCTGCTATTGCCCCTGGATTAATGCTCGTGCTTGAATTAACTTAGTTTACCTTGGACAGGGAAGGTCAAATGGTAAGTTGGTAAGTCTTGCAGTATTTCATATATCGCACGGCATACTGCCACACGAGTTAGGCTTTTCATATATGCCATAAAACTGATCCTAAGGCAAGATTAAAAAGATAACTTAATAGATGGTGCACGGAACCTATATAACGTGTTTGAATTTGTCAAGCGGGCGAGATGCCTCGCCACTAGTGCATTCATGTACTAATAGCCCACCATATTGCTTGCAGGGTACGGGAGAACCTTGTTCGGTGCGGATGCCTCCTTCGTGCGTGCTGAGGCATGGAGTTCACTCTGAAGCCTTGGAACGTTACGTCCGGAACTGAAGCACATATAGAAGACATAATATTGGAACATCGCCTATATATTATTCCACAAATATAGCCACTTGGAACGCTTTTACTGTTTCAGAGAGAGAGAGGCTTGAGCGATTTGTAATCTCAGCCAAGCGCCGCCTGTAACACTTGTTTAATATCAATAGAGTTTCCTTTACTTTAATACTTGTGTTATTCAATGCTTCCGCTATTGACGACTCTGTGAACTTGTTACCAATCGCCTGTGCGTTTAAATTTTTGCTGCACTCGGACAATCTGTGCTACTCTACGGCTTAGACCTCTTATCGCCTGTTCATATTACGGCCTTGCACGGACGTGGCTTAGGCTCATGCGGCATCACGCCCAGATGGGTCAAGCATTGTCCTGCGGGAGCGCTGGCGTGGTGATTCTCGCCTAGCAGGAACGCCGATATCCTGCGGGAGATCGGGGCATGACATATTGGTATCAGAGCATAGCTTTACGCCTTTGGACTTCGTTTTAATTTTCTCAATTTTGAAAGCTCGTTCGTGGGTTATGTGCATACGCTCTTTCTCAATATCCCATCGAAATATTCTAAACAATAAGTCTAAATACTTTCAAAAAGTATATGAATGATATGATTGCTTGTACGAAATTGTGATGCGAAGGCCTTTGTGCCGACCTGTATTAGACTTGGTTGGAATAGACTCATGCTAGAAATTGCAAGATATGTGCGAACCCGAATGCCTATACGTGATATCCAACTAGTTAGTGTGAGGAATAGAATATCGCCCGAACGGTTAGCTATGCACACAGCCTTTCGGCTAAGTTGTGTAGAGTATCGCACGCCAAGACCCATTGGTGCAAGCTAAGTTGCAAACAAGATTGGGATATCGTTTAGATAAGAAACAAGTCTGACTTAGAATGACAACCGATAAAAATATTATCAGTTTATCGCTTAGGCGAACATAGAGAATCGTGCTTAGATTTTTGGAAATAGCTCGAACGGTATTTCGTGTCGGAAGATATAAATTGAATATGATTTACTTGGATGACTATCAATGGAATATATATACGAGATAAGATTTATCAAGAGATACCTAAGTATCGTGCATGAATTCTAAAGAATGACTTAGTGAATATACTAGCGATTGATGCGAACACGATTGAGGATTTGATTTGGTGACTCGATTCTGAGTAGTGTATGGATCATTTAAAAATGTCCAAAAAGATTCATAGGTCTCGTGCTATAGTCGGATTAAACGATTGGAATAATATTTTGAGCAAATGATAAGCCTTATATCGAATAGGAATCTATGAAAATAGAAATCGATATCTTGGTTAAGGAAACTTGTTAGAAAATTGGAGTATCGTGCGAGCGATTTCGGATTGAAATAAACGGACTAAACTTGAATACAATATCGCTCGAATATAAGTTAGCCCGAGAATGAATATTGTGGTTCGATGAAAGAGATAAACGATAACAGATTTGACTTGGAGTTTGGAAGAACGATCTTGAAATCTAGTTCGAAATGATAACCTTCGAAATCAGTCCCAAAGAGAACGATTATCCTGCGGGAGCGCATGCATGGTGATTTCACGAACGGTGTGGATGATCGAACTCACGGGAACATGTTCGATGATTAATCCAAATAAACTCGATGAATAGAACGTATCAAAAGTGGATAGACTTGGGCTTGAATATTTAAAACTTTGTTGTTTGAGGAATGCTAGAAGTAGACTATGGATTTACTGAACGGTAACATTGAAGGTGGATAATTTTGCTAGACGAAATATAACCACTGCATGAATGGACATGACTTGATAGATTTTATATATAACTTGGATGGAGCAAAAGTAAAATATAAGGTGTCTTGATCGTTTCGAAGATAGCCATAACGTTTAAATGTTCTTGTCTTGTGCGAGCGTAACTCTATGCTGTCACGCCCCAGTCCCAAAATACGTAGGACTAGGAATACGTAACACGCCAGCCGTATGTATACGAACTCCAATATATGGAAACCATATACACACGTACGCTGTACATGAATATCCAATCCACAGTGGTAATATATGTCACAACAAGTCACACGCAGTTCTATATCTCATCCACGGCACAAATAATGGATAAATGGAAATCAATAACTGAATATCAAAGAAGCAGTCTCAAATAGTAATCTCAAAGTGTGATAGTCGGGTGGAAACAAATTCACTGTAATTCGACTATAATAAACTACTAAAGAAAGAAGAGAATAAACTCTAATATAAGAATAAATGTCTCGAAAAGAATAGCAACTAAAATCTCTAAACAGCTGCAAATGAATCACATATAATCAGAAGGTAAGATCGTCTCAGACTGATAGGTAGCGTCAGGTCCAGGTCCATACTCCTGCGGGTACTCCTGCTCATCTATATCTGGAAAGGGACCATGTCCTCAGAGGGACGTAACAAGATACAAAAAATACATGCCAATAAAGTACTGAAAATAAACATCCATTGGGGTCGCCTAACCGTCTAAGTGAATGCAGTTAAGAACACCTTTCCCCACAAGTGAGCTATCTGGCTGAAAACCTGGGATTTGGCATGGTTCTCTATTGGAGATCCAGGGGCCTATAAAGGCATGATGACTTTCGAACGCCGGAGGCCCGCCTGATAATAATATAATATATAGTGGTCATCACCGCCCGTATCTCCAGCGGAGAATCCGGCCGCACAATAGAAAAAAGTACAAAGGAGCTCAAATGCGATACTTGTTGTTCTTTCCACCCAATGCTCTAAGCATGTCATATCCATGACACGATAAACCTCTAATAACCGCCAGGTCTACTAGCATGCAAAGTTTCTATTGGCAGTTATCCCTATCCGTCGCGTACCGGTGAAGACGGAACGGAGTTTGGTCGAGCGAGTCGACGGAAAACAATTCCGGAGCGAAGGTGCCTCGTGTGGAAATCTGCAGTCCGCGAGGTCGGAGTCGTCGGGATGGTTTGGATGGCTTGGCGGGGCTTCTCTGGCTGGGGTGACGGCTCTAGATGAGAAGAGGAGGTCTGGAGATTTTAGGTTAGGGTTTTTGAAAGATAAATAAATATATATATATATAATAAGGAGAGAGAGGTTGGGAGTGGTCGCGGCCGAATGCTTCGGCCAAGGGGGGTCGGGTCCCTGGGTGTTTACTAGTTGCTGAAGGCTAATGCAAAGGGGCGGGTCCTATTTGGTTAGTGAATTGCTAAAGTGGTGCTTTGCTTGCTAGCAATTTGCTAGCAAGTTGAAAGCATTTGCTATGCTTTAGTATTATTATTATATTATTATTATTATTAATTAATTCTCATTTAATAATTTCTTTCCTTAATCTTTTCTTTTCCTATTAATATATGCATATATATATATTTGTATATATATATAATATATATACTCATAGAAAAATTCTAGATTAGAATAATGCACACTATTAAGCTAGCAACTGCTCAAGGGGGTCTCCTACATAGAATAAATTCTGAAAAATTCCTGATGGTCCCATAAGTCCTCTAAGTGTCCGAACACCTAAAATAAAAATTATTAAAAATCTATTTCTCCTATTTAGACCTAATTACTATAATTTAATTAATAATTAATAAATAAAGGGTGTATACGATTTTCTAGGAAGGGAGTTTTACATTCTACCCAACTTGTAAAAATTTTGTCCTCGAAATTAAAATTAAGCCACGATAGAATGCAAGAATGGTGTAAGATATAAATTAACAATATAAATTCATACCTTGGTCTGCGAATAGGTTCAGAAAACGCTTGCGCATGTCGTCCTCGCGCTCCCAAGTTGATTCTCTTGGCGCGCCATGCCTCCATGCTACGCGAACCAAGGGAATACACTGGTTCCTCAATACTTTCTCTCGACGATCAAGGATTCCCACGGGTTGCTCTTGGTAAGACAAGCTCGGCCCAATGGTGATCTTCGAATGGTCGAGAACATGACTGCTGTCTGCCACATATCGCCTGAGATGCGACACATAGAATACGTCATGTACTCCCTCTAGTGAAGGTGGTAGCGCAAGTCGATATGCCACCTCTCCGACTCTCTCGGGCACGTCAAATGGTCCAATATACCTTGGACTCAACTTGCCGCGCCCTCCGAATCGGATGGTGCCTCTGGTCGGCGATATCCTCAAGAAGACGTGATCGTCCTCTTTGAACTCTAAGGGACGACGATGAAGGTCTGCCCACTGCTTCTGCCTGTCTTGCGCTGCTCGCAAGTATACCTGAATCTTCTTGACTGTCTCTACGGTGTTGACCACCAACTCGGGTCCCAAAATCTGACGTTCTTCCACGTCACTCCAACACACAGGAGACCTATATTTTCTTTCATACAATGCTTCAAACGGAGCCATCTGAATACTCGCTTGATAGCTATTGTTGTAAGAAAACTCTACAAGATGTAGGTGGTCCTCCCATGATCCTCCGAAGTCTAACATGCAAGCCCTCAACATATCCTCCAAGGTCTGAATAGTACGCTCCGACTGCCCATCTGTCTGCGGGTGGTAAGATGTACTGAACTTCAGACGAGTACCAAGACTATCTTGCATGCTCCTCCAAAAGTGCGATGTGAAGCGCAAATCTCTGTCCAATACAATGCTGAATGGTATGCCGTGCAATCTCACGATCTGCCTCATATATAAGTCAGGTAAAGCTTCTGTAGACTGACCCACTCTAAAAGGTATAAAATGGGCTGACTTGGTGAGTCGGTCCACTATTACCCACACTGCATCTCTCCCACTTGGACTCTTGGGAAAACCCGTAACGAAGTCCATAGTGATGTGCTCCCACTTCCACTCTGGAATCGGAAGTGGTGGCAATAGTCCTGTTGCCCTCTGGTGCTCTGCCTTCACTTGCTGACATACCAGACATTTAGCTACAAAGCGAGCTATCTCTCTCTTCATTCCATGCCACCAAAAGTGCTGTCGTAAGTCGCGATACATCTTGGTGCCTCCAGGATGAATAGAATAAATCGAACTATGAGCCTCTGCCATCAGCTCCTGTCGAATCTCTCCATCTGGAACATAAAGACGATCACCACATCGTAATATCCCATCCTCATGAATGCGCAATCCTGTCTGCTCTCCGGCCTCTGTCCTTTCCTTTAGTCTCCTAAATCTGGCATCTGTAGGCAAAGATGCCTTAATCCTCTCTACCAATGATGATTGTACTTGCAAGTTGGCTAGTGTCCCATCTGCTCCGGGTAATATCACTTCAATGCCAAACTCTTGCAAGTCCTCCAATAGTTCCCTCTGTGCTGTCAAGAAGTAAGCTGTTGGCTTCCGGCTTAACGCGTCTGCTACCACGTTAGCCTTGCCTGGATGATAATGTAGCTCTATCTCGAAATCTTTTATTAACTCGAGCCATCGACGTTGCCTCATATTTAACTCCTTCTGCGTGAAGACGTACTTGAGGCTTTTGTGGTCTGTATAGATCTCCACTCGTTCCCCATATAAGTAATGTCTCCATAGCTTCAGAGCAAATACAACGGCTGCAAGTTCCAAGTCATGAGTCGGATAATTCTTCTCATGTACTCGTAACTGCCTAGATGCATATGCAATCACCTTGCCATGCTGCATCAATACGCATCCTAAGCCTTTTCCTGATGCGTCACTGTAGATCACATAACCTCCTGATCCTGACAGAATCGTCAATACTGGTGCTATAGTCAGTCGTTTCTTCAACTCTTCGAAGGCTGCTTGACACTCGTCAGTCCATATAAATTCTTGATCCTTACAAGTCAAACGAGTCATAGGTGCCGCTATCCTTGAGAAGTTTTCCACGAACCGTCGGTAATATCCCGCAAGTCCAAGGAAACTCCTCACCTCTGCTGCTGATTTAGGAACAGGCCATGTCTCAACTGCTGAGATCTTCTCTGGATCAACAGAAATACCATCTCCTATAACAACATGTCCAAGAAATAAAACTCTGTCCAAGAAGAACTCACATTTGCTGAGTTTAGCATATAACTGCTCTCTTCTCAAAGTCTCTAGAACAATCCGCAGGTGCTCCTCATGCTCCTCGTGGCTCTTCGAATAGACAAGTATATCATCTATGAAGACGACCACGAACTGGTCCAAGTACTGGTGGAAGACTCGATTCATCAAGTCCATGAAGATCGTTGGAGCATTAGTCAATCCAAATGGCATGACCAAAAACTCGTAGTGCCCATATCTTGTTCTGAATGCGATCTTCGGAATGTCCTGCTTCCGTACCTTCACTTGGTGATATCCTGATCTCAAATCTATCTTCGAGAATACCTTAGCTCCACTGAGTTGATCAAACAGGTCATCAATGCGTGGCAATGGATATTTGTTCTTCACTGTCACTGCATTCAAGGCTCTGTAGTCAATGCACATACGCACTGACCCATCTTTCTTGGGTACAAACAACACTGGTGCTCCCCAGGGTGATGCACTCGTTCGGATGAAACCTTTCTCCTCTAGCTCTTTTAACTGTGCCTTCAGCTCGTCCATCTCCTTCTTCGCCAGTCTGTAAACATGCGATGCTATAGGTGCTGCTCCGGGTGCTAGTTCAATTGAAAACTCTACGTCTCTGTCTGGGGGTAGTCCTGGAAAATCCTCTGGAAAGACGTCTAGAAATTCTAAAATAATAGGGTGATAGACAACATCGTCCATTGCGAGCTACATACCATCAAGGATTTCTGTGGATCCTCGGGCAAACTCAAGTTCAGGCTGGCCTGGTACCTTAAAAAGAATGCTTCCTCCAAAGCAATCGAAGAAAGCGTGGTTCTTGCTTAGCCAGTCCATTCCAAGCACAATATCAAAAGACGGCATAGGAAGGACTAAGAGTTGGGCATTCATCTCTCTGCCACGTATCACTATAGGGCTCGATCTATAAACTCGACTAACTGGTACAACTCCTCCTCCGGTAAGAATTCTAACACAACTAGATAATGGTGTAGAAGCAATGTTGTGTTTGACAATAAAACTAGATGATATGAATGAGTGGGTGGCTCCTGTATCAAATAATGTCACAGCAGGAAAAGTAAAAACAAGGGTAATACCTGCTATAACATCCACCTCATGATCCATGTCATCTACCTCCAATGCAAAAGCTCGCTCGTTCCTCTGCGGTTGTCCATGTCCAGTCCTCATATACTGCTCCTCCTGAGTAGGTAGCGGTGGTCCTCACTGAAATCCTCCTGCTGCTGGGGGTCGGGGTACTCCCGGTCCGGTCATCTGCTGGGCTGGCTTCGGTGCTGGAAGCGCTAGTCTCTGTGCTGGTGGTGGTAGTGTCGATGCCTGCATTGGGCAGTCTCTCGCCATGTGTTGTCCGGAGCCACATCTCATACACTGCCCCAAGCGGGTCCGACAATCTTTCGAAATATGTCCGATTCTCCCACAGTAATTGCAGTAGGGCTTTCCCGAATTCTGATACGGTGCTGCTCGGTGTTGCTGATGCTGTTGTGCCAAGGGACGTCTGATAGGTCCTTCCTGTTGTGTCCTGGCTGGTCCCTGCTGTATCCTTGCTGATCCTTGTTGTGTCCGCAGCTGACCTCCATTTCCTCTGCTAATGGTTTCCTGAAATCTGGCCTCTGTCAGTAGTTCAGCGTAAGAGACTCGGGACTGCGAGCTTGTATAATGTTGTAGCTCCTGGGTCAGTCCTCGATAAAATCTCTTAGCCTTAGCCAAGTTATTTGGTATCAAAGTAGCACCATATTTGCTGAGTCGACTAAACTCAGCATCATACTCGTCCACTGTTCGGTTTCCCTGCTCCAAGTGAAGAAACTGATCATACAAGGTGTCCCTGACAGTGTCCGAAAAGTACTTTCCCTCAAAGCACTCAAGAACTGCTCCCAAGTCTGGTAAGTACCCAACTGGCGCTCCATGGATTCCCACCAGTGATGAGCATTACCATCTAGAAGCGTCCGTACACCTGTCATCCATAGGTCCGTCGGTAACTGCGATGCCTCCAGTAGCTTCTGCGTGTGAGTGATCCAGTTGGTAGTCTCCTCCGGGCTCTCAGTGCCCTTGTACTGCCTTGCACCCATCTGAACAAAATCCTTTACTGATCCAACCCTAGCTCGAGGTACTGGAGCTACTGCTTGGGCTGGTACAGTAGCCTGTGCAGCCATCCTCTCCAGTGCTACCAAAAATTCTTGCCTCTGCTCGGCTGCCTGCTGCCTCTGTTCCTGTATCATCATCTGAAAGAATTGGAACATCTGCGCTTGGCCATCTTGCGGTACTGGGACAGGTGGAAGGTTCCCAATAGGTGAAGCGGGAAGATCAGATGAAACTGGAGTGTGAGTCTGTCCATCTGGCCCCGGAAGCCTAGGAATCGTTGGAGTCCCTCCTTGAGTCTGACCATTGACTCCAGAAGTTGCGTCGCCATCGGCGGCAGTACATCCATTCTGCATATCCATCTCTCTGCAGTTGATGTACGAAATGATTAAAAAAAGTACAGGAATCAAACAGGATACAAGTATAAAATAGGAAGGATGAATTTCAATCAAGCGTGGATGAGATCCTTATACTCTATTCCTATACGCAGGCTTGTTCGGTACAGTTACGTAACTGAGACAATATATTCTTGACCTGCATGGGCCACCACAAAAACATGTCACGCCCCAGTCCCAAAATATGTAGGACTAGGAATACGTAACACGCCAGCCGTATGTATACAAACTCCAATATATGAAAACCATATACACACGTACGCTGTACATGAATATCCAATCCACAGTGGTAATATATGTCACAACAAGTCACACGCAGTTCTATATCTCATCCACAACACAAATAATGGATAAATGGAAATCAATAACTGAATATCAAAGAAGCAGTCTCAAATAGTAATCTCAAAGTGTGATAGTCGGGTGGAAACAAATCCACTGCAATTCGACTATAATAAACTACTAAAGAGAGAAGAGAATAAACTCTAATATAAGAATAAATGTCTCGAAAAGAATAGCAACTAAAATCTCTAAACAGCTGCAAATGAATCACATATAATCAGAAGGTAAGATCGTCTCAGACTGATAGGTAGCGTCAGGTCCAGGTCCATACTCCTGCGGGTACTCCTGCTCATCTATATCTGGAAAGGGACCAGGTCCTCAGAGGGACGTAACAAGATACAAAAAGCACATGCCAATAAAGTACTGAAAATAAACATCCATTGGGGTCGCCTAACCGTCTAAGTGAATGCAGTTAAGAACACCTTTTCCCACAAGTGAGCTATCTGGCTGAAAACCTGGGATTTGGCATGGTTCTTTATTGGATATCCAGGGGCCTACAAAGGCACGACGACTTTCGAACGCCGGAGGCCCGCCTGATAATAATATAATATATAGTGGTCATCACCGTCCGTATCTCCAGCGGAGAATCAGGCCGCATAATAGAAAAAAAGTGCAAAAGAGCTCAAATGCGGTACTTGTTGTTCTCCCTACCCAATGCTCTAAGCATGTCATGTCCATGACACGATAAACCTCTAATAATCGCCAGGTCTACTAGCATGCAAAGTTTCTATTGGCAGTTATCCCTATCCGTCGTACGACCTATACGTACCAGTGGCCAGCCGAGTACGCAAGTCCGTGTCCTACATGTGACTCACACTCGTGTAAGAATAGTGTCATGGCCAATGAAACATAAATACCTCATGAAAATAGGGTAGTCTCATAAGTAGGTCCAATGCATATACATAAATAAAAACATAGTACGACGACACCGTCGTTGCACCCAAGTTTCCTTGGACGCACAATTTATATAGCAGTTAAAATAAATGAACTAAATAAACAGAAAATAAACATGCATGCCTTATATGGAATGTAAATACAGTACAATGGCAAGGTATACTTGTCTGGCAAGAAATCTGTAAAGTGTACGCGCCCAAATATCAAGGACACGGAACCTGGAACTAAGGACTCCGAACAAACGTCTTCGGATGCTGAAATAAACATCAACAACATTTTCGGAATGAGCAAAATAGCTAAAAAGTACATCCCTTTCATCCAATTTGGACACAGGGATAAAACGGTAATTTCGGGCAAAAGTGGGGTCCACGTGTGGCCCACTTTACACCGAAAAGCGTGCCAAGGGTAACAGCCTCTAAATGGGACAAACTATAGGTCAAACAACTCTAAATGTCAATACGAACCCAACGATATGTCCAAATGTGGATTCCGATGAGCCGAACACAATTTTGTCCAAAAAGTCAACTGTGGGGCCCGCCAATTAACGATTTGGTCAACCGTCTCAGAATTGCGTAAAAATTGGGTCACAGGACCAGCGCATTACCACGAGTCCAGTGGCGCAAGTTTTGTCACAATCTGACAAGCGTGCACAAAATACTCGCGAGTTCCACAAAAATTGCGACACGGGGTGTGTCCGCGGATACGGCCTGATTTCGGCGCGCACACGCGTCCGAATCAGTCCCCACGAATTTTACGTGTCCTGTTATGCTGCATGCACTATTCGGCATACTTGGTACACGGCGGAGCGGTCCCGTTTGGCGGGACGCGCTCCGTTTTCCAACTTTTGGAAATCTGGAAAAAGTGGGTGCGTGCAGTTTTGTGACGAATATAATTATGTCCACAGCAACTAATAATATAGGGTTATTTAACAGAAAATAAACTAGGTCAAGTGTTCTACATGAATCAAAAAGAATCACCGAATTCGGATCTCTGTGGTGGGAGATACGAACTCGGCAATATGGGTGGTCACCGCAGTTTTTTGCGATCCCAGAATTGGGTCTGCTCGTGCCAACTTGGGCGCTATTTTTTGCCTAGGGGTACACATTTTCCGAGATTGGCTATAATACAACTATGGAAGAGGGTTAAGGGGTGAGCGTACCGGTGAAGACGGAACGGAGTTTGGTCGAGCGAGTCGACGGAAAATAATTCCGGAGCGAAGGTGCCTCGTGTAGAAATCTGCAGTCCGCGAGGTCGGAGTCGTCGGGATGGTTTGGATGGCTTGGCGGGGCTTCTCTGGCTGGGGTGACGGCTCTAGATGAGAAGAGGAGGTCTGAAGATTTTAGGTTAGGGTTTTTAAAAGATAAATAAATATATATATATATATATATATATATATATATATATATATATATATATATATATATATATATATATATATATATATATATATATAATAAGGAGAGAGAGGTTGGGAGTGGTCGCGGCCGAATGCTTCGGCCAAGGGGGGTCGGGTCCCTGGGTGTTTACTAGTTGCTGAAGGCTAATGCAAAGGGGCGGGTCCTATTTGGTTAGTGAATTACTAAAGTGGCTGCTTTGCTTGCTAGCAATTTGCTAGCAAGTTGAAAGCATTTGCTATGCTTTAGTATTATTATTATTATTAATTAATTCTCATTTAATAATTTCTTTCCTTAATCTTTTCTTTTCCTATTAATATATGCATATATATATATATATATTTGTATATATATATATAATATATATACTCATAGAAAAATTCTAGATTAGAATAATGCACACTATTAAGCTAGCAACTACTCAAGGGGGTCTCCTACATGGAATAAATTCCAAAAAATTCCTGATGGTCCCATAAGTCCTCTAAGTGCCCGAACACCTAAAATAAAAATTATTAAAAATCTATTTATCCTATTTAGACCTAATTACTACAATTTAATTAATAATTAATAAATAAAGGGTGTATACGATTTTCTAGGAAGGGTTTTTTACATATGCTCATGCATGTGTCATGCTCAGATTAGGACGATTATCCAGCTGGAGCGTTGGTGTGGTGATCTCACGTCCGATGTAGGTGATCAAACTTATGGAAGACCGGAGCGTGACAACTGATGGATTATCTTGACTTTTGGTTTGATACGATAAGACGAATTTGGAAATGCAAGTGAATCAGAAATATTTCATGGATAAGTTAGCCTAGAACCTGGAATAAATCACATTTGATGGTTTCGTTAACGAATACGTGAATCTTGTTGGATGACTCGGAATTATAAATAAAAGGTTTAGAATTAAATCTTGGCTTGGTGGTCTAGACTTGGAATGGATATATAGATTCTATCGAATATACTTAAGGAGATAGACTATGCAAATCACTAGGCTTGTTCTGCAACTTGGATATATCATGGATTTTATTGAACGGACTCGAATCCTGTACAAACGAACGTGTTATTGTCTGTAGGATGATCCGTGCTCGACGTTTAAAAATCTGAGTAAAACGAGCTTGGTCGAATATCCCATGCAAACAAATAATAGTTTGACCCTAGGAATTGGCGCAAGCATCGTGCGACAAATTTGTACAATGAATCGTGTGTTTGAACTTGTACCTATGACCTTGTGAGTTGACCTAGTAATTAGGCAGATGATCCTATGCAGAGTGAGAGAACCTGTGTGACCGACTTTAGCATATTTCTTGAACAAAGCTATAGACCTGAGGTAGCAAGACTTAGAGTTAGACTTGGAACGGTAACGTATGCTATGTTTGATCCAAACGGATGGACACTAGTCTGTTGAATCAGATAGATCGTGCTTAACGATAGTGCAAAACTTGATTTGAATTGGAATAAAAAATGACTTGGATTTTATTGACCCTGTCGGAAGTATCCTTGTGATTCATAATGTAAATCCCCTCACCCAAAAATAGGTATCTTATGTGTATTTTGTACTTCTTGTATTTTTTTAGATTTTTTTAATCAATTAAAATCTAATGATTTTATTAGGACACTTCACTGTGGTTTGAACATTAATAATATATGATGGCCCCAAAATTTGTATCGTCCTTCATAGAAAATAGCCTACACAAGAGACACTACTTATAAGATATTTTCGTGTTACAAAAATTCAATCCCTTGGTGTTAGTATGACAATAGTGTAACGACCATAGATTAATTATTAAATATTTAGATATTATATATATAATTTAATTGGGGTTATTTTCTAATTTTAAGTTTTCTACAATTAGCATCCCATAATTTTCCGTGCCAAATTGGTCTATTCCCTTTTTTGTAAGATTTCATATTATTTACTATTAACATATTTTGTGGACAACCATTTAATTAATTACTTAGTTAATTAGATAATATAATTATTTGATTTATATAACTAAATAAATATCTAATTATTAATTACAAAATATTTTATAAAATATTTTGGGTGTAGTATTTTATTAAAGTTTTGCAAAGTAATTTTCTAGAATTTATTTTGTGTGCAAATATTATTTTTGGATTTTTAACGTCATCTATATAAGTAAATAAATATATATAAATAAATATTTGGTTATTAATAAGAAATAATAATAGTAATAATAGTAATAATAAAAATAATAATATAGATAATAATAATAATAGTAATAATAATAGAAATTAAAAAGAAAAGGAAAAAGGAGAAAAAAAAGAGAAATAATAACACCCTAAAGAAAACTAACCTTAACTTAACCTTAAGTCTAATTTTCTAAAACCCCCCAGCCCGCATAACCGCAACCCAGCGGACAGTTACCCCGCGGCCAGGACCCGAGACCCCGTTCCTTACTCTTCCTATATATATATACATCTATCATACACCCTAACTCTAAACTAGTCATCTAATCGCCCACTTCCCAACGCCGCCGACCTCGACGACCGCCCGGTCACGGGAGCATCGCCTCCGCGTCCGCATACACCCGCGACCGCGCGAACACCACCGCAGAATTTAGCAGCGATGTACCCTACTTCACGCGTTATTTCCCGCATCGTCGCTCGGCCAATTTTTGAACCGTCTTCACCTGTACGTTCATGACCTATCCCCCTCTCAACCCTGTAAATTAGCTTCCATCGAACGACGCTTAACACTAGGTAGAAATCGAGGCCAAGTTGAGAAAAAACCACATAATTCTTAAACTGCAGAAAACGGTTTCAATGATCGATGTTTAAGGACTGATATCTTCCCCCACAGACGTCCGAATTGAAATCTACCTTTTTCTATGTGAAGTCCATATAACCGAGATTATTCCCTGTTAATTAGATTATTTTATTTTGTGTTAAATTTAGAGATAAATTGGGTTAAAAAATGAGAAAAAACTTATTTCTAAAACTTTAGAATTTGCGCTACGGAGCGTGCCCCGCCAAACGGGACCACCTCGTTGTGTACAAATTGCACCGAAAGACGCGTATGGTATATCTTGACATGTGGGCTTTTGCGGAAACTGATTAGGATGTGTGTGTGCGTCGAAATCAACATGTATCCGTAAAAAGTCCCCGTATCGCGACTTTTGTAAAACAACACGCCATTTAGTGTACGCTCGTCGAAATATGACAAAATTTACGCCATTGGATTCGTGGTACCACGTTGGTCCTGTGACCCAAGTTTTACGCGATTCTGAGATAGTTGATCAAGTTGCCTATTTACGGGCCCCGCGGTTGACTTTAAGGGCGAATTTGTGTTCGGCTCACCGGAATCCAAAATTGGACATACCGTTGAGTTCCTATTAATGTTTAAAAAAAAATTGACCTATAATTTGTCCCATTTAGAGACATTTACCTCTGACACGCTTTTCGATGCAAAGTGGCCCACATGTGGACCCGCTTTGACCCGAAATTACTGTTTTGTCCCTGTGTCCAAATTGGATGAAAGGGTAGTATTTTCTGACTATCTCACTTATTCTGGGAATGTTGGTGATGTTTATTTCAGCATCCTCTGTACTTGACACCTGGACGTTTATATTACGCAGCTTTCTTGCTAGGCAAATATACCTTGCCATTGTACTGTGATTTATATTCCATATGATACATGTAGTTTATTTCTTTTATTTATTTTAACTGTTATATAAACTGCACGTCCAAGAATAACTTGGGTGCAACGACGGTGGCATCGTATTCTATTTTTATTATATATATATGCATGTCGATCTAGTTATTTTGAGACCACCACATGATCATGAGGCATTCTTATATTTTATTAGCCATGACACAGTTGTTATATGAGTGTGAGTCTCATGTAGGACGCGAACTTGTGTATTCGGCTGATTACCAATACGTATGGGACGTGCGACGGATAGAGAATAACTTCTGTTAGAATTTGCATGCTAGAAGACTTGGCAGTTATTAGAGGTATTATCGTGTCATGGATATGACATGCTTAGAGCATTGGGTGGGGAGAACAACAAGTAAGGCGTTTGGGCTCCTTTGCACTTTCCTTGTGTAACCCGTATGCTTCGCCGGAGATGCGCGGTCATGATGACCCCTATATTATCAGGCGGCCTCTGACGTTCAAAAGACGTCATGCTTTGTAGGCCCCTGATTCTCCGAGAGAATCATGCCAATCCCATTTTGGTCAGATAGCCCACTTGTTGGAAAGTTGTTCTCAAATTGCATTCACATAGGTGGTTAGACGACCCTTTGGATATTTATTTTTTAGTACTTTATTGGCATGCTTCTATGTATCTTGTTACGTCCCTCTGAGAACCTGGTCCCTTTCCAGGTGTAGAAGATCATGACTATTTGCAGGAGCACGGATCAGGACTTGCTACTTCATTATATTTCGAGGAGGTCTTCTCTTCGAGCCTCATTGTTCATTGGATATACTTATTTTGTTTGTCTTATATTCTAGTTGGTAGTAGATTTGTCTCCATCCAACTATTAGTTCTTCTCGACGAGTTCATATTTGGTTTATTGACATATTTAATCATTTATTTCTTTATGATTTCTGTGGATGAGATTTAGTTATGCCATGTGACTTGTGATAAATATATACCACTTGTGAATTATTGTTCATAATACAACGTACGTATGTGTTATGGTTTCCATATATTGGAGTCTCTATAAACATAGGGCTGGCATACTTACGTATTCCTAGTCCTACATATTTTGGTACTGGTGCGTGACACATAAAACGAGAACCCTTGAGATTTTTGCAAAGTAGCTTATCCGATTTTATTATCTCTAAGTTTGGTTGAATGCATATGTTTGAGGGACGCCTTGAATGTGTGCACGATCCAAGACTCAATGATATGTGAAACTCGAGTGCTAAGACTTCGCTATCGCTAACTTGGTTGACATGCATATGTTTGAAGGACGCTTTGAATTTGTGCACGATCCAGACCCACGATATGCTGATCTCGAATGCTAGTGCAAGTGAATATCCGCATGAACAAGTATAACGACTTGTATAAGTTTGCCTCAGCCTTAGATCATTATTCAAGATGGATTGTAATGTACTCCGCGTTAAATAATATATTCTGCGCTAAGGCGCAATAGAGACTGAGTCAGAACTTGGATTGAATGATAGATTCATTCAATGAGATCAACCTAGCATACACGCGACACGGTATAAGGAACGAGTAGGAGATTGTGTTTGAACGGATCTAGTGGTATCAATTGCTATGCTTGGGATAGATTTGATAATGTCACGCCCCAGTCCCAAAATACGTAGGACTAGGACACGTAAGTATGCCAGCCGCCTGTATATATGGCAACTTCAATATATGGAAACCATATATACGAGCGTACGCTGTATAATGAACAATAATTTACAAGTGGTAAAATTATCACAAGTCACAGGGTATAATCTAAATCTCATCCACAGAAATCACATAAACATATGAATAACCAATAACCATGTAACTAGATCTCAATACAGATATCTAAGAATGACAGTCAGATGGAAACAAATCTACTGCCGAAATAGAATATAAAAAGGAACCAGATACACACCATATAAGAACAACATCTGACAATCACGAGGCCCAAAGAGAAGACCTCCTCGGAATAAAAGTAGCCTGTCCGGATCTGCGCTCCTGCGAATACTCATGAACATCTATACCTGGAAGGGGACCAGGTCCTCAGAGGGACATAACAAGATAAAGAAAAATAACATGCCATGTATGTAAATACTGAATAAATAAATGGAGTGTGCTAACCATCTAAGTGAATACAATTTGAAGACCTGGTAGTACGCATGGGAATATGTAGGCTAGACATATGCCGACGTAATTTACCAATCGTCATGACTGGCTAGTATATGTGTCATATGCCCCCAGACGCATGGGCACTCTGCAATCGACCATGAGGAGCATGGTACGAAGGATATAACATCATGGAGGGGGTATCCCATACACCTACTAGTAATCTTTCCCGCCCAATGTAGATGTACAAATCGTGAAAACGACGTGGACATCTCATACTATGATGCAAGTCTCTATGAAATAAACAACTGAGCTACATACCGCTACACGTGTTGCTCACACTGATGGCCAGTCGCGCATGAGGCACGCGTCCCTACATGAACTCACTCTGTGACGTGTAATGATACGTGTCAAGGCCTGGGAAGTTATATCAATAACTTTACAACTTTAGGTGGGTCTACTAGACACTAAGTCAGATACTACTCCTAACGTCAACGCCTTCGTTGACTGCACCCGAGTCTGCTCGGACGCGCATATTTATATAATGAATAAACATGTAACTAACAATAATTGAATTTAAACAGTACAACAAGGCAAGGTATACTTGCCTGGCAAGAGAGCTGCAAATATAACGTCCAGATGTCAAGTACCAAGTGTCAGAAACTATGACCTCAGAATGAATGTCTCCGGATACTGAAATAAACATCACTAACAGTCTCAGAGAATATCAAATAGCTAGAAACGCCTGTCCTTAAGTCCAATTTGGACACAGGAGCAAAAATGACAGTTTCTGGTCAAAGCGGGGTCCATATGTGGGCCGCTTTGCACCAAAAAATGTGTCAGGGTCAAAGGTCTCCAAATTTGCCAAACTTAGTGTCAATAAGTCAGGAACGATGATACGAACCCAACGGAACTTCCAGAATTGGATTCCGATGAGCCGGTCACAAAATTGCCCGTCAAGTGGAGCCTGTGGGGCCCACGATATGAAATTTTGCCAACGTTCTCAGAATCGAACCAAACTTGGATCACAGGACCAGCGTATTGCTACGAGTCTGATGGTGCAAGTTTTGTCTCGATCCGACGTATGTACACAAAGTTGCAGCGTGTTCCAGAACAGGCGGATACGGGACGTTGTCGGCGGATACGCGTTGATTCCTGTGTGCACGCACATCCAAATCAACTTCTGCGAAATCCTGCACGTCCGTATCAACGACGCGCACATTTCGGTAAAGACCGCGTGCGACCAAGTTGTCCCGTTTGGCGGGGCGTACTCAGTTCATGGGTGAATCGGGTCATTATTTTTCCTGTTTTTGGATCGCGTGCCGCGATCGCCACAGGACGCGATGCACCGAGCGGATTGCACGGGCACCGAGAGGGTCACATAGCCTACGTGTCACAACTGACAGAATTAAAAACGGATTGACGAGGAGTTAGAACGGGTTACCTGAACAGGGCTCCGAGAAGTCTGAATCTCACGTGTCCGAGAGTTCTTGACACGAGCTGTGTCCGTGTCGACACGACACAGCGAGTCATGTCCGGGTGCTGCTCACCCTAGGGTTAGGGTTTGGGGCTGCTGCTCGAGCTACGGCAGCCGGAGGCACTGGCCGGAGGCGGCGGCGTGCCGGAGCGGGCGGGGAACGGCAGCACAGGGCTCGGGCCGCTGGAGGAGGAAGGAGGAAGAGAGGGAGGCGTGGCCGACGTCGGTTCTGGCCGGAGGAGACTGGCGGGGCGGGGACGACGTCGTCGGCGGAGCTCAGGGGGTCGGGTGGTCGGGGATCTGTCCGGGGAAGAGGGCTGGGAGAGGGGAGAGGGTGGCTAGGGCGGAGTGGAGGAGGAGGAGAAGCTGGGGATGATGATGGTGGTGGTGGTGGTGACGGAGGTGTGGGGGTCGTCAGGCGAAAGGGAAGGAGGAGGAGAAGTTGCTGGTGAGCGGCTGGAGGCTGGAGAAGGAGGCCGCGGGGTCGCTTGCCGTTGGGGAAGGCAGAGGTCGGGGTCGGGGAAGGAGCTCGGGGGGGGGAGGAGCTGGAGTCGACTGCGGCGGAGCTCAGCGGCGGCGGCGGGGGGGGGGGAGAACTTGCCGCGGGCGGGGGAGGCTCGCCGAGCTGGGGGGAAGCTCGCCGCAGGGGGGGGAACTCGCCGCAGGCGGGGGGGGGGGGGGAAGGCTCGCCGAGCGGGGGGGGGGAGCTTGCCGCGAGGGGGGAAGGCTCCCCGCTCCGGCGAGGGGAGGGGGTCGGCTAACGGCCGGGTCTGGGTTAGGGATTAGGTTTTTTTTTATTTGTTTTATTTTTCTTTTAATTTTATTTTCCTTTTGTTTTCTTTTATAGAAATTTTTTATTAATTTAATAAGTAAAATATCTAGAGATATTTTACAAGATATTTTGTAGATATTTTTAGGATATTTTCGGGATATTTTCGGGTGGGTCCCGTCTCCAAATGGACGGTGCAGGTTCACCGGCCAATGAGGGGGTGACACCTCGTACTGTAATTTGCATAAAAGTCCTTAAAATTTCATAAATTGTGCAGAGATCCTTTTTTTGGAAATTGTGCAATTACGAAATTGTCTAGGAAAAACACCCGATTCCTGAAATTGCTAAAATGCACAGAACTGAAGGAAATTATTGTGTGAGGGTCCTGAGGGGGTGGGGGTGAGTCTGGGCAGGGACTGGGCCTGATTTTCTAGGATAATACGGGCCATCGTATTAATTAATCATTAAATACTGCGCACGGTGTTCTCTAATTATTTAGAGGCAGGTAGGGCCATAATTTTCTTGCGGTGTCAATACACTAAATGTAGTATACTCAGTGTAGAAAAATAACGTATTTTTGTCTGGGCAAACAGGTGCAGGTTGGGCCTATAATCTCTATTGGAACAGGAAAAGGTACAGGTCTGGAAATTTAATTATGTACGTTTCTAACGATATTTGTGCGTCTCATACGAGGCTCAAAATACAGTATCTGGGAGTTGCACAAAGTGCAGAAAAATAGACTAACATGTCTAGGAGAGGTATGTGAACTTTGTTCGGGGATAACAGTCAAGGTAAAGCTCCAAATAATTAGGTGACGGACAGGTGCACAAGTCAATAGGATATGTAAGAAAAATAAATTAAAATATTGCAACAAATCCTAAATACCTGAAAAATATTCCTAAAATACTGGAATCTGGTCGAGGGTGTTTACAATCTACCTAACTTATAAAAATTTCTTCCTCGAAATTAAAATTAAGCCATGGTAGAAGTCAAAGTCTGCATAAGATATATTTTAACAAAGCAATTTATATCATGGGTTTAAGAATAGGTTCGAAAACGTTTACGCATGTTGTACTCGCGCTTCCAAGTTTATTTTCCTGGTGCGTCACGCTTCCATGCCACGTGGACCAATGAAATAGACTGATTTCTCAATATCCTTTCCCGATGATCAAGAATTCCCACTGGTTGCTCTTGATACGACAGGTCTCGGCCTAATAGTGATATCCTCAAAAAGACATGATCGTCCTCTTTAAATTCCAAGGGACGATGATGACGGTCTGTCCACTGCTTTTGTCTGTCTTGTACTGCTTGCCAGTGTCCTTGTTTTTACTTAACTGTCTCTTCGGTTGACCACCAACTTTGGTCACGCGAATCCTTGTCTGGTACAATGCTGACTGGTATACCGCACAATCTTATGATTTGTCTCATATATAAGTTAGCTAAAACTTCTGCAGACTGGCCACTCTAAAGGTAAGAAATGTGCTGACTTGGTGAGTCGGTCCATAGGAATTCTTAATCCTTATTAGTCAACCTAGTCATAGGTGCTGCTATCCATTCAGGAGTCAGTCAATTGTTCATCCAGGTGAAATTCTTTTAGACTCCTGTCAGCAAAATGATACATCCTATCGTAACACTTGAGTTCTGAATCTTGCTCCAAGTTATGAGGCAAAAATAAAAATCTTATGCTGTCATAGGGATGCACGTATCAGGACCGTAATAAAATGCAGGTAGGTGGTGAAGGGTCATCTAAAGGTAGCACAAATTATATAGTGCAATCAATCTAATAATAGGGTTCGGTAATTATCCAAGAACAAACTGAAAAAGCTACAAAACAATACACTTATCGTATTTATACTAAGCACGAGATTTCGTCTTTCCGAAATAAGGGAAGGTGAAAAACAATAATCAAGAGTTCAAGGGGGGGTAATAGATTAGAAGTATGGGGATCAAGGCGTTTAAGGAATTCAATGGGAATTGTCAAGGCAGTTGTGGATTGAAATCCTATTTTGGTAATTCCTATTCACATTCTCGTATCAGTACAGTTATGTAGCTGGTACGATATGCTCAGACATATCTACGGGCAAGTACATCTATCTACTAATCACTATATATCTCAATCCACGTAAAGTAGTTATGCGAAGGGTGAACCAAGTGCACTCTGGTTGATCAGACCGTAATACACTGATTCTGAAATGTATTAGTGTAGTACTCCAATAATACATATCTCAAGAACAAGCTTGATAAAGAATAAGCTTGCAAAACTAGGCTATAATAGCAGCGTAGGTTAAGGTAGTACAGTAAATATAAGTACGCTAGATTATGATGTGAGAAATTTCAAAACAATTCAAATTCATAAAAAGACAAGACTCTACAATCTCTACAGTTATTATTCTAAATCCTCGTCTAAGTCGCTAGTTGACCAAAAAGAGGTATGGTCTTCTAAGTTTTACAATCTCAATATATACTATAAGTTGTCTGTCTAAAACAGAGATTTCAAGAAAGTCCGCGTAAAGTAGGGGTTCGAGGTTGTCTGCGTAAAGCAGAGACAAAAATAGTTTGGCGTAAATCAGGGATTCAAACTATCGGCGTAAAATAGGTTTCAGAGTTATCCGCATAAAACAGAGAAGCGTAAGGTAGAGCTTCAGAGCTGTCCGCGTATAAAGTCTGCGCGTGAGAGATTGCTATTCTTCCTGCGTAAGGTCTGCGGGCAAAGTATTGCCTAAAGGTTGCGTAAAAATCTGCCAGCGTAAAAAGTCTAGCATACGCTGCAGCGTAAAGTTGTACAAAAAATTTATGAGTTTGTCAGTCAAGTTAATGAATCCTGTCCTCTGACAAAAGTACTTGCACAACGATCGAGGGGATGGTTGTGATGATGATTTGCATGGAGATCCAGGTTGTCGTTTAGTGACTAATTGGATACGAGTCATTTTACGCTCGAGGTGAGACAAAACCAGATGTCCCGTCAAAAAGCTATTTCTTTTTGCACAGGGCTCGAGGCGTATCTCTGCTCGAGATTGGGTCACGGCTAGGGAAAGCTAAGGCTGTATCAATTACGTTCAGATCCTATCATTATATTTTATACCTAATCAGGTTACTCTATGCTGGTTATCTACTATTCTAGAATCATCATGTTTATGCAGGGCAGTTACCTACGTGGCTGGCATGATGCATCATACGCAGGATAAGGAAGACTAAGGGCGGCGTAAAGGGGACAACTTTCACATTGATTTGGCTTTTACGCCAACTAGGCAGTGGTTTGGCTTTTACGCCAACAAGGGTAATGGGTCTTTGGCGTAAAACTCTGGTTATTCAAACTTAGGATGAGGTTTCAGTCCTAGTATTCAGCCTTACATTTCTATGGGTTCCTCAAGACTAGGGTCAATACTACAGTCAAATTCTAACTAATCCTACTAGGGTTCATACTATTCTCAAGTCATACATAAATACGCCAAGGGATAATGGTAATTTAATCTATAGGTAGTGATGCTAGGGTTCATTTAGGAAATCAGGAAGACTAGGGTTCATTAGGTAATAAGGAAGGTTAGGGTTCATTAAGTAATCCGAACTTAAGGATATGTCAAAGCCCTAGTGGTATTCTTATTAGGAAGGCTACCTTAATTATCATCCTATTAACCGGAGTTCCTATATTCTAGCAGGGATTATACTAAAAGAATTATCAGGGAAGCACATGAATCAAGCAGGATGCAATTATGTAAGTAGGACAGACTGGAAGGAAGATAAGTTATAGTCAATTATGGATGAGATACTATGCTCTAATCCTAGGTGCAGGCTTGTTCGGTACAGTAACGTAACTGAGACAATATGCTTTGACCTGCATGGGCCACCACTAAAATATGTCACGTCCCAGTCCCAAAATACGTAGGACTAGGACACATAAGCATGCCAGCCGCCTGTATATATGGCAACTCCAATATATGGAAACCATATATACGAGCGTACGCTGTATAATGAACAATAATTCACAAGTGGTAAAATTATCACAAGTCACAGGGTATAATCTAAATCTTATCCACATAAATCATATAAACATATGAATAACCAATAACCATGTAACTAGATCTCAATACAGATATCTAAGAATGACAGTCAGATGGAAATAAATCTACTGCCGAAATAGAATATAAAAAGGAACCAGATACACACCATATAAGAACAACATCTGACAATCACGAGGCCCGAAGAGAAGACCTCCTCGGAATACAAGTAGCCTGTCCGGATCTGCGCTCCTGCGAATACTCATGAACATCTACACCTGGAAGGGGACCAGGTCCTCAGAGGGACATAACAAGATACAGAAAAATAATATGCCATATATGTAAATACTGAATAAATAAATGGGGTGTGCTAACCATCTAAGTGAATGCAATTTAAAGACCTGGTAGTACGCATGGGAATGTGTAGGCTAGACATATGCCGACATAATTCACCAATCGTCATGACTGGCTAGTATATGTGTCATATGCCCCCAGACGCATGGGCACTCTGCAATCGACCATGAGAAGCATGGTACGAAGGATATAACATCATGGAGGGGGTGTCCCATAGGCCTACTAGTAATCTTTCCCGCCCAATGTAGATGTACAAATCGTGAAAACGACGTGGACATCTCATACTATGATGCAAGTCTCTATGAAATAAACAACTGAGCTACATACCACTACACGTGTTGCTCACACTGATGGCCAGTCGCGCATGAGGCACGTGTCCCTACATGAACTCACTCTGTGACATGTAATGATACGTGTCAAGGTCTGGGAAATTATATCAATAACTTTACAACTTTAGGTGGGTCTACTAGACACTAAGTCAGATACTACTCCTAACGTCAACGCCTTCGTTGACTGCACCCGAGTCTGCTCGAACGCGCATATTTATATAATGAATAAACATGTAACTAATAATAATTAAATTTAAACAGTACAACAAGGTAAGGTATACTTGCCTGGCAAGAGAACTGCAAATATAACGTCCAGATGTCAAGTACCAAGTGTCAGAAACTATGACCTCAGAATGAATGTCTCCAGATACTGAAATAAACATCACTAACAGTCTCAGAAAATATCAAATAGCTAGAAACGCCTGTCCTTAAGTCCAATTTGGACACAGGGGCAAAAATAACAGTTTCTGGTCAAAGCGGGGTCCACATGTGGGCCGCTTTGCACCAAAAAATGTGTCAGGGTCAAAGGTCTCCAAATTTGCCAAACTTAGTGTTAACAAGTCAGGAACGATGATACGAACCCAACGGAACTTCCAGAATTGGATTTCGATGAGCCGGTCACAAAATCGCCCGTCAAGTAGAGCCTGTGGGGCCCACGATACGGAATTTTGCCAACGTTCTCAGAATTGAACCAAACTTGGATCACAGGACCAGCGTATTGCTACGAGTCCGATGACGTAACTTTTGTCTCGATCCGACCTGTGTACACAAAGTTGCAGCGTGTTCCAGAACAGGCAGATACGGGACGTTGTCGGCGGATACGCGTTGATTCCGGTGTGCACGCACATCCAAATCAACTTTTGCGAAATCCCGCACGTCCGTATCAACGACGCGCACATTTCGGTAAAGACCGCGTGCGACCAAGTCATCCCGTTTGGCAGGGCGTACTCAGTTCCGGGATGAATCGGGTCATTATTTTTCCTGTTTTTGGATCGCATGCCGCGATCGCCACAGGACGCGATGCACCGAGCGGGTTGCACGGGCACCGAGAGGGTCACATAGCCTACATGTCACAACTGACAGAATTAAAAATAGATTTACGAGGAGTTAGAACGGGTTACCTGAACAGGGCTCCGAGAAGTCTGAATCTCACGTATCCGAGAGTTCTTGACACGAGCTGTGTCCGTGTCGACACGACACAACGAGTCATGTCCGGGTGCTACTCACCCTAGGGTTAGGGTTTGGGGCTGCTGCTCGAGCTACGGCGGCCGGAGGCACTGGCCGGAGCCGGCGGCGTGCCGGAGCGGGCGGGGAACGGCGGCACAGGGCTCGGGCCGCTGGAGGAGGAAGGAGGAAGTGTAACCTCCGATTTCCAATTTCCAAAATAATTAGATTTTAATTTATTTTAAAATATCAAGTTTTATAAAATATTTCTCCTTGAAATTTTTATTTGATTTAGAACGAGGTTTGATTGTAGGAGGTAATTTAAAGATCTTTATAAAAATCATTTTTTCCTAAATGACGATGTATTACAAAAAAAAAAAAAAAAAAATAAATAAATAAATAATAATATATATTTCTAGTTTCAAATATTTATTGGCTTGAATCATAAAATTATTGTTTTAACTAAATATTTATTTAAAAGACTAGTTGATAAAATAAAATAGATTTTTATTTATTGGAATAGTAAATAAATAAATGTCGTACTTTCTGAGATTTTTGCAAAATGTATTAATTAGTAGCTAATTAAAAATTAGCTAGCTTTCCTAAAAATAATTTCGGAAATTATAACCTTTGTTTCTTTAATTTTACAAGTCGCCATTTTCATTAACTAGCCCACACCTTTTCCCACATGAAGAACTTATTCATGTATTGATCTTGGCCATTCATTATTGGGCCAACCCGCAACCCTTTATCCCACACCATCTCTCCCTATTTAAGTCCCTCATCACATCCCCCTAGAAACCCTAGCTAGCCTTCACAAATCCCCACAAAGCCAACAAGCCATCATCACCATTTTGTGCTCGTGTCCGTGTGTCCAGCATCACCGTGTCAGCCGTGATGGCCTCGGGTCCGACCCCGGGTGTCCCACCGTATCCATTCATTTTCTGTGTCCGGTTACAATATTACAATCAGATTTTTTGTGTCCGACACACCCGGACACATCCACCTCCACAGCAAGCACACACCCTCGTGTCCATCCCGGACACGTACCCGACCCCGGACACACAACAGAAACCTAACCCTAAACCTAACCGTGGCCGCGTCGAGCCGCCGCTGAAGCCGGTAGCCGCCGCCGGACGCCGCCCAGATTCGCCGAGAAGGACCGCCGACCCTCCTCCTCGACCAGACGCACCGCCGCCGCCTGGAACCGAGGAGATCCGCCGCCGGACGCCGCCCAGATCCGTCGAGCGCCGCTGGAACGAAGCCGCCGTCTCGATCCAAGCGCTGCCCCCTCGAAGCCGCCGCTGAACCGAGCGCCGCCGCTGGAAGTCGAGCACCGCCACCGCCTCGCAGAGTCGAACGCCGCCGCCGCTGGTTCGTCGTCGATCTCCGCGAGTCGAAGCCGCCTCCTCGAATCTAAGCCGCCGCCTTGGATCCGCCTCGACCTCGCCGAGCTCCGACCGGGCGCAGCCGTCTCGAGCTCCACGCCGACCACCGCGCCGACCCCGGCGAACCCCGCGCCGACGCCGGAGGAACCCCGTGAGCCCCCTCTCCTTTCCCTCTTTCCCCTTTCTGTTCTGTGTAATGTTAGCAGAGATTAGTTACGGTTAAATATATAATTAGTTATTAATTCGTAATTAGTTTAATTAACTCATATATTAGTTTAGTGATTATATATAATTAATTAATAATTACATATAATCAATGTAGTATATATATATAATTAGTTATTTATATAATTAGTTTAATTAATCTAAGTAATATGAAATTTGGTTATTTTATATAATTTGGTTATATTAATAGGTAATTAGCTAGTTTTATGTAATTGGTTTAGTATATGTAATTAGCAAATTTTATGTAATTAGTTTATTTTAGTTATAATTAAAGGGTTTTGATATGTAAAAATAATAATAATTTTCGGTTACATTATTAAATTAAAAATATAGTTTCAATAATCTAAATTAGTTCAAAGTTAGTTTATTTGGATCGGTGACCGATTTTACCATAAATGAAAAATATTGGCTTTTACGTAAATCCTAGATTTTTTTATATAAATAAACCTTTAAATTGTAATTTTGTTCAGAAGGGAAGTTTTAACAATTATTGTTCAAAATGATTTCCAAATGATTTTTCATAAATTAAGGAGTTACCTTGATTACGAACAATCGACCCTTTCTCTTATTAGCTAAACTTGTAAATCTTAACCTTAGCTAAACCCCAGTGAATTTCTCTATGTATTAAGGACTCGGTATCCTTATCTCGATTTTCGTGCCGAGCTCCGATCTTGGACTTCTTTATGTAGTTTCTAGCTAATTGGACTGCTCCGGACCCATTGGATCTAACTGCTACTTCATTTGGGATCACCTTGAGAAGTGTGGCATAATGAACATTCTCTGGTTAGTCAAATATGTATAAAATATATTTGATTGATATATATATTCAAATATGTATTTTGGTATAAATATATATAATATACAACTATTAGTGTATATACACAAATACGTATTTTGTACAATTACTAAGAGACACTTGTATATATATTATATATACGTTTTATTGGTATACTTTGAGTGTAAATGTATATTATATACGTGTCCCTACTAGATGACCCTAGTTGACTAGTGCCCTGCCTGACAGGGCCCTGAGACCAGTATTTTTGACTGTGTTAGTGTAGCATCTGATGCAAATGTGGTTGCTTGTGTTATGTTTATAGGACTGTTGGTTTACCCAGGGGATACTCTGGAACAGGACATTGGTTTTACCAGCTAAGGACCCAAGGCAAGTACATTCTCTGATTAGTTTCTAATTTATGATATCTCCTATGTTCACTGTATCTAGTGTAAATATCCATGATCTTGACACGATGGTTACACGGATTGGTATACACGGATCTCGTCATGAGATGTTATTCCTTATTCATGGTGTAACTTGTACAAGACTTGTTTTCCTTGTTATCTTGTGCATGTACAGACACTGATTCCCGGGGAGATTTGCTACCTTCTTAGGGAATCTCGTGCCATAGCGTACTATGATTGGATCTACTATACCAGTCGGGGGTTTGGGGAGTACTTTAGTGTAGATATGTGATCATACCCAACTTTATATGCACCATAGCTCACCCCACATCTCACGTCGGGTGCGGCCTGACCATTTATATGCTCCATAGCTGTTACGTGTGATTAGCCTGACCTCTACATGCATCATAGCTAACCAACGGTTAGCCTGACTTTATATGAACCATAGCTAATCACATGTAACCAGCCTGATCAAGTTCCCAAGCCGATCACATGTTAAAGCTAGTACTCACACACTTAGTCATAGTATCTCTTGCTCTTGACATATGTTTCTTTTCCTGCATTTACTTACCATATTTCCAGTATTTCTCTCATTGTACATTTCTCGTACCTATACATGCATCTGGTATGTTTCCATCTAGAACTGCTACATAGTTTATGTCATTTATATAGAACTGCTATTTAGAGATGTACTTTGCTCCTTCCTGACTGGAAAATATTTTTCCAGACTGTGACTTTAGTGGACTTGTTCTGACACTTGGAGATTGGTTGTTACTGATTACAGGTATGATTGTTTTATCATTAGACTTGTATTGTATTCTTTTAATTCTTTATTTCCTATCGTGCTGTAGTTGTGATTGAGTATTTCTAGATTTATTTTTGATATCCACGTCTCCTTATGGAGTTGGATACTAGTGTGAGATTATTTAGATAGTACTTGACCTAGACAGCGTTCTACCGCCGATGCTGCGGCGTAGGCTGGACGTACCCACGCTCTCGTGCCCTAAACCGGGTGCGGGTCGTGACACGTTTTTAGTGGTGGCCCATGCAGGTCAGACTTCGCAAGTTGTGCGATGTCGTAGTAGTGCGACATCATAGTTGTACTACTGCGTACCTGCTATTAAATATAGGACATAGGATACTAGGATGAGAGAGGATACTCAATCACAAATTCTTGAAAGATTTCCTGGGATGACCCCATGAGAATCTTATTTTCAATTTAAATCTTTCCTTGTTTCCGTCCGCTCTCGCTTGTTGTTACTGAACTTGATTCTTGTTGAGCAATTATTAAATTAAATTCTTGGTATCATTGTTGAGTTTGATTCTTGTTGACCAGTTGTTAACTTTAATTCCTGGTATCGTTGTTGAGTTGATTTCAAATTGAGATGAATTTTTACGGACTAGGATTTATGGTATCATCTGATGACATATATTGATGAGGACAGTGAGGAAGGTAAAACGTCTACTTTGGTTATGGAACCTAGAAGTTATCGCAGCCATATTAGCTGTGGTGACGAGAACGTAGGGACCTGACTTGGATGTACATACTATAGTTATGAAGCTTAGAGTCTTTCGCAGCCATACCGGTTGGCGTGGCGAAGATTCTAGACGACATGATTATAGAGTGCATACCTTAGTTACGAAACCTATCGTTTATCGCATCTATGCTTACTGGCGTGGCGAGGATTCTGAGTGTCATGATTTCAGACAGACGTGTATGATTATCAGGTTGTATCCTAAATTGGTTCTTAAAATATCATCTCAAGACTTGTCTATTTCTGTTATTCCAGGACTTTGTTCCACCGCTTCTTTCTTTACTAGCAGTAAGGAAACCTTCTGTCCTCAATTCAGTCTTTGAGCTCCTATTCCTTGAGGATTTCTTGTTAAGTATGATAATTAGTGGCTTGTAAATTTTGTTTGTGTCTTGTATTAGTATTGACTGTGTTGCTAGTGAGTTGTAAGTGTTTCTTAGTTGGGCATGTGAGCAGTAGGCTTTAATCTAGAGTTAGCCCTTAGCATAGTACCTTGTACCAATGATTCTAGGAGTAGTGTCATTAGAGACTGAGAATTAAGGAGAGTATAGAGTATCAGTGATAGTTCTCAGAGTTAGTATCAGAGCCAATTACCCGTCCTGGATAATCATGATTATGTAATTGAGTGATCTATGTAAACGATTAAGTATCCGGGAATTGTGTTAAGGATTTATGGAGCATGATGTCCAATTTGATGATTGATATCGGAAATGTTAAAGGTAAAGAAATGTATATGTATAAAGGGTTTAATGAGATGTCATAAGTAGAGAAATATCAGGATTAGTAATGAAAGTTGTGAAGCGTATCACGGATTAGTTTAATAGGCTTTAAAGGATTGAAGGAAATACATATACAACCATCGAGATGAGGAACCATACACATACCCATGAGAGTAAAGAAACATGAGTGTTATAGAGGATACAGGTGATCACGAGTCTAATGAGCTTGATGAGATAATCCATTAATGCAGCTAGTGATATAATACCAAGAGTGCTCATGATTCTACATCGAGGATGAGTCGAGGATGACGTTAATAACAGTAAGCACTCTGTGTGTTGATAATTAGATGATATACCAATTGACATAAATTAAAATCATGAAAGAAAACACCGTTGATGATAACTTTGATCATTGGAGGTAATAGTGCAAGTGATTCGGGCAGTACAATTTAGTACACAGTTCTAGACAATAGAGGTATTGAGTGCACCTTGAGTATTAGAGACCGTGAGCACTCATATGTATATTGAGGAGTTATAAATTAAAAGGTGGAAATGAATTTTAAATTTTTAGAATTTTAAGGGGTTGAGATATTATGTTGTTAAAATATTGAGGATTAAAAATTGATTCACTAAACATAGTTAAGGCTACAAAGAATTTAGAAGTGATTAAATTTTATTTCGATGTGAAGTATCTAATTTTGAGGAGGTATATGCAATTTATTTTAAGTTGATCGGGAAGTTAAACCTTGACGATTATTTTGAGGATTAATTTTGGTAGATGAGAGATATGAATATTAATATATGATTAGTTGATATGGGTACCGGTGTACATGAATAGGAATTAGTTAGTGAATGTGCCAGAGTTAAGTGTTTGTTAGAGATAGTAGACACTACAAGTAATATGTTAACATGATCCTTCTTCCTTCCTAATGTTCCTTTTCTTTCGCCTTTCGACTGATTGATTGATTTTCCTAGTACTGTGGTTCACATGCATGATTTTCTTGTTAGAATATAACTAGTAGTACCCCCCTAACAGAGACTGAAATACCATGACGAAAGACACATGACCTATATTTTCTTAAATTGCATGGCTGTAGGTAGAGTTTTCTTAAACCATGATCATTGGGTTTTGACCATAGCAAAGATCTATGACGAGGTTATGACTGACAAAAAGAGACAAGAGGATTAAATTTGTGGATAAGCATTTATTTTAAATAAAAAGTTAAGGCGTTAATAAAAGAATTGACGGATCATTAATTTTACGAAGATTGAGGATGATTGAAACTCGAGGATAAATATTTACTTAAAGGGAGAATTAAGAAACTCACAGAGCCAAAAAAAAAAAAAAAAAAAAAAAAAAAAAAAATTGAGGATTTATAAAATTTAAGGAGGTCTTGATATGATTGAATTGATTATTAAAAAATTTGAGAAATCTTAGAGATTATCATTTTATCTATTTGATTGCAAGATAGAAATTTTATTGAAGATACTGGAAGCATCGCATCGTTGAGTATTTGAGGAAAAAGAAAAGCAGAAAATAAAATCGTAAATGGAATAGTGTCAAATTAAATTCTTGGGATGAGGAGTTAGATTGGAATAAGCATCAATTGAATTTGAGTTAGATGATTGATGAGTGTTTAAAGTTAAATTTTGGGATGCAGATTTTTAAGTTTTATAAATATGCATTAATTGGATTTCAATTAAAAGGATTGGATAGTAAATTTTATATTTAGTTATTTACTCAAAAATTTGAGGAGATTATGATACGACTGTAATTCAATTAAAATATTGAGGATTTGAGTAGTAAAAATTTTACATTGGGATAATAAATTCAGAGGATGAAAAAAAAAATATTAGTTCAAAATTCGGAAACATTATACATACGGATAAAGAAATATGGAATGAAATGAAGCTCATGGTAAAGAAGATTTTAATATAATTGATTATGGGATCATATAATTGAAGGTCGTAAGGTAAGATCATGGTATATTGAGGTTGTGATTTAAATTAAATCTTGACCATGACAGTAACATTTGAAATCGAAGAAAATAATCGAGGTATAGTTGATGTTAAGATAAACAAACTCGAATTTGATGATAAGGATTTGGACAGGTAATAAAATTTTGATTCAGAAATTCTAAGATCTAATCTAATAAAGTTGTGGAATTTGAACTTTTGTAGATATTAGTTAACGATGAATCACAAGATTGAGAAAAGTAAAATGAACAAGGATAAAAAGGAAGGGTTATTTTCAGAAGGTAGTAAAGACTACTCTTTTTCCTAGAAATCAAGAAAGGCGATTAGATGTCTCTTGATTACATTCTGAAGGATGTATTTAAGTTTCTTAAATCAAATTGTCGATCGTATCTTTCGAATTAGCTATAACTTTCATGTCTATATCATTCATTATACTGGGCCTTCCTTGGTTTAGTTACTTTGAAAAGGTAACGTGCATTATTCAAATTATCTGTTTTTGTGATCGTATCTACTTCCCAAACCTAAACCTTCTAGAGGATTCAAAGCCGAGCCATGATTCCTTCAAGTTATTCCTGTCTTAAACCATAATTTCTTTTTCTTCATGTTTCCTCCTGTTTGGTAAATATTATCCTTATAGAAATATTTTCTTCAATGATATATTCATCATTATGAACAACAAATGTTTTTCTATCCTAGTCATCCCTAAAATTTCGAGGACGAAATTTTTCTAAGGTGGATAGACTTGTAACCTCCGATTTCCAATTTCCAAAATAATTAGATTTTAATTTATTTTAAAATATCAAGTTTTATAAAATATTTCTCCTTGAAATTTTTATTTGATTTAGAACGAGGTTTGATTGTAGGAGGTAATTTAAAGATCTTTATAAAAATCATTTTTTCCTAAATGACGATGTATTACAAAAAAAAAAAAAAAAAAAAAAAAAAAAAAAATAATAATATATATTTCTAGTTTCAAATATTTATTGGCTTGAATCATAAAATTATTGTTTTAACTAAATATTTATTTAAAAGACTAGTTGATAAAATAAAATAGATTTTTATTTATTGGAATAGTAAATAAATAAATGTCGTACTTTCTGAGATTTTTGCAAAATGTATTAATTAGTAGCTAATTGAAAATTAGCTAGCTTTCCTAAAAATATTTTCGGAAATTATAACCTTTGTTTCTTTAATTTTACAAGTCGCCATTTCCATTAACTAGCCCACACCTTTTCCCACATGAAGAACTTATTCATGTATTGATCTTGGCCATTCATTATTGGGCCAACCCGCAACCCTTTATCCCACACCATCTCTCCCTATTTAAGTCCCTCATCACATCCCCCTAGAAACCCTAGCTAGCCTTCACAAATCCCCACAAAGCCAACAAGCCATCATCACCATTTTGTGCTCGTGTCCGTGTGTCCAGCATCACCGTGTCAGCCGTGATGGCCTCGGGTCCGACCCCGGGTGTCCCACCGTATCCATTCATTTTCTGTGTCCGGTTACAATATTACAATCAGATTTTTTGTGTCCGACACACCCGGACACATCCACCTCCACAGCAAGCACACACCCTCGTGTCCATCCCGGACACGTACCCGACCCCGGACACACGACAGAAACCTAACCCTAAACCTAACCGTGGCCGCGTCGAGCCGCCGCTGAAGCCGGTAGCCGCCGCCGGACGCCGCCCAGATTCGCCGAGAAGGACCGCCGACCCTCCTCCTCGACCAGACGCACCGCCGCCGCCTGGAACCGAGGAGATCCGCCGCCGGACGCCGCCCAGATCCGTCGAGCGCCGCTGGAACGAAGCCGCCGTCTCGATCCAAGCGCTGCCCCCTCGAAGCCGCCGCTGAACCAAGCGCCGCCGCTGGAAGTCGAGCACCGCCACCGCCTCGCAGAGTCGAACGCCGCCGCCGCTGGTTCGTCGTCGATCTCCGCGAGTCGAAGCCGCCTCCTCGAATCTAAGCCGCCGCCTTGGATCCGCCTCGACCTCGCCGAGCTCCGACCGGGCGCAGCCGTCTCGAGCTCCACGCCGACCACCGCGCCGACCCCGGCGAACCCCGCGCCGACGCCGGAGGAACCCCGTGAGCCCCCTCTCCTTTCCCTCTTTCCCCTTTCTGTTCTGTGTAATGTTAGCAGAGATTAGTTACGGTTAAATATATAATTAGTTATTAATTCGTAATTAGTTTAATTAACTCATATATTAGTTTAGTGATTATATATAATTAATTAATAATTACATATAATCAGTGTAGTATATATATATAATTAGTTATTTATATAATTAGTTTAATTAATCTAAGTAATATGAAATTTGGTTATTTTATATAATTTGGTTATATTAATAGGTAATTAGCTAGTTTTATGTAATTGGTTTAGTATATGTAATTAGCAAATTTTATGTAATTAGTTTATTTTAGTTATAATTAAAGGGTTTTGATATGTAAAAATAATAATAATTTTCGGTTACATTATTAAATTAAAAATATAGTTTCAATAATCTAAATTAGTTCAAAGTTAGTTTATTTGGATCGGTGACCGATTTTACCATAAATGAAAAATATTGGCTTTTACGTAAATCCTAGATTTTTTTATATAAATAAACCTTTAAATTGTAATTTTGTTCAGAAGGGAAGTTTTAACAATTATTGTTCAAAATGATTTCCAAATGATTTTTCATAAATTAAGGAGTTACCTTGATTACGAACAATCGACCCTTTCTCTTATTAGCTAAACTTGTAAATCTTAACCTTAGCTAAACCCCAGTGAATTTCTCTATGTATTAAGGACTCGGTATCCTTATCTCGATTTTCGTGCCGAGCTCCGATCTTGGACTTCTTTATGTAGTTTCTAGCTAATTGGACTGCTCCGGACCCATTGGATCTAACTGCTACTTCATTTGGGATCACCTTGAGAAGTGTGGCATAATGAACATTCTCTGGTTAGTCAAATATGTATAAAATATATTTGATTGATATATATATTCAAATATGTATTTTGGTATAAATATATATAATATACAACTATTAGTGTATATACACAAATACGTATTTTGTACAATTACTAAGAGACACTTGTATATATATTATATATACGTTTTATTGGTATACTTTGAGTGTAAATGTATATTATATACGTGTCCCTACTAGATGACCCTAGTTGACTAGTGCCCTGCCTGACAGGGCCCTGAGACCAGTATTTTTGACTGTGTTAGTGTAGCATCTGATGCAAATGTGGTTGCTTGTATTATGTTTATAGGACTGTTGGTTTACCCAGGGGATACTCTGGAACAGGACATTGGTTTTACCAGCTAAGGACCCAAGGCAAGTACATTCTCTGATTAGTTTCTAATTTATGATATCTCCTATGTTCACTGTATCTAGTGTAAATATCCATGATCTTGACATGATGGTTACACGGATTGGTATACACGGATCTCGTCATGAGATGTTATTCCTTATTCATGGTGTAACTTGTACAAGACTTGTTTTCCTTGTTATCTTGTGCATGTACAGACACTGATTCCCGGGGAGATTTGCTACCTTCTTAGGGAATCCCGTGCCATAGCGTACTATGATTGGATCTACTATACCAGTCGGGGGTTTGGGGAGTACTTTAGTGTAGATATGTGATCATACCCAACTTTATATGCACCATAGCTCACCCCACATCTCACGTCGGGTGCGGCCTGACCATTTATATGCTCCATAGCTGTTACGTGTGATTAGCCTGACCTCTACATGCATCATAGCTAACCAACGGTTAGCCTGACTTTATATGAACCATAGCTAATCACATGTAACCAGCCTGATCAAGTTCCCAAGCCGATCACATGTTAAAGCTAGTACTCACACACTTAGTCATAGTATCTCTTGCTCTTGACATATGTTTCTTTTCCTGCATTTACTTACCATATTTCCAGTATTTCTCTCATTGTACATTTCTCGTACCTATACATGCATCTGGTATGTTTCCATCTAGAACTGCTACATAGTTTATGTCATTTATATAGAACTGCTATTTAGAGATGTACTTTGCTCCTTCCTGACTGGAAAATATTTTTCCAGACTGTGACTTTAGTGGACTTGTTCTGACACTTGGAGATTGGTTGTTACTGATTACAGGTATGATTGTTTTATCATTAGACTTGTATTGTATTCTTTTAATTCTTCATTTCCTATCGTGCTGTAGTTGTGATTGAGTATTTCTAGATTTATTTTTGATATCCACGTCTCCTTATGGAGTTGGATACTAGTGTGAGATTATTTAGATAGTACTTGACCTAGACAGCGTTCTACCGCCGATGCTGCGGCGTAGGCTGGACGTACCCACGCTCTCCTGCCCTAAACCGGGTGCCGGGTCGTGACAGGAAGAGAGGGAGGCGTGGCCAACGTCGGTTCTGGCCGGAGGAGACTGGCGGGGCGGGGACGACGTCGTCGGCAGAGCTCAGGGGGTCAGGTGGTCGAGGATCTGTCCGGGGAAGAGGGCTGGGAGAGGGGAGAGGGTGGCTAGGGCGGAGTGGAGGAGGAGGAGAAGCTGGGGATGATGATGGTGGTGGTGGTGGTGACGGAGTTGTGTGGGTCGTCAGGCGAAAGGGGAGGAGGAGGAGAAGTTGCTGGTGAGCGGCTGGAGGCTGGAGAAGGAGGCCGCGGGGTCGCTTGCCGTGGGGGAAGGCGGAGGTCGTGGTCGGGGAAGGAGCTCGGGGGGGGGAGGAGCTGGAGTCGACTGCGGCGGAGCTCAGCGGCGGCGGGGGGGGGGGAGAACTTGCCGCGGTCGGGGGAGGCTCGCCGAGCGGGGGGGAAGCTCGCCGAAGGGGGGGGAACTTGCCACGAGCGGGGGAAGGCTCGCCGCTCCGGCGAGGGGAGGGGGTCGGCTGACGGCCGGGTCTGGGTTAGGGATTAGGTTTTTTTTATTTGTTTTATTTTTCTTTTAATTTTATTTTTCTTTTGTTTTCTTTTATAGAAAATTTTTATTAATTTAATAAGTAAAATATCTAGAGATATTTTACAAGATATTTTGTAGATATTTTCTGGATATTTTTGGAATATTTTCGGGTGGGTCCCGTCTCCAAATGGACGGTACAGGTTCACCGGCCAATGAGGGGGTGACACCTCGCACTGTAATTTGCGGAAAAGTCCTTAAAATTTTATAAATTGTGCAGAGATCCTTTTTTGGGAAATTGTGCAATTACGAAATTATCTGGGAAAAACACCCGATTCATGAAATTGCTAAAATGCACAGAACTGAAGGAAATTGTTGTGTGAGGGTCCTGAGGGGGTGGGGGTGAGTCTGGGCAGGGACTGGGCCTGATTTTCTAGGGTGATACGGGCCATCATATTAATTAATCATTAAATACTATGCACGGTGTTATCTAATTATTTAGAGGCAGGTAGGGCCATAATTTTCTTGCGGTGTCAATACACTAAATGTAGTATACTCAGTGTAGAAAAATAACGTATTTTTTTCTGGGCAAACAGGTGCAAGTTGGGCCTCTAATCTTTATTGGAACAGGGAATGGTACAGGTCTGGAAATTTAATTACGTACGTTTCTAACGATATTTGTGCGTCTCATACGAGGCTCAAAATACAGTATCTGGGAGTTGCACAAAGTGCAAAAAAATAGACTAACATGTCTAGGAGAGGTATGTGAACTTTGTTCGGGGATAACAGTCAAGGTAAAGCTCCAAATAATTAGGTGACGGACAGGTGCACAAGTCAATAGGATATGTAAGCAAAATAAATTAAAATATTGCAACAAATCCTAAATACCTGGAAAATATTCCTAAAATACTAGAATCTGGTCGAGGGGGTTTACAGATAATGTGTTAGAATGGCTTGCGCTCAAGAAGTCTCGAGGATGAGACTTTTTCTGAGTGGTGTATAATATAACGACCCATTCCACTCAAGCGGACAGCTGATTCAAACGACAAAAGTGCAATGACCCGACCCGCTTTGCTCAGTGAGAATACTTGTTTGAGGTAAATGATTTCCATACTTGGCCCTTCAGGAGTTCCGTCTTAGGCTTTCAAAGGCTCGCTCGGAGTATCGATCGACCGAGACGAATCATCGCTAAGGTGGGTGGCTATGATGAACTTGTCTTTGCTTAGGCAGCACACACTTAAAATATGGATGATACATGCTAATCGCTAGGTTAATCACCCCCTTCATGCTAATAAAGAATACAACGCACCTAACTAAGGAAATATCTCAACTTGTATTGCTTGTGTTAGAACATAAAAATAAAACTTTGCTTATAAATGGACCCTCGCATGCTACCTTTGCCTTGTGCAACTAGACCCTGCTATGCCTCGAGTAGATGATATATATATACTCTTCGTAGTGCACTGTTCATTTAAGTTTATACTACATGTCCCTAGATCATGTCACTCGGTATGTCCCTTTACGGTTTCACTCCTCGCTTTACCCATAGACTGTACCAGAGTAAATGCTTATGTCCGTATGAATAAAATGCTTGCCTGCTTTTATGTTAACTTATAATGTTGTCTCGATCCAATACTTGCCACAATAAAACTTATGCCACAATCAAGTAACACTATCGCGTATCGTGCATACATCTTGTTAGCCAGAAGACTATCAAATAGTCATTCTGTGCAATGTGAACCTACAAGTATCCGGGACCGTTAGGTCGCCAAGGCAATCCCCGAACCAGGGGAATCCATCTAGTTGAACTTTTACTACTAGAAAAAGCGGGATTAGCGACGTATTTTAGCGACTCCTGGTATAAACGTCGCTAAATCAGCGACTCCATTAAAAACGTCGCTAAACGTCGCCAAATGGCGACATTTAGCGACGTTCAGCGACTTTTATTCAGATTTTAAAAGATGAGTCGCTATAAGTTCAATTAAGGTCACTAAACGTCGCTAATATATCTGATTTAGCGACGTTTAGCGGCATAATTAGCGACGTATATATCAAAAATATTTAGCAACGTGTTGAGCGACGTCTTTGACGTCGCTAAATTTTAATTTAGCGACGTTTTAATTATACGTCGCTAAACGTCGCTATTTTTTGGTTAATTAGGGCTCAGATTCTTTTCCCCCATCTGTCGAAAATTTTGAACGTTTTCGATTTCCCCCGCCCCCCCTCTCCGGCGACCGGCTCTCCACGGCTGCGGCTACTCCGGCACCCCCCTCCTCCTCCTCGAGCTCTAGGTAATCTCTCTCTCTCTCTCTCTCTCTCTCTCTCTCTCTCTCATGTGACACTGACACAACTGATGGCTGGACAGACACGACACACGCACACAGACACGATACACGCAGACAGACACTGACAGACACACACGACACACACACACACAGATGCAGATACACACACACACACACACTCACACAGACACTGACATATGACTGATTTATACACGGAGTCGGGTTCTTTACTGTGTCTTCACTGTATGTGCACTGTGTTGGCATTGATACCTCAGTGTATCAGTCAGTGGAGAGCTTGGGTTTCTTTGTATGGGTAGTTCAGTAAAAGAGGAGTGAGGGTTAAGGTTTTTCTAAGTATTTAGCTAAGTTTTTAATTATGAGATATTTGGTGGTGTTGAATGTGGGTAGTGTTGTTTTACATGAGGGTAGGGATATGTTGAGCTTAGTGTATCAGTGAGCTTAGTGTATCAGTGAGTTTAGTTTAGTGTATCAGTGAGTGAGTGAGTGAGTGAGTAAGTTCAGTGACTTTATATTTTTGTGTGAGGGAGGGAAAGCTCGGGCCGTAAAATTGTGCATCAGTATGCCAGTGTATCAGGGGGGAATCGGTTTCACTGGTGTGCACAGTGTGCCTCGACCATACTGTGTATCAGTATACTAGTGGTCGAACCTTGTAATGGGCAGTGAGAAGGAGGTCTACAACAGTGAGCAGTCAACTGAAGAGGAAAACCATCAGCACTGTGTCATTTCAGCAACCATGTATCAGTAAGTATCAACAAGTCCCACTGTATCAGTATCCGTTTTCAGTTGCATTTAGTGAGCTATGTATACTAGTGTTAGTTAGCTTAGTGTCAAGGTATTGGTTAGTTGGTTTAAGATGGGTTAGCATGAGTTATTGGGTAGAAGTTAAGGGTATCAGTTTAGTATTAAATTAGTACATAGTTAGTGTAGTTAAATAGTTACTTACTGATATACTTGATTTTGTTAATAGTTAGCTAAGTAACTATATGTCCTAGTGTGCATTGTATACAGTAAAGAACCCAAGCTTTTACCAATAGTATAAAATATTAAAAAACTAAGAGACTTGGCCTCTTTTCAGTTGTTTTGAATATTGCTTATTTTAGACTTTGACAAATGAAAGTATGTATTATATCAGTTATGATTTTTATAGTACGGTTAAGTTATGAAGTTAGGTGATAAACCACTGTATGTAATGATTTATATGATACATACTGTCATTTTTGCAGAAGTATCTAGAAATGGATATAAATTACTATCTACGTCATCGTTCGTGGATGTACAACCATCATCCTGATGACATGTGCGATGTGCGAAATGAATTCATTGAGGGTGTACAGCAGTTCCTACAGTTCGCCAAAGCTTTCCCTCAGTACATGGACGGTACCAAAATTAAGTGTTCGTGTGTGAGATGTCGCAACAGAAAATATTATCCAGAAGTGGAAGGTACATATCATTTATACTCGAAGGACTTCACGCCGAATTACTATCAGTGGACCGCACACGGAGAACTTGTATCTCTAGCATCGGAGTCGGAGCCCTATGTGGAGCCGTATATGGATGTCCAAGACCACGATGCTTACGACGACGGGTTGGTGAACATGGTTTATGATGCGGCAGAGCCTAGTTTCAATCCGGACAATTATGATACAGCGGGACCTATTTTTAATCCGGACAATTATGATACAGCTGAGGAGGCACCGAATGCCGATGCTGCAAAGTTTATGGAGTTGCTGGAGAATACAAGGACTCCACTATATCCTGGTTGTGAGGATCATTCACCGTTGGAGGTGGTTACAAGATTATTGAGCATCAAGTCCGATTTTAACATATCGCAAGAATGCTATAATCGACTGCTCGATTTGATTATAGAGATCTTGCCCGAGGGTGCAAAGTTGCCTAAAGACTTCTATCGATCTAAGAGGATGGTGAGATCGCTTTGGATGGGATACGAGAAAATTGATGCATATCGCAACGGGTGCATGTTGTACTACAAAGACGATAAGGATGAAGATACGTGCAGATTCTGTAGTGCTGATCGCTACAAGGCCACTGTTAGAGGAAAGTCTGTCGGTGCAAGGAAGCCTACCGATTCGATGCACTACTTGCCTTTGACGCCGCGGTTGCAGCGATTGTTTATGGTTAAGGAGATTGCAGAAAACATGAGTTGGCACAGACGAAAACAGATCGAAGGAGTATTGGATCATCCATCTGGATGGAGAAGCATGGAAGCACTTTGATCGAGAGTATCCACATTTTGTCGAAGAAGCGCGTAATGTCAGATTGGGGCTCTCCTCTGACGGTTTTACTCCATTCGGACTTTCGGGCTCCCAGTATTCGTGTTGGCCTGTGATCATCACTCCGTACAATCTACCACCTTGGATGTGCCTGAAGACTCCGTATATGTTCCTAACCGTTATTATCCCGGGTTCGAACAATCCGAAGAGGAACATCGATGTGTATTTACAGCCTTTGATAGATGAGTTGAATCAGCTGTGAAAAGTAGGTGCCAACACGTACGATGTTTCTAGAAAGCAAAATTTTAAGATGAGGGCAGCACTTATGTGGACAATCAACGACTTTTCCGCCTATGGTATGTTATCGGGATGGAGCACCCATGGTCATCTCTCATGTCCGTATTGTATGGATCATTCTCAGGCTTTTCGTTTGAAACACGGAGGCAAACCGTGCTTCTTCGATTGTCATCGACAATTTTTGCCGAAGGATCATCCGTACCGGAGGAACCGGAATGCTTTTCATGCGGGAGTTGTGGAGAAGACCAATCCACCGCCAAGGTGGCCCGGATGCACGATATGGGAAGAGGTAAAAAATTTACCAAGTGCTATCGAAGAGCTTGCTAAGGGGTACAAGTGTGACGGATTTGGTCGCACCCATAACTGGACGAAGAGGAGTATATTCTGGGATCTGCCATATTGGAGCACCAATCTGATCAGACATAACCTTGATGTCATGCATATCGAGAAGAATGTGTTTGATAACATAATTAATACTGTAATGGAGGTAAAGGGAAAGACGAAAGATAATCCGAAGGCCAGGTTGGACTTAGAAGAAATATGTAGACGTCCTGGATTGCATTTGATAGAGGATGGGAATGGAAAGTTAAAGCAACCTAAGTCAGTTTTCTCACTGGATAAAGAGGATAAAGGTAGACTTTGTAGGTGGATTCAGGGTCTAAAGTTTCCAGACGGGTACGTGTCGAACTTGAGAAGATGCGTCGACCTCAAGGAGAACAAACTGGTGGGTATGAAGAGCCACGATTGTCACGTATTCATGGAGAGGTTAATTCCGATTGTATTTCGAGAATTCTTACCGCAGGTCGTTTGGGACCCATTGACAGAGCTGAGCATATTCTTCAGAGATCTTTGTTGTACTAAGTTGCTCGTCGATCGTCTAGAAAAGCAAGAGAGGGACATTGCGGTAACACTATGTAAGCTCGAAAAGGTGTTTCCTCCTGGATTCTTCGACTCTATAGAGCATTTGTCAATTCATCTTTCCTATGAGGCACGTGTTGGTGGTCCTGTCGGTTATCGATGGATGTACCCCTTCGAGCGGCATCTGAATCACCTAAAGAGAAAGGTAAAAAATAAGGCACGGGTTGAAGGCTCTATTTATGAAGCTTATGTTCTCGAGGAGATTACAAACTTTTGCTCGACGTATTTCAAACCGCAAGTTGCTACTAATAGGACGAAAGCTCCCAGAAATGACGACGCATATCAGGAATCTAATGATGCAATACTCAAAGTATTCAATGCGTCCGGAAAGCCTTCGGGAAAAATGAAGAAGAGATATTTGAATGACGATGAGCTAAGGGCTGCTCAATTGTATATATTACTCAATTACGACGAGGATAAAGTGGAGAAGCTAGAGGGGTAAGTAATTAATACGTCCACGTTTACATCATCTCAATGTAATAGTATAAGATACTATTATGCTACTAATCAGCAGTTGCTTTATTATTTTTCAACACATATAATGATGAGTTGAGGTCGGTTAGACCCTACATAACAAACGAAGAAGTAGAATAAGATATGAGATGCCATTTTCCTTCTTGGTTGAGCGCATATATAAGATGCTTGGTAATTACTTTTTATTTCTGCACTTGCAAAACAAATAACTTACTATCGCTACTTTGGTATTTAGGTCGATCGTCTAATATCACCCGAGACTGAATCTATTAGAACTCTAGCCAAGGGACCAATTACTACCGTAAAAATATGGCCAAGTTTCTATGTGAATGGGTTCAGGTTCAAGTCAACAAATGCTCCTATCAGAGACAGTTTTTTGGATCTTGATTCCACGAAAAATAGTGGTTTGTGTATCAAATCTTCAAACTACAAAGATGTCAATCCGGGCAATAATTTTTTTGGCATCTTACGAGAGATTGTGGAGTTGACATATAATTATGGCACAGAACCTGCTAATATCTTGCTATTCAGGTGTGAATGGTTTGATCCGATTCAAGATTAAGGTCAGAAAATTGACAAGCATGGCCTTGTGGATATAAACTACAAGTGTAGATATCAAGGCTACGAACCATTTGTCCTATCAAGTCAGGCTCAGCTCGTGTACTTCACAACTTATCCTAGGCGGGGGACAGCGAGGTTGGATTGGTGGGCAGTATGCAAGACTAAAGCTAGAAATACCTTTGACATTGACGAAATAGCTTATCAGGAGGACGATCTACCTCTTGTAACAAATATTATAGACGTGGACTCAACGGAAGTTACTCATTACACGAGTAATAATGTAGAAGATGTAGAATTATTCGAAGAGGACGACGAAGTAGATAAAAGTGAAGACGAGGAAGAGGAAGAGCAGGACGACGAAGGCGAACAAGATGAATTTTCTGAAGATGATTGAAAATAAAAAATATTGCATGTAGAATGTAACTATATTTTGACTGTAGAATATAGATCAAGGTTAGAAAATTGACGAAGTAGATGTACCCATTAACGAATATATGTATTATATTTTGACTGTAGAATGCTTTGAGATATGTATCATGTTTTGACTGTAGAATGTAGTATATATTTATGTTTCTCTATATTCATCATATGTTGTTATCAGATATGACAGGACGACGCGGAGGATTCGGCAGGTCCCGAGGTAGACAGAGTGCCACTCCGGTACTGCCTACTGTTGGTTCCGGATCATCGTCGCCCAGTACTCCAGTATATCGATCACACACATCTCCGACTGTTGGGACGAGTAGTTCCTGGAGTGATAGTACACCCTCGTCCAGCGTTCCTCTTGCTGACGGAACCATGGGGACAGATGAGCATGTCGAGGAGGTCGTGCCGACGTTGTCCCAGCATCAGCAAGATCCTCCATGCGCACCTCCGGAGGAGACGAGGACAGAGATTTGGGCCGACGGTACAAAGTAAGTCAATTAGATGGTTTAGTATATATTTGTGTTTCTCTTTATTCATCGTATATTGACTTTTTCAGTAATCTAAATTATTATCTCTGTATAGATATCGTCCATCGTCGGTTCAGAGACGTCTGGGCCAATTTCTGAGGAACAACTACGGTGGCCCTTGGATCAACTACTCTGAGGCTCCGGAGAAGAGGAAGGCGTTCTGGTTTATGCACTTCTAAGTAAAAGTATATTAAATAAATCCTCTAATTTATGCATATTATATAACTTATTCGTGATGCTAACTTAATGAATTATTTATTGTAGCAAACGTATTTTTATCCTCCGCACCGGGCCGAGTTAATCGAGCGGCTCTTTCCTACCGTTGCCGCCAAGCTTATCCGAGATGCTCTGGATGACCAGAAGGCTCGTGATCGTGCTGAAAAACCGATCCAAGGTTGGATCACGCCTGAGCAGTGGACTGCGATGAGGGCTAGATTCGACAAACCGAGCTACAAGGAAAGGTCTAAGAAGGCCAAGGCGGCTAGGTAGAATGCTGCCAAGTGGTGTGGTGGCTCGATTCCGATGACGAAATATTTTTGTCGTTTGGTATATTTTTTCTTTTAAAATATATTATTTTAATATAAGTACCATAAAATGGTACTTGGAAAAAATATTTAAGTTTAGTAATAAATAATATATTTTTAACAGGTACAGAGGGGGGAGGATGCAAACATGGTGACCGTCTTCTTGGCCACCCATCGCAAGGACGAAAATCTCATTGATGAGAGGGCCTCACAGACCTATGTAAGTATTACTTTACTTTGTGTTAATTTTAATATAACTTAGGCAATTATCGAGTTTCCAAACCTTTTCTAGGCCGTGTATCTTAGGCTGCGTGAGCGGGCGACTGCTAGTGCACCTACACCTGGAGAGGCTGGTACTTCGTCGCAGCCCGCTCCATCTCCGTCGGTGGATGACCTGTGGGTGACCGCAGCTGGTGGTCTTCAGAGGGGTACGTACTACGATACGGGCTCCTATGGCGCCCTGGTTGCGATGCAGTCATCTAGGGCCTCCCCGACAGCTGCACATTCCACACATCCCTCCCAGTCGCAGCCCTCACAGTCGTCGACCAAAGTCCAGGAGGCCGTCCAGGAGGCCGTTGACCGTCAGATTGCGTCTTTCCGTGACGAGTTACTGCGAAGTATGGAGGAGCAGCCCCGGTCCCAGCCGCAGGCGGACGATCCGATGCTCATCGCACGATTGGATATGCTCGACCGCAGCATGACGGAGCTACGGGATTTGATAAATGATATTAGAGCCTCCAATGACCGCAACATCATGGAGCTGCAGGCGTCACGGCTATCGATGGACGAGAAGCTGACGAGGATGCAGGATTCAATGGATCATAGCAGTACGAGGCTGTTATCTACCCTGGATTCTTATAACTAGCGACTCACAGACTTGGAGCGGGCACGGCCTCCACCGACGTCACTGCCTTCTCCATCGACATCGGTGTCGATTCCACGGGACGAGTATGAGGAGTTCTTATCCTTCAAGCGCGCCGGTGGTTAGCCTCCTGCAGATCCGTAGTAGTATAGTTATTTTTATTATTATTTAGGATGCGATTGTATATTATGAATTATTGATACTTCAACAATAGGCATGATGTATGATGCTTCTTGTGGTCTTTAATTTTTTAGTTAATTTAATTGGATTATATAGTTATCTTGCATATCCACATTTGTCCTATACTATAATAATTTTTTTTTATGTGGCCTGACATTTTGCACGGGACTTTGCGCATACTTCGTTGCACGTCTTGTGGGCCCACTGTCCCCCTAAACTCCCACCATTAATAAATTGAAGGAATAATAAGCCTCCATGGCTTGATCCATTGATCTTCTGCCACCTAGTCAGAAACTTATACCTCTCTTCGGTAAACACAATGGTCACTCGAGTTCGATTTCTATATTATGAATTATTGATACTTCAACAATAGTCCTTGGTATTGGATACTTATCTCGTATTTGTACTGTTCATCTTATATATTGTTAAACTTTGGCTACATCTACAATTCCAGCATTGAATACTTAATTCCAGCATTGAATACTTACTTGAAATGTCCCCACAAGGCACAATACAATGTCTAATATATATAGTTCCCAAAATATTAATATATATTGAATACTTACTTAATATATACTTACTTGATATGTCCCCACCAGTAGATTAATTTAAGTAGCCCCAAGTTCAATTCCTTCTGGACACAATTTTTTTTTAATTTTTTTAAAATTAGCGACGTTTTTAGCGACGTTTAGCGATGTTTAGCGACGTTAAGTTACGTCGCTAAATAAGTCGCTAATTAGCGATGCTGTAACAAGTCGCTAAATACGTCGCTAATGACGTCGCTAAAAATGTTGCTATACGTCGCCAATTGCTGACATGGCAGAATAGCCAGGTCATTAAAGATGTCGGTGTAACGTCGCTATATAAGTCGCTAATCAGCGACGTTTAGCGACTTTGAAAACGTCGCTATTTAGTGACTCGGCGTCGCTAAACGTCGCTAAATTTTACGACACACTAAAGTCGCTAAAAACGTCGGTATAGCGACGTTTAGCGACATTTTTTTTTGCGACTTGGTTTTTTCCGACAACTATATAACGTCGCTAATTACGTCGCTAAACCAAATTAGCGACGTCATTTCATTTTTTAGCAATATTTTTAGACGTCGCTAATTTGACTTTTTCTGGTAGTGTTTGAACGAGAATCATGTTAAGTAAAGTAAAGAATCACAGTTTGTAGAGCAATGCTCATTTGAAAAAAGAATCAAGAATTATCTCATTTTGTGAATTTGGAATGACCCAAGACTTGCATGTCGCGGACAACTTGTGCACAAGGTATTAAATGGGTTCCTGCGGATGGTCTCCGGGGCACTGGGGCCGATTCGATCTGGACGGAACATTATATTAGTCTTCGTGTTCGGGCGGGATAACCTGTAGCACCTCGTATTCTTTCGTTACACGTCATTCTCGCTCAAAGACTAAGTAGTCTCGTGTTCGGGCAGGATGGCATGCAACACCTCGTATTCTTTCGTTGCAGCCATTATTGCTCAAAACTACAACTTGTCCTTTATGGCTATACCAGCGACTTCTGTTCATATAGATAAGTTATCCTCGCTTAACGTCTATCTGCGTGTGAGTCATTGTATTACCTCAAGAATAACTGAAACACCTGAACGATCATGAGGATAACACATTTATGTATAATTGATACACTTGTATATATGGAGCACTTCAACGTTTTCTGCAACACGCCTTATAAGCTATGTAACTCGTACACCCGAAACATAACCTCGCTCACGATACTTGTGTTTGCATATGCTATTGCCCCTGGATTCATTATATATATATGCTCGTGCTTAAATTAACTTGGTTTGCCTTGGACAGGGAAGGATAAATGGTAAGTTGGTAAGTCTTGTCGCGTTTCTTATATCGCACGACGCACTGCCATACGAGTTAGGCTTTTCATATATGCCATAAAACTGATCCTAAGGCAAGATTAGAAAGATAACTTAATAGATGGTGCATGGAACCTATATAACGTGTTTGGATTTGTCGAGCGGGTGAGAATCCTCTCCACCAGTGCATTCATGTACTGATAACCCACCAGATTGCTTGCAGGGTGTGGGAGAATCTCGTTCGGTGCGGATGCCTCCTTCATGCGTGCTGAGGCGTATAGTTTACTCTGAAGCCTTGGAACATTACGTTCGGAACTGAAGCACATATAGAAGATATAATGTTGGAATATCGCATATACATTATTCCATAAATGTATCTACTTGGCACGCTTTTACTGTTTTAGAGAGAGAGGCTTGAGCGATTTGTAATCTCGGCCAAGCGCCGCCTGTAACACTTGTTTAATATCAATAAAGAGTTTGCTTTACTTCAAACTTGTGTTATTCAATGCTTCCGCTATTGACGACTCTGTGAACTTGTTACCAATGGCCTGTGCGTTTAAAATTCTGCTGCACTCGGACAATCTGTGCGACTCTGTGGCTTAGACCTCTAACCGCCTGCTCATATTACGGCCTTGCATGGGCGCGGCTTACGCTCGTGCGGTATCACGCCCAGATGGGTCAAGCAATTGTCCCGCGGGAGCGCTGGCTCGGTGATTCGCGCTTAGCGGGGACGGCCGATATCCTGCGGGAGATCGGAGCATGACATCAAGTGTGTGTTATGTGACCAATTAGATCTAATTAGACTTAGATAGTGTATTTGATATGATAGGTGTTCACAATTGGACATGAGTAGAGCATATCATAGTATTTTATGATACGATGTGATACATGGCTAATTTTGGGTGTTTTATATGAATGCTCTTCAATTCCTATTGTAACAAGTTTTATTAGTTATGAAATAGTGTATTTGATATGTAGGAATGATTATTGTGGTATATTGTGAGTTTTAACTCTCATTTGGGTACGTATCATAGAGTATCATAGATTGCTTGCCAAGTGTTTGATATAATGCTTTAGTGTGGACTTGGTGCACTCAATCTAATTGTGTGTTTATATAAATATATATATTAGTATGTATATAACTATAATTATATATATATATATATTTCCTGTTATGATTGTGTGTGTATATAGATATATGTGTTTATATATATAAGGTGAGGTGTGTATCCTAATGAGGATGGATATGTATTTATATTTAATTGTGTATGGTGTGTTTCACTATGAGCAGTGTTGGTGTGTGCTTATGCTGTGTGAGTATGGGGAGGGTGCTCGGTCAGAGCAGTAACAGCAAGATGCAGCAACTATAACAACATGATGCAACAGTAGTAACAGCAAGATATAACAACAGTAACAACAAGATGCAGCAGCAGCTGTAGGCAATAATAGGTTCTGCACAGCAGCAACAACTTAAGGTTGCACACTTGTATGAGTGTGTTTCTCAGATTTTAATAGTGTAGATGAGTGTACTCAGTTTTAGTGAGAGAGAAAAGGGCTTTGCAAGTAGTTAGTTTAGTGTGTAAATTTGTGATCTGTAGTTGGGTGAGAGTTATTATTTAGATTAGGATGTATTATATCAGGATTAGATTGGGCTCAGATTTATTAAGAATCACAACAGCAGCAGCATCAATATAGGTGATAATGTATGGGGGGTTTGTGACTAATGTGTGGTATGTAATGGAATGAAGAGGGGGGGGGGGTGTCAGGTTTAACATGAAGTAGCAGCAGTAGCAGTCCAGACTTGATAGGGGTATCGAGTATCAGTGGCAAGGAGCAAGGGTATGTAGTAGCAACAGTTTACGAAGAAGGGGGGATGCTCAATAGCATGTGAGATCAACTATAGCTAGAGCAGCCGCAGTAACACCAAGGTAATACTAGGTATTAGTTTTATCTCTAGGTATAGGTAGTGGGTATCAAGAGGGTAACTAGGTAGTAATATCAAGATGGATCAAAGCCAAGGTAATCATATAGAGTAATATTAGGTAAGAGATAACTAGTGTTGTATGTATATATATTGTATCTTTTATATTTATTAACTATAATACTCTAGTATAGTAATATAGCTAGTATAGCCTAGATAAGTAGTGTATGGACCCAATGTAAAACCCCCTAATTTTAAATATTATATTTATTTAATTAATCATTGAATTTATTTATATTATTTTTTAGTTAATTAGAAAATAATATTTATTGATTTAATTACCTAGATAAATACTCGATTAGAATTATTTCACAAAACTATTATTTTTATTTTAGGAATCTTGAAGAAAAGTGATAGATTTTTTTTTAGAATTTATTTTGGGTACAAATGTTTTTTTATATATATACCTCAAATATATATGTAAATAATATATAGTTATTAAATATAATAATAAAAATAATAGTAATAATAATAATAATAATAATAATAATAATGTGGTTGATAGAAATAAAGAGGAAAGAAACAAAAAAAATAGAAGAAAAAGAAAAGAAATACTAAGCCTTAATCTTTAATTAATTCCTTAAACCACTTAAGCGTAAGATTATTTCCTTAAATCACTAAGTACTAACAACTACACTCACCCGCCCATAACTACACTACCCCACTGCTATCAGCCCGCAGCCCACAACCTAAACTAACCCCACACCCGTAGTAGCCCAACCCCGCGAGTGTCGACCCATCTCCCTTGCTTCCTTCTCTCTCTCTATATATATATATACCTTATGATTCGAAACCCTAACCCTAGACTTTGATACCCCAATCCTGTGCCGCCGACCTCCGACCGAATGCTGCCCTGCATCGCCGTCAGAGAACGCCGGCCGAACCGCGACAGCAAACCCCATGCGGTCAATCACGACGGAAATAGGCAGCGACTATCGCCCCTTCACGTGCCATTTCCTGTCGCATCTCTCGCCCAATTTTGGATCCATCTTCGCCGGTACGATCACTACCTATCCCTCTCTAAATCCCGTTAATTAGCTTTAATCTTACAGCGTTAAAAACTAGGTAGAAATCGAAGTCAAATTGAGGAAAAACCATATTTTTGAAACTGCTATAAACTGTTCCAATAGCCTATGTTTCGAGGCCAATATCTCCCAACGTAGACCTCCAAATCGAAATCTACTTTTTCCTGTGTAAAACCTATATAACCAAGATCAATTTTTGTTAATTAGTTTATTTTATTTTGTGTTAGAACCAAAGATAAATTAGGTTGAAAATTCAGAAAAATTTATTTTTAAAACATTAAAATTTGTGATACGGAGTGCGCCCCCCAAACGGGACCGCCTCGTCGCATACTAATTGCACCTAAAGGCATGTATGGTATGTCCTAGCGTATGTGATTTTGCAACCCGTATCCGTAAAAAGGCCCCATATCGCGACTTTTGTAAAATACCACCCCATTTTGTGTACGCTCGTCAGAATGTGACAAAACTTGTGCCATTGGATTCATGGTATCACGCTGGTCCTGTGACCCAAGTTTTACGCAATTTTGAGACAATTGACCAAGCCGTCTATTTGTGGACCCCACGGTTGACTTTAAGGGTAAATTTTACCGGAATCCAAAATTGGACATACCGTTGAGTTCGTATCAACGTTTAGAATTTGTTTAACCTATAATTTGTCCCATTTAGAGACCTTTACCTCATGGATACATTTTGGTGCAAAGTGGGCCACATGTGGACCCCGCTTTGACCTGAAATTATCGTTTTGCCCCTGTGTCCAAATTGGACGAAAGGGTAGTATTTTTTGACTATCTCGTTTATTCTGGGAATGTTAGTGATATTTATTTCATCATCCGTAGACGTTCATTCCGAGGCCATAGTTTTTGACCCCTTATGTTTGACATCTGGATGCTTACACTTTACAGCTTTCTTGCTAGGCAAGTATACCTTGCCAAATTGATTACAATACTTTGCATGCTTATTATATTTTCATATATTCATTGCATGTGTATTTTCTTTCATTCATAATTATATATTATATATTTTAACACACACTTGACACATAGTATCATGGGAGGGAAGGACAATCAGTAGGCGTATGCACTATATCCACTCTGATAAACCGTAGTAACTTGCACGCACTATGGGAGTTGTGTCACGATGGTCGCTACCCTTGCGGTATGTCGGCTGATGGTGTTACGATGGTTGCTACCCTCGCGGTATGACGGCTGATGATGTTCATGGACGTGTGTGTGAGTTGTGAGATTAGATAGAGTAGCATACCCCTGCCCATACGTCGAAAATATTGTCCTCGCTATGCATTTTTATATAGATTATCTTGTATAACGTACTTATATATTCTCTATCTATTATGAATGTTTTACTATATTCAATTGGCATGCTTCTATGTATCTTGTTACGTCCCTCTGAGGACCTGGTCCCTTGCCAGGTATAGACGATCAGGAGTATCCGCAGGAGTACGGGCCAGGACCGGACGTATTATTTTCTGCCGAGAAGGTCTTACCTTCTAAGAATCTTTGATTATCTCTAGAGATGGATTCTCTTAGCTGATACACTTCTATCATCATCTGCCTCCTCTCTCATTTTAGTATCGCTATAGTCCTTGGTAGTGGATTTGTCTCCACCCGACTATAAATTTTGGATTATTCAGACTCATTATTCTGGTTTAGTTATTTCTTTACTATGACTTATTTTGTGGATAAGATTAGTATCTTTTGTAACTTGTGACAATATATATACCACATAAGAGTTAATATTCATATTACAGCGTACGTGTGTATTATGGTATCCACATATTGGAGTTGCCATATACATACGGCTGGCATGCTTACGTATTCCTAGTCCTACGTATTTTGGGACTGGGACATGACACCCAATAACCTAGAGATGGACTCGTACAACCTAGAAATAACTTAGTTTTGACCAATATTGACTAGTTTGACCAAGTTTAGCTAGAAATGGCCTAGAAAAATATATTTAGTGCATTTAGCTCATTTCTCATTCTTTACACCCAAGTAATATTATATTCATATATAGGTTGTGTGACACCAGCTCGGATACCGAGTCAAACTTGTTGGTCAGGACCATAGGCGAGTATATTCTCTGATAGTTTTCTTATTTTATAGCCTCTATGTATCATTTATTTAGTATTGAGATATTTGATTCCTGACACGATGGTTTCATAAATTGGTATACATGGATATTATTTATAGGATATTATTATTGTGATGACTTTGTGATCACCGTATCGTGCTTCATAATTACTCAGTGATTACCGTGATATCTTAGTAATTATATAGATCATGATCATAGTACATGATATTATAGACCTTGCAGTGTGATATATGTGTTATAACGTATCATGATTTGGATCTGTGTACTAGTCGGAGATTGGGCAAGTATTAGTGGATATGTGATCATACCTTATAGCCCATGATTTAGTGTAGCCCGTGATAGTTAGCAGATCATGCAACTCACGTGTGATCACGCAAGCTCACCTTTTATATATAGCTCGTGTCAGGCCCATGCCGATCACATTATCTTACTAATAGTTCAAAACACATTTATTATGTTTTTTTCCTTTATTCCAGTTTATTACTGTAGAAGCATGAAAAATACGCTGGGGAATTATACGCGTAATACCCCCAACGTGCATGAAGCCCGCGTAAAACAGAGCTCTAGCACTGTGTGGCGTAATATATGACTTCAGAGCCATTAGCGTACAACAGACCTTCAACGCTATATAGCGTAAAACAGAGCTCTAAAACAACCCGCGTAAAACAGTACGTCTAGACTGCTTTGGCGTAAAGAGGTTACTACATCGCCACTTCGGCGTAAAATATGTCTGCTTTTAATGCAGCATGAAGTTGTACGAGGAACTCTTCGTATTCCTCAAATGAACCTGTCAGACAAAACAGTGAACCTGACTCCTGACAAAGAGTACTGCACCACGATCAAGAGGACGGCTGTAATGCTGATTCTGTACAGAGACCCAGGCTGTCGTTTAGTGACATAATCCTTGATATAAGATGTTGTTTACGCACTTAAGGAATATGCTGCCTATTCTACACAGGCAGAGATGAGCTTTTATGCTCAAGATGAGACGAAACCAGACTCCACGTCAAAAGCTGTTCTTCGTACAGAACTCGAGGTACGTCTCTGCAGTTAATGCGCGAGATGGGGGCAGATCTCTGTATTTAATGTACGAGATTTGGTTCTACTTTTAATGACTGGGAGAGCTAAAATTAGAGCTAATACGCTCGCGTCACCATCCCTGCATGTTACGCCAACCAGGCTATTTTCAACTATAGGAGCACGCCGTATGCTATCTCCTCGAAATACGCCAACCAGACTATTTTCAACTATAGGAGTACGCCGTATGCTATCTCCTCAAAATACGTCAACTCAGGCTATATTTGTAAAGGTACGTGACTAGGCTACTTGGCCCATAATACGCTCAAGACCTCAGTCAAGGAAGGATAATTGGCTAGTTTACGCTGGTTACCTATCTATGCAGCATCAATACAGCTACTTGGCGTTTACGCCATCAAGACAGCTACTTGGCTTTTACGCCATCAAGACAGCTACTTGGCTTTTACGCCATCAAGACAGCTACTTGGCTTTTACGCCATCGAGACAGTTATTTGGTTTTTATGCTAACCATCTCTACGCGAGGGGCAGTTACCTACGTGGCTTGCATGCCATGATCTTCGAAGCAGTTATACGGGTTACCTCATAATGGGACATGCGTCATACGCAGATTCAGGAGATCATTTAGACGTGGGTAGCAGTTATTATAACCGCCGCGTAAAAGGTGCAACTCTCTCCGCTGTTTGGTTTCTACGCCGACTAGTCAGTTACTGTGACCGAGCTCTATAAATAGAGATTTTCGGCCACAGGAGAACGGGGAGAAGAGGTCGAAAGAGAGGTCAAGATCGGTAAGGATCAAAGAGATAGGAGAGATCAGAAAGAGAGCTCATACAGAGAGTGTTGATTGACAACTTCGGCAACGAGAGTTCAATCCCTCCTGTAGTCTTTGAAGCTTCTTCTTCTTCTTCTACAACACTTCTTCGTCATCGTGTGGTCCAAGGGACAAAGTGATCGACCTCAGATCAGACTCCTATAGCAATATTTCCCCAGAATCATTTTTATTGTACTTAACATCCTCGTATAGGATTAATTATACTCTTTTTTCTTGTTTGTAAACAAAGAAAGGATTTCGTATAAACCTAGTTTTTATTCTTTTGTTTATCATCAAACATAATATGGTGACTCTGCTGGGGACTACTTTCTCATCAGACGAGAAAGCCATTGCTCAACACGATGCTGTATCCGTCGGATCAACAAAGAAGACTTTGGTCGTCCAATTCGACCAATCTGCTTATGAAGTCATTCTTCGCGCAGGGGGTAGCTCTCATTCCCTCTCTGTCCAGGACAATAGGAAGCTGCGTAAAGTATGGATGCCCCGGACATCCTCTACCCTTCCTGCAGGCTCTCTCTCTCCAACTAATAAGGTTGTAACATCATAACCTATACGCCCTGTGCGTAAAAACCTGTCTTCCGTCTGTGACGTAGTAGAAAAAGCTTTCGACAAGGCCTCAGTGCCAATTCAAAAATTCCAAACGCGTCCTGCGCATAAAACTTTGTCTCCCGTCTTTGACATGGCAGACGTAATTTCTGACAAGGCCTCAGTGCCAGTTCAGAAATTTCAAACGCGCCCTGCGCGTAAAATTTCGTCTCCCGTCTCTGACGTGGCATACGTAATTTCTGACAAGGCCTCAGTGCCAATTCAGAAATTTTAAACGCGCCCTGCGCGTAAAATTTTGTCTCCCGTCTCTGACACGGCAGACTTAATTTCTAACAAGGCCTCAACGCCAATTCAGAAATTTTAAACGCGTCCTGCGCGTAAAACTTTGTCTCCCGTCTCTGACGTGGCAGACTTAATTTCTGACAAGGCCTCAGCTCCAATTCAAAAATTTCAAATGTGCCCTACGCGTAAAAATGCATCTCCCATCTATAAGGAGGCAGATGGACCCTTAGATCACATCAAGGGAAAAAGAGTGGCGAATCTCCCGATCTCTAGGCTTGTACGCCACCTAGAGAAGAAGTCGCCCGCTTTTCAGATTACGCATGATAATGGAGGCCGTTTGAAGACTTCTCCTGTTTTACGCGAACCTGTGCAAAACTCCAAATTACGCCAGGATAAGCCCGTCCACGTAAAGAAGGCTTGTTCTACGGGAAAATACGCTCCTCAGATGGATGATGGATCGTATGCTACTCACATGGCTGAACTGCTGTATTCTTATGGCAGGGAGAGAGTTATGGTTCCCAATCTTATGCTACTCACATGGCTGAACTGCTGTATTCTTATGACAGGGAGAGAGTTATGGTTCCCAATCTCCATATCCCAACTGATATAAAAAGGCAGAATAAGCCTTCTCATTCTTCTTCCGCCAATCCCCCTGATTTGCGTAATTTCTTGATCCAGAAGCACAAAGACATAGGATCTTCTAATATGTCTATTACACCCCCTAGGGAGCATTGTTGTAATAGTCATAAAGTTATAGTTAACTACTGCTATTCTAAGACAAAATGGTCAGTTTTTGACCAGTTGAACTACTCTTTGCCTTTACAGGAAGAAGAGCCGACATTCGCATCAGTGAACATGGCTTCACACATTCCTAGAGGAAGGTCAAGTTTACGGCATCATCCCTCTAGAACTCTAAGCCAAAGAAGATTTGACAGACTCCTCGAGAATATTAAAGCAGGTGTCTTTCGAAACACTCGCTCGAGGTCACGACAATCGGCTTCATATTCTTCCAATTCCGACACTGGGGGTCATCAGTTTCCTGAATGTGGTACTGACAATATAGACTCAATCTCTACAGAGATCTATACGAATCCCTCAGTGGCATCCCGAGAAGTGGGAGTTTATGCCATTGGAAATGAACATGAAGAAGCTTCCCTGTCAGGAGGTACAAAATAATGCGTCGCTATATTGGAAGCATCACTCAAAGAGATGCAGACCATGATGGAGAGTATGCACCAAATGTTGGTGACTCAACACACAACTGCACCTGTTCCTCCGACTCAACTACGGGTGGGGGTAGATATACCATCAAGTCAGGAGCCTGTTCAAAATCAAGAATCAGCTGCTCCTCAATCTCTCAACCCGGAGAACGTATTACTTCATGTTGGAGTAATAATACAACCGATCTCTCACCTCTCTGCGGTCCCCTTCCTAACTGAAGATCCTATGCAATCAGTTCGGGAATTAAAAGCCCAATTTGATGCCTTGAAGCATAAGGATCAGCTCAAGAAGTTGGGGATCAACCAGCCATACCCAGCTATCTGGGACGAGATCCCTTTCCCACCAAAATATAAACCACAAGCTATGGTTTTGTTTGAGGGAAAGACGTCACCAAGCCAGTACATGAACTACTTCAGCATGATAACGGTGTTGTTGCAAGGGAATGACGCCCTTCTCACTCGAGTGTTCAAGGGCTGTCTGTCTGGCGTAGCCTATCAATGGTACCGTAGTCTTGCGGACAACTGCATTACTTCTTTTGAAGATTTTAAGACTCTGTTCTTCACTCGATTCTACGAGGGAGGAATGGACATGTCTATGTCATCGCTCATCGAAGTGAAGCAGAAAGAAAAAGAGAACGTTCGTACGTTTATTGAACGTTTTTGTCAGGCTACTTTGCAGATGCCTCCTGGAGTTTCAGATTTTGCCTTGGTGGACATTTGTAGGAAGAACCTTCTCCCATTGATCTCAGTGTTCACGAGACCATATCAGTTCCAGGATTGGCCCTCATTTATCATCTCAGTAGTAGCCGCTGAAGACAACAGTTGGAAGGCGCGTGACAATGGAATCATGATCTCTATCTCTGATAAAGGGAAGCGGTCATCCTCCAATAGTGACCATACTCATGGTTCCAAAGGAAAGGAAGCTCTGGCGATCAATATTTCCAGGCAAAATACTCCGGCAACTACGCAGACGAAACCTGGGACTTCCAGGCCCATTGAAGAATATTCTTTTGACGATGACGATATTCCGAGCATATTCGATTGTCTAGTCAAAAGTGGCAAGTTTACTCTTCTCGAAGTAAAGCGGCCTAATGAAGTCGGTAGTACCAATAACCCTAAGTACTGCATTTTCCACAGATATGTGCATCACCCCACAAAGGCGTGTTACGTACTAAAAAGGAAAATCCAGGAGTTGATCGACGCCAAGGCCATTACTCTGCGTAATAGCGAGAAGACGGTCACTGCCAACATGATCTTTCTCCAATTTGGCAATCGGCCCCCTCAGGAAGTCTCGGATGGTGTAGTACCTATTCCACGGGCGATGATGAATATTGTTAATCTTCCTCCGACCAGGGGTCAAAATCATGACCTGGTACCCCTAACTACCAAGCGTGGGGAGATCACGTGGGTTCATCCTGATCTGGTGTCAGAGATTGAGGAAGAGACTCAAGCTGCTAAAGCTAAGTCTAAAAAAAACTCAAGATGTAAACCATGCCATATGGTTGCAATATCCCCGACATCAGAAGAAGAGGCTTTGGCTACCGGAACCCGGTCAGAAAAAGCCTACCTCAAGGACTATGGAGGAAATCAGGAAGAAGCAATGTCAGATACTTCGGCTGCCAAACTTCCAGAGCCAGAACCTGTTATACTAGAGGCAGGTCCTTCTAGACCAACTTCGGCGGACAAAGGCAAGCAAAAAGAAGTTCATTTTGATAAACCTTTGAAGAATATTCAAAACAAAGGTTTAGAGAAACCTTATAACTTCGACATCTTGGCTCAGCTGGCTAGTACCCCCGCCAGATTGTCCATTTTCGAGCTACTCAGGCTATCCAAAGACACTCGTCAAGCCTTGAGTGAAGATTTAATGCAGGCGGATGTATGCTTGACTCAGCTCAAATCCCCGGATAAAGAGCCCGTGGCATGTCCTCAATGCCATAGTATGTTAGAAGTGGTCCCTAACATCACTTTCACTTAAGAGGACATATTATTGAAACATAACAAGCATGACAGGCCTCTCTATTACACCGGATACATCGGCTCCATGGAGGTAGACCGGATCCACATAGATCCGGGATTGTCGATCAGCATTATCCCTCATAGTCTGCTAAGACCATTGAGAATTCTTATAAGCGAACTAGCTTACACCACCACTACAATCGTGGGCTTCAATGCCAGGAAAAGCAAGCCGTTAGGAAAAATTTGTCTGAGGATCCAGATTAGTGACCTTAGATCAGTGGCTATATGCTACGTCATTGATTCGGAGGTATCTTACAGCATTCTGTTGGGCAGACCATGGATCCACGATCACAATATTATTCCTTCCACTCTACATCAATGCTTCAAATATGTAGACGTCCAAGGGACAGTGGAGACAGAGTTTGCTGATCTCAATCCTTTCAAAGGAGTTAAGTCCTACTATTCCGATGCCATGTTGTACACCCAAGACTACATGAAGGAGGTATCAGGCAAGACGGAGGAGGAATCCTACCGGGAGCCAGGAGAATTACCGTCTGGGCAACCTTTGTCAATTCAGGTGAAGGGGCGGACTACCCGTCCGAAAATCATGGAACCCATGACTATCTACTTAGACAAAACCAAATCAGGAGGAGAAAATGGTCCCCTAGTGATCACTATGAACCAGAAGCCTCCACCTTTGGTCATCAACCTTAGGAGTAACAAGCAGATGACTGATATAAATACAACAAGGAACGTGGTTTCTGATGATAATAAAGATCCCCTTTTCCAGTATACTGACGCTCAATTTCCGAATCAGGAATCCTCCCCTCATGACGATATAGAGCATATAGCACAAAAATTCTTGGAAGCTATAGACTCCTATCATCCGTATGTGTGGGAAGTAGCATCAATATCTAATGTCATCACGACATATAGACCACATGAAGATTCTATCTTTGTTGTTCTACCTACTCGCAAAGATTAGCATCCAATAGTTTTCGGTCGTATGCGGAACAGACCGATTGTGCAAGAAGATCCTCACGAGTCTGATGCTGGGAAAATGCAGGTTCACAGATATAGCCCACAGGCTTTGAAGATTATGCAAAGCATAGGTTATGACTTGAAGTAGGAACCAGGCCTCAACTATGGAAAAGGCAGACGAATGCCGTTGCATGGTGATCCCTACTGTCAGCGAACTCGTTTCGGGTTAGGATATACCACATCTCTTGCAACTTCGAATAACTCTGAGTCAAGTGGAGAGACCATTTCCTCTTCTCAGGATGGTTTGTCATCCTCCGATTCAGATGATGAACTCCAACAGGTATTGTCAGTAAATATGGTATTGACAGATTCTCTCGAAGCAGAGGAACAAGAATTTGAACCGTTTGAAAATGAATCCTGGCTACAGCAAATAGATACACAATGGGATCTCCGGTTCGAGCAAAGAGAACCGCCCACTGAAGATAAAGTTATCCAAATCGATGTTGGGGATGAATTTTCGCCAAAACCGATATTTATCAGTGACAATCTTTTCGAAGAAGAAAGGGAAGAAATGATCCAGCTGATAAAAGAATATATCGATGTCTTTGCGTGGAATTATGAGGATATGCCAGGTCTTGATCCAAAAGTGGCTACCCATAAACTCAACATACTGCCCAATTTAAAGCCTGTAAAGCAGTACCAACGCCGGTTCCGTCCAGATATGATGGATGCCATTGAAGCTGAAATCAAGAAATTGGTAGCCTGCGGGTTCATCCGGGAAGAACAACATCCTGATTGGGTCGCCAATGTTGTCCCAGTCATAAAGAAAAGTGGGAAAGTTCATATTTGTATCGACTTCCGAGATCTAAATGTGGCCTGCCCCAAGGATGAGTTCTCTCTTCCCATCACAAACGTCATGATCGATAATATGTACGGTTTCGAACGCATGTCTTTCATGGACGGATTTTCAGGATATAATTAAATTAAGATGAATCCTGAAGATGACAAGCATAATGACTTCCGTACACCATTGGGGGTATATTACTATACAGTCATACCTTTTGGATTGAAGAATGCCGGGGCTACATATCAGCGAGCTATGAGTAACATATTCCATGAGCATCTACACAAAAAGGTAGAATATTACGTAGACGATATCGCTGTCAAAAGCCGCCTCAAGGATAATCACATCCAAGACTTGAAGACAGTATTCGAGTTGATGCGCCAATATCAACTCAAAATGAACCCTACAAAGTCCTTTCTCGGTGTATCCAGTGGCAAATTCCTGAGATTTGTCATTACCACCAAAGGCATTCAGGTTGACCCTGATAAAGTAAAAGCTATCTTGGAAATGCGACCGCCCCGTAATTTGAGAGAACTCAGGGGATTTCAAGGTCGTCTAACTTATATCAGGAGATTCATATCCAATCTCTCCGGAAGATGTCAACCTTTTTCTCGTCTGATGAAGAAATGTGTGTCATTCGTATGGGATGAAGCTTGTCAACAAGCGTTTAATGATATCAAATGCTATCTTACTAATCCTCTAGTTCTGGTGCCCCCAGTCATAGGAAGACCATTTTTGCTGTATGTTCGAGCAATGGATCATTCTTTAGGGGCTCTCCTCACACAGAAGAACAACGAGGGTCATGAACAGGCTATCTACTATCTAAGCAGGATGATGGTCGGAGCTGAACACCGGTACAATCCAGTGGAAAAAGAATACTTGGCCCTAATATTTGCCATTCAGAAGATGCGACATTACGTGACAGGCCAAACAATTCATATCATCTCCAGAATCAACCCTCTTCGGGTATTGATGAACAAGCCGAGTGCTCTTAATTCCTGACTCGCGACTTGGACGATGTTATTAACACCATATGATATGGTGTACGTCCCTCAGAAGTCTATAAAAGGTCAAGCCTTGGCTGACTTCTTAGCCGCTCATCCAATTCCGGAAATCTCCAAACTATACGAGGACATCCCCGACGAAGTTGCAGAATGTAATTCAGCAATGGAAGGTGATACATAGCAGCTATTCTTCGATGGTGCTTCCCGGACCGATCCCAAAGGAAATGTGGTTTCAGGATTAGGAATTGTTCTGGTGACTCCTGATAAACTCGTCATCTACCGAGCATATTCACTTAGCGAACCCTGCTCTAATAATGTGGCAGAGTATAATGCCCTACTAATCGGGCTTCAAGTCGCTAAAGAATTGGATATAGAATACCTGGAAGCTTTTGGCGATTCTCAGCTGATCATCAATCAGGTCAGAGGAATATAGAAGTTCGCAATCCAGACCTTATTCCTTATCACCAAGCAACGGTCGAGATAGCCATATCTTTTAAAGGACTCTTCCTAGAGCACGTGCCCCAATCTCAAAATTTGGAAGCTGATGCTCTACCAGTCTAGCTGCAGATCTGTCTATTCCTAGAAGAAGGCAGAATTCGGTGATCCTTCTCAACAGAGATCTATTATGTGTGAAAAATAATTTTCACATAGAACGCAGCTACGTGTAAACACGGTTCCTCCTAAGAGAGACTGGAGAAGTCCTTTTATAGACTTTGTAGCATACAGAATCTTACCAGAGGATCCTAAAGAAGTAGTATCTATCAAAAGACGATTACTACGCTTCTATTTTGATGCTTTTTCACAAAGTCTATATCGTCGAACATACGATGGACTATTGTTACGGTGTCTCTCTGATGATGATATAAAGTAGGTTATCCGAGAAGCTCATGACGGTGTATGTGGAGTACATCAACCCAGTCCTAAGTTACAAGATCATATCAGGAGGATGGGCTACTACTGGTCTACCATGATTGCATATGCCGTGAAATATGCCAGACAATGCAAAGCCTGTCAGGTTCATACGAATTTTATACATTAGCCTTCTGAGTATTTACATCCTACTACTGCATCATGGCCCTTTAAAGCATGGGGTATGGACATCATTGGTCCGATTCATCCGTCGTCTTCTAGAGGACATCGGTTCATATTGGCTATTACCGATTATTTCTCCAAATGGGCAGAGGCGATCCCTCTTGCTGAGGTAAAGACATCCAACGTAATCAACTTTATCAAGCACCATGTAATTTATCGCTTTGGGATACCCCGAAGGATAATTCATGACAATGGGCCCCAATTCATCAGTCAAGCATTTTACCGATTTTGTGATAAGAATCGGATACAAAATATGGCCTCAACGGCATATAATCCTGCTGCTAATGGTTTGGTGGAAGCCTTCAACAAAAATATCAAACTCTTAAAGAAGTTTTCCTCTTCGAACAAAAGAGATTGGAATAAAAAGCTGAGAGAATGCCTCTAGGCATACCGCACAACGGTACGAACACCAACGGGTTGTACCCCATTTTCATTAGTTTACGGGTGTGAAGCAGTTTTCTCCATTGAAGTCCAAATTTCATCACTCAGAATAGCAGTGGCTAATGAGTTGACTCAGGAAAAGAATGATTAATTAAGGCTTCAAGAGCTAGAAGGATTAGACGAGAAACGCCTTCAAGCTCAACAGCGCATTACGTTCTACCAGGCACGCATTTCCAGGGCTTTTAATCAAAAAGTGAAGGAAAGAGTGTTCAAAGTTGGTGAGCTAGTTTTAGCTGTGAAGAGGCCAATGATCATTACGCACAAAAGTAAGGGCAAATTCTAACCCAAATGGGAGGGCCTTTACGTGATTGAAATCACGTTTTCAAATGGCGCTTACAGATTAGCCAAGCCTAATGGAGATTTGATAATGGCTCCTATCAACGGCAAATTGCTGAAGAAGTACTATGCTTAATCTCCCTTGCTTAAACGGAGTATGATGAAGATCTCATTCTGACGATACTACGTACAAAGACTGGTTGGATCATATTCTATCATGTTCTTGTGACCTCAGAATAGATATGTTTAACTAATTTGCAACTTCAAAACCTATCACGTCCATATTACCTCTGATAGTGTTTTGTATACAAATTCAGTTGGATCATATTTCTATTATGTCCATATAACCTCTGAATAGATATATCCAGCTGAAACTTACCGAAAGTATATCACGTCCATATTACCTCTGATATCACTTTCATCCTAGCCTATTATTTATATTCTAAAAATGATGGGTCCACAAAATTAGAAGAAATATCTTTATTATCTCCGGAAATAGCAGATTATAAAAGAAGCAAAAAGTACATCATTGGGGAGGAGCAGTTAAATCGTAAATCTGTTGCGTCAAAGCAGCCATCCTCTCATTCCTGGAGTTCAATATGTTAGCACGAGCCTGTTCCAGCCGTGCCTCGTCATCGCTCAAGCGAGATAGTTCGGACCGAGCCTCAACAAAACTGGCACGGATGACACCCGTATGTGCCAAGTTCTGCTGAGCTGTAGCCAATTGGCCCTTCAGCACATCATGAACTGCCGACGTCTTGAGAAGCCTCTCCCTTGCCTGAGCGAGTTCAGCGTCCAATTCTCGAACCCTCGCTTCATTTTCCTCACATTCGGCTGGGCACTTAGTCAGCTGAGGAATAACCTCCACTAGGACAGCTTGCTCATTATCCATCTCTTGCTGCTGTCCCTGGATAGATTTGTCTAGCAACTCTATTTGCTGAGCAAGTTCCGCAGTTAGGGAGTCATATTCAGCCTGAACCAGATCGTCAATGCTGCCTCAGGATAGTTGCAAATATTCGTTAATAGGTTGTTCTAAACCATTAACTATTTGCTCCAGCGTATCAGTTCTTTCAGCGTCATTGAAATTTCTAATCGGCGCTATCGTAAGCTGATAGGACGTCCGCAGTGCATCAAAGCCTAGGTTCTTCTCCAGCACCATGGATATCAACTCCTTCAAAGTGTGGTAGAATATGCTAATGTATTATTCAACTAGCGCAGCAAAAATTGGATATACGCTGGGAGTGGCTGCAATACCGGTAAATCTCCCTTCAGGAATGACTGCAGAGGATGTTGCCACAGTCATTGCTTCAACAGATGGCACGACAAAAGAAGAGGCGCCAACAACGGTTGAAGCTGGTGGCATACTCAACGAAGGAGGCACCGTCGAGATAATGGGCTCATCCTCCTCTGATGTTATTTGGACTGCTACTGGCGGGATGACACCAGAGAATGTTACAGATGAAAGATCGGCAGCGTCAAAGCCTGCTCCTTCAACGTTAGGCACCGTCGTTTCATCTGCTTGATCTACAACAAAGTCAGAAGTTGTGTCAACTCCGCCCTCCCCAGAGATGTCTTCGCCTGAAAAGAAGACAAGAGAAAGTTAATATCAATTGGATGTTAATTTTCCTGAAAGAAGCATAAAGATAATATTTACCCATAGCCGATGGTGTGTATGTTGCGTCTGCAGCCTGTACAGCTAAATTATTTCTTAATGATGCTAAACGAGCTGTCATACTTGGAGAAGAGGGTGCACCAACTGACATTTGAGGGTTGTCATCCCAGTCGTCACCCAGATCCACTCGAGGATCATCAGGTGGAATCTCGCTGGAAATACTTACAAACGAAGGAGAGGTTACTCCCATTATTTATCTGGATAAAGGTATATTGATTCTATATACGCTCGTTCTCGAAGGCGACCTCGAAGCACTACCAGTGGCAGTAGTAGCGGCAGCATTCGTGAGCAAAGACTCTCCAGAGCCGTCAGCTGGAACTGTGGAAGTTCCCTCTCTAAAAGGCGAAGGACCTCTGATCAAAGAATTATCCCCAACAGGGAAAGCAACAGGCTCAATCCTAGTAGCCCCCTTAGTGGAAACCCTTTTCGGACCCCTGACTATCTTCTTCTTACGGGGGGAAGGCTCTTTCAGAGTGGAAGCCTTTCGCTTATTTGAGATGACGAGAGGCTCTGCTGGCGGAGCTATTACGCCTCTCGGTATTATCAATAAAAAATCGTCCGCATCGGCAGTGTCTTCACCTTCATCAGAGGAGACGGAGGGGATCTTCTCTCTTCCAGTGGACTTCCGGGAGGGCATCCTGAAACTTTCATGCACATCAAAATCACGATGGAAAGTATTGATGGACACATAAAATTGTGCGTATGAGTGAAGAATGCGCAACTCCATGGAAAGAGAAGTCGCAGGCACAGCAAAGAATGCTCCGGTACAACCCGTGATAAAATACTGCCATCCTCTGGCTCCATCAATAAGTCTACCTTTGGACTTGAAGCTGGTGATAGAATTCCCCACATGCAACTGGTCGTACCCAAATTGTCTGGCGAACCGGCTAGGCAGATAAGGCTCCAAGTAGCAGTGGTCCTCACTTCTGTACAGCAAGTGGGAAGGTCTAATGCAGACCAACCAGTAAAAGGCTTCAGGAGAAAGAATAGTCCTTCTTTGGCCTGCATCTTAAAGTTTCTTCCCCTGTTGATTGATATGTATGGGGGGGACGGTACAGAAGAGCTTCCAACCATGGGCAAAATTTAATGCTCGCCGGCAATCGATGACGCTAGTCACATTCCAAAGGGAATTCTTGTAATTCAACAAGAAGTTATTTCCCGAACCGCTGGCAGATCCGGGAGACATCACTCTGGTATTGTGAAGGATTAACCATCATATCAAATATAGGAATGGTAATTCCATCCTGGGATATCCTTCACGCTGCGTATCATCTGCAAGCAGCCCATCAGTAAGGGCCCTCAGGCCAGTTTGTATTCTACATACCATGGCGGGAAGCAGGCCCAGTCTTGCTCCAAACACCAAATGCACTACGGGCCATATGGTGTTGTGATGGATGCGATCCGCAGATGCGATGACAGGCACTACCTATCGGCGTAGCCAGACAGAGAGGAAGCCAGCCAGTTGAGCTTCCCTTGACAGAGGTTTGCGACAATGCCTCATATAACTAAAGGCTTTAGTGCCTGTAGGATAATCCCCTATCTCCTCATCGAGAATATAATCTGAAGCCCCTGCGTCTTCAATGAGGTCATCGACCGTGTTGGCACTCAGCATGCTCAAGAGGTTCAAGGGCTCATCTCTGCTATCTACAACCTTGTCCGGCTTAGCATTTCTGGCCTAATGAAAGAAGAGGTAGGATGCCCACTTGTTGATATGAGCCAAATCAGAGGGCTCTTTGTAGAAAGTGGTGCAGGCAAGATAGTGGCACATCAACTTCTGGTACACCGCCACTGCCCGAGGGTTTGTATCCCTTAGCTCCCTGTTCGTGGGAACGTACTCTTCATAAGGAGTGTCCCCCATTGGCAGCCTTAAAATTTTTGCCATCTCATGAAGGGCCAGGCCCAACTCCCCAAGCAGAGTGGCGAAAGTCCCAGTGAGCGAGTTGTATCGCTCCATCAAGGCTAAGAACAAGTTGGGATTGACAGGCAGCCCAACACTAGTGGCACTCATAGTCGCGAAAAAACTAATATTTTCCATCTCCACCTGGAAGTGCTTCACGGCCCAGGCAGTTAAACTGGCCCATCGAAGATTCCCGGGGCTGAGCCATCCACTGGTCTGAGGGTTAACCTTAGGGTACACTCCTTCCTGCCCCATAAAGTCATTACAGAAAGTTGATATTTGAACCGGCTGAATCAGTGAAGTGTCTTCACTCGGGACGCTGCCCGGCAGTAATCCTCTGAAAGGCATAACAGGGCCTGAAGGACTGCTCACAAAGACTCCTCGGTTCGATACTTTCTTGTATGGGATCTTCTCTGGCCGCCCATGAAGATCTGGAGTCAGAGTCCACATCATCTTCCTAGGATGTGTGGCGTTAAAGAATGCTGAGATAGGGTAATCTCTGGGCATCCTTGGCAGATACATGATCATTTCCTCAGCAAAAAATACCCAATCTTCCTTCTTGGGCTTCGTCTGGGATTGCTTGTCAATCATATCCCCGAATAAGAAAGCTGGTTTCTTATATTTAGTCCCATCTATGTATGTCAGGGGCTCCCCACTGATCATACTCAGCAGCATTCGCTCTCCTTGGGACGAGATCAGAGTTCCCCTTTCTTAAGGATACTCGGTTCTAGAGATGGGGAATATCACATGGAACAAGTCCTCCAGATAATTGGAATTCAATATCCCAACAGCAGAGCCCATCACTTCAGCCAAAGGAGGGATCTGCAAGTCCACTGCAAAATGCAAGAAAATAAGTCAGTTTTTTTATGCTAGACGCTACACTCTTGTAGGATACATCAAAGACTAACAGTCTGAGCTTTTACGCCAGACTACAAAAACTTGGATTTTATGCTGGAATCCATTTTCAGTGCGTAAAACTCAAGGTTGGCAGAATACGCCAAAATCTAACAGTCTGAGCTTTTTACGCCAGACTGCCAAAATTTGAGTTTTTTTACGCTAAAATTTACATCCAACGCGTAAAACTCAAAGTTTGTAGTATATGCCAAATTTCGACAGTCGGAGCTTTTACGCCGGACTGCGAAGATATGGAGTTTTTACGCTGACACATTAGGAATGTGGGCATAATGATAAAATATCTCTGTGCATCATCTTCCTCAAAGAGGCTTTTTAGCACAGAAGATGACCTTGCGCGTTCATGTACAACGTGTGCGAAGGGTTTTTCTCTTATCGAAGTCTTTTACTTGTAATGCCCGGAGCGCAGCTCGTCGGAAGAGCACTTCGTTCAGATCGGGACTCGCTCAGCCTAATGGGGGTTGCTCGTGCTAGAGGAGAGGAGAGAAAAAAAGAGGCAACTTTCTTTCCTTTAGCAGTGGAAGCCTGTTTCGGTGCCATGGCTAAACTCAAAGTTATCAGAGAAGAGAAGAAGACGAAAAGTTCACAAAGAGACGAAGGGTTTTTGCAAAGACGGATGAAGGGTTTTTCTCTCAAGACCTTGGGCTATTTATAGAGTTCTGATAACTCTTTGAATCCCTAACCAAATCCGATATTTAATAGTCGGTTATAATTTGGGACCACGTCAGCCTATCATTTGAAAAAGAAGACGGACAGTCAGTGGATCCAGATTTTACGCGCAGCAGCCACAAATCTATGGTTTTACGCACAGAAGCTTTTACGCTCAGCGGCTACAAATCTATGGTTTTACGCTCAGGAGCTTTTACGCTCAGTAGCTACAAATCTACGACCTTACGCCCAGGAGCTTTTACGCTCAGAAGCTACAGACCTATGATATTACGCTCAGGAGCTTTTACGCTCAGAAGCTATAAATCTACGATCTTACGCTCAGAAGCTTTTACGTTCAGAAGCTACAGATCTACGATTTTATGCTCAGAAGCTACAAATCTACGATTTTATGCTCAGAGGCTACAGATCTATGATTTTACGCTCAGAAGATACAGATGCTACGGATCTATGACTTTCCACATATCTTAAAATTACGCAGGACAACGTACGCGTATATCTGGACCATTTGGGTCTTACACTCGAGAAGGCCAGTTGCAAGGGTTTACGCAGAAAATACTCCTTTTGGCTACAAAACATTCCAAGTACCTGAAACACACAGAGGTCAACATTTGAAGATGACCCTTTTGCTTGGGCCATTGGAAGTTCATTCGAAGTCTGGGTAGAATCCTTTACATCTAAAGTTCAAGTATGGCCTGTTCGGCGGACATTTCTCGCCCTATTTCGAGGGATTTTCGGGGAAACCATTCTTGAAGATGATGGTCTGAACAGAAATTCTTCGTATCAGAGAAGTGACAGTTCAGAATTCTATGCGACTCCACGTCCAAAAATAGCATGACAGTTGGATCTTCAAGACAACTTAATGCTAAAGAGCTTTTTATACATCTTCCGTTACGCATAAAAGTCGGGACGTGATCGGATAATCGTTTATCAGATTCAGCGTAAAATTATTCAGACATGTCGAAGCTGCACACAGCAAATATGGTGAATCAGTAAGGCGTAAAAGAAGACAAGTCTATTAATCATGATTACATATGATGGAAATCCAGTTTACAATAGATTTTTTATTTTTCATGATTACATATGATGGAAATCCTTTTTCTACAAAAGATTTCTTATTTTTATTTAAGATCACACCGGAAATCTGTTGTGTCAGGTTCTCATATTGGTGGAGATCTTTTTCTTCTTCTACGGCAGTCATCGGCTTCTGCGGCCAATGAACAAGAAAATAATTAATGGCGGGAGGATACAGAATTGGGCATGTATCAATTATTCAAGCCCATCCTCCATACGCCATGGCAGCCATGCCCTAGAATTGTGTTAGGGATTCAGACCTAACACAATACTAGAAGACAAGGCCAAGCTGCCCACCAGAGTCCAGCTTCATGATAGGGGAAAATACAGCTAGCAAGCTGTGTGGTCGAATGAGACCCTTCCTCTCTCCTGGACGAATCGCCATATAAAATTGCTGATTATCCCGAGCAAAGGAAGCTATGATATCCTTCCATGATCCATCATTGCAGAGGACATTTGCTCGAAGATACCTTTTTTCGGCTCCTTACATGCTGGAAGAACGTGATCTTCTTCTTTCTCAGGTCAACCCAATGGATCTCGGCAACCATCTCTTTCGGCGAAGGAAGTATGGAAAAACAGGTTCACTCGCTTGCCTTTATATAGGCAGAAGAGAACATACCAAATCCCAACGAATTCCTAAAATTCGTCAAAAAATCAGCCTCGCGAAATGAGTCAAAATTGACCGTTTCTTGTTTATTCAAAGTATTTCAAATTACGAGAAATTTAAAAACTTTGAAGGGGTCTTGTAGAAGCATGAAAAATTCGCTGGGGAATTATACGCGTAATACCCCCAACATGCATGAAGCCCACGTAAAACAGAGCTCCAGTACTGTGTGACGTAAGATATGACTTCAGAGCCATTGGCGTACAACAGAGCTTCAACACTATACAGCGTAAAACAAAGCTCTAAAATAACCCGCGTAAAATAGTACTTCCAGACTGCTTTGGCGTAAAGAGGTTGCTATATCGCCACTTCGGCGTAAAATATGTCTGCATTTAATGCAGCGTGAAGTTATACGAGGAACTCTTCGTATTCCTCGAATGAACCTGTCAGACAAAACAGTGAACCTGACTCCTGACAAAGAGTACTGCACGACGATCAAGAGGACGGCTGTAATGATGATTCTGCACAGAGACCCAGGCTGTCATTTAGTGACATAATCCTTGATATAAGACGTTGTTTACCCACTCAAGGAAAACGCTGCCTATTTTACACAGGCAGAGATGAGCTTTTACGCTCAAGATGAGACAAAACCAGACGCCACGTCAAAAGCTGTTCTTCGTACAGAACTCGAGGCACGTCTCTGCAGTTAATGCGCGAGATGGGGGCAGATCTCTGCATTTAATGCACGAGATTTGGTTCTACTTTTAATGACTGGGAGAGCTAAAATTAGAGCTAATACGCTCGCGTCACCATCCCTGCATGTTACGACAACCAAGCTATTTTCAACTATAGGAGAACACAGTATGCTATCTCCTCGAAATACGCCAACCAGGCTATTTTCAACTATAGGAGTACGTCGTATGCTATCTCCTCGAAATATGCCAACTCAGGCTATATTTGCAAAGGTAAGTGACAAGGCTACTTGGCCAGAATACGCTCAAGACCTCAGTCAAGGAAGGATAATTGGCTAGTTTACGCTGGTTACCTACCAATGCAGCATCAACACAGCTACTTGGATTTTACGCCATCAAGACAGCTACTTGGCTTTTATGCCATCAAGACAGCTACTTGGCTTTTACACCATGAAGACAGCTACTTGGCTTTTACGCCAACAAGATAACTATTTGGCTTTTACGCCAACGAGACAGTTATTTGGTTTTTATGCCAACCATCTCTACGCGAGGGGCAATTACCTACGTGGCTTGCATGCCGTGATCTTCGAAGCAGTTATACGCGTTACCTCATAATGGGATATGCGTCACACGCAGATTCAGGAGATCATTCAGATGTGGGTAGCAGTTATTATAACCGCCGCGTAAAAGGTGCAACTCTCTCCGCTGTTTGGTTTCTACGCCGACTAGTCAGTTACTGTGACCGAGATATATAAATAGAGATTTCTGGCCACAGGAGAACGGGGAGAAGAGGTAGAAAGAGGGGTCAAGATCGGTAAGGATCAAAGAGATAGGAGAGATCAGAAAGAGAGCTTATACAGAGAGTGTTGATTGACAACTTCGACAACGAGAGTTCAATCCCTCCTGCATTCTTTGAAGCTTCTTCTTCTTCTTCTACAACACTTCTTCGTCATCGTATGGTCCAAGGGACAAAGTGATCGACCGCAGATCTGACTCCTATAGTAATATTTCCCCAGAATCATTTTTATTGTACTTAACATCCTCGTATAGGATTAATTGTACTTTTTTTCTTGTTTGTAAACAAAGAAAGGGTTTCGTATAAACCCAGTTTTCATTCTTTTGTTTATCATCAAACAATTATATTGTTATTCCTCACCATATTGTTCTCAGTTTCTTGCCAGTATTTACCATGATGCTCTTTCTCGTGATATATGCTAGTTCAATTACTTCCATCATTTATTATCATTGCTATTATTGTTTCATAGTTTCTATCAATTATTAGAACTACTATTTGGGTTGTACTTCGCTCCAATCCTGACTGGATATATTTTTTAGTTAATTTATTAGAGAACTGGTATCCTAAGCACTACGGGCCACAAGATGGCGAGCCAGTTGAGATAGCACCCGTAGAGCCTATTGATTAGTACTAGCAGTCGATGAGACTTAGCTAGTTCATTTATGATATTGTATATGTCAGTTAGACTTTTGGAATTATATTATTATTTGAGATTTTGTGTTGAGATTAGACTTGGACTTGTGATATATTATTATTTCTTTCCTTCTGTTTCATATCATTCCATATCTTTCTATAGTTTTTTATTGTGATTGAGTATTGATTACCATTATCATATTATCATATTGTCCTCAATTTAGGAGTTGAGATATCTCGACATGTATATTATATATTGTGTGAGATGTTTATATAGTATTGTTGACCTATATAGTGTTTTACCGCTTTTGCTGTAGCATAGGCTGGACGTACCCATGTACTCGTACCCTTATACCGGGTGCGGATCATGACACATTTTTGTGGTGGCCCATGCAGGTCAAGGTAGTAATACTCAGACTTAGAGTATTACTACAAGCCTGTTATAGGATATAGGACTAGGAATATAGGATGAGAGGATACTCAATCACTACTAGGAATATTTTTAATCTATTAAATTTGCTATCTTTATCATTCAAAATAATTACTTTTAAATATTATTGTCCTTCCTTGATGCTATCATACCTTGTATAATATTGATTCCTTTGTTTGAATCTATCGTTAGGATCCCGCCGAAGACCCGATTGTAGCACTCTATAGCAGTTTCGACGAGGTCCGTTACTTTGTCACCTCAGAGAGAGACATCAGCTATTGTTCTGCCTTCCTCCGCTCAGAGGATTGCTTCACCAGTCCAGGTAGGGATTTTAGTAGAAACTTTTGGGGTTACTCCACCACCAGTTTCGAGGACTATTCCATCAGTCACGGAGGATTTTGCACCACCACCACCACCCATCCCAGCAGACGGGACACAGATGTTTCCTATGTTCCAGGAGATTATGGCAGCACAACAGAGGCAAACAGACGTTCTACGTCAGGGCATAGAGAGTGCTCACCAGTTAGCATTAGCTACTATAGATAAGTTAGCGCTTGTTCAGCCACAGATTATACCGCTTTATCCTGCCCCATACCAGGCGAGGCTAGATACCATTATTGACTTCAAGAGGATGGAGCCCATGGACTTTAGGGACATAAAAGGGATATTGTACGCCAACGATTGGATCGAGGACATAGAGAGGTCCCTGCGGCTGGCACATATTCCAGAGGGTCTACAGGTGGAGGCAGCAGGCAGCTAGATGTTCGACATTGCTCTGACTTGGTTCTATACAGACCCGGGGATCGCGGCGCCAAGACTGACTTGGGAAGCTTTTAAAGATCTTTTCAAGTAGAAATTATTTTCGGATGTGGCTCTGAGTGCTATAGAGAGACAGTTCCTATACCTAGTCTAGTGGAGCATGACGATGGACGAGTACGCCACGAAGTTATGCAGATTGGACAGATTTATAAAGGGACGAAATCCTCTAGGAAAGGCTATTAAGTTTCGAAAGGGTTTGATCGGGGAGCTCAAATCTCTCACTAGAGGACACCGTATAGCGATATTCGAGAAGATCCTGATGGATGCCCAGAGGGCTGAGGATGACTTGGAGCTCAAGTTCAAGAGGATAAGAGACACATCAGGTAGAGCTAGCAGTAGTACGGGTCCAGACAAGCGACCCCATTTCCAGCAGCAGAGGATCTTCCAGCCGTATAGACAACAGTTTCATGCACCATTTTGAGCACCAACGCAGCAGGCATACCTGGCCATGAGACCGGCATAGCAGGCCCCGCAGTGTACTCACTGTGGGAAGATTGGATATACACGAGAGTTTTAAAGGAAGAGGCTTAGAGTGTACCTCTACTGTAGAGAGCTAGGTCACCAATTGAGGGAGTGTCTAGTGGCTCCAGTTCGAGCAGGCCAGGGAGCAGCACCGACACAGAGAGCACTAGAGAGGCCACCTGCGAGACAGCATAGGGGACCTCCTTTAAAGAATCAACAACAAAATTTTGTCCCGCACCAGCAGCAGCAAAGAGGTACACCGCGTGGGCGAGCTTTTGCCATGACAGTTGAGGAGGAGGAGCCAGTCGGGGATGTGATATCAAGTTCAGTTCTTCTTAATTCTATTCCAGATTATGCTTTATTTGATTCTGGTGCTTCCCATTCTTTTGTATCTGTATCTTTTGATCTTAAACATCATTTAGAGTCTGAACCTTTGCTTAGGAGTTGTAAGATCATGACTGGGGTGGCATTACCCTGGTCAGTGATATTTGCAAGGATTGGAGAGTTATACTGGGAGGTCAGGAGTTGAGCGTGTGCTTACTCGTAATGTCACTTCTGAGCTACGATATTGTACTCAGAATATATTGGTTGAGTATGTACCATTCTAGTATAGATTATCCTGGAGGCAGAGTTTTGCTTCGACCTCCAGTGTCATGCCCCAATCTCCCGCGGTCCTGATCGCCCCCGACGGATGCGAATTACAGTGCCAGAGCTCTCGCGGGATCATCGTTACCCTCGAGATGTAATATCGTACGAGCCTAGAGTTTTTCTCCCACAAGGCAACAATGTTAGTCGTCTTTGTTATCATCGAACTTATCGAGTTTGTAGTGGAGGAGCAGTATTACAAATAATTATCCATCTGAGTGTAAGAAGCGAAGATCAATACACGAGGCTCTCTGAATATAATAAAATCCTTCTATACATTATATCCCTCTATACAAAAGAATCTTAAAACATAACTCGATATGGCTCAAGGCATCGACACTAGATTTTTGGGTCCTGGGGATGAGACTCGGTTATCATTTTTTTTGGACGATCCAGTACCTGCGAGTAAACAAATTGGTGGAGGGTCAACACTTTAGGGAATGTACTGGTGAGTGTAAAATTAACGAACAGAAGCAACATTCACTAAAATCTATACTAAGTAAGCATGTGCTAAAATATTACAATGCTAGTGATCTTTCTAGTTTTACCAAGGTTTATTTCATGCAGTATTGGATAAGAGTCAGGTTACACTTTTTGGAAACATCTTTAAAATCAAATTTTATGTTCAATTCAAGATAAGAAGTTCAAGCATGATCTGCCGATTCTTATACTATCACGGTGTGCGCAGCTTATCCCGTGAGCTATACTCAAAGATTCTAGGGACAATGCAACATCTAGTAGACTATCCTTTATATACTACAAGGCAATCAACATATTCAAGCAAGCATGCAAGTCTAGGTGCAATGCAAGATAATAAGCAAAATTAATATATCACTTATTTAGTGATTCTTACCCATGCCGAACGGTTATTCCTACAACAGACATACAAATTAGTAACATTTGCATATATGAATAAGGTTTTATTCCAAGTATGTCTCTGCATCAAAAAGTTAGGTATGTAAGAAGGCTAACCTAGGATGCGTCCTAACTATATGATGGTCCATGGGTTACCTCATGATTAGCAATGGTGACTCAAGGTTGAGCTCTGCACTAGCTCGCGCGTATGTTGACAGCTGTGATTCAAGGTTCAGCTCTTCACCAACACACATGAATACTAGCAGCTATGAAATCATGGTTCCGCTCTTTACTAATAGACACATCATCCCACTAGATCACAAGGACCGTATCTCATGGTGAAACAAAAATCTCTTCCGGACCGACCGATTCCTAGTGCCCCAGGAACTGTTCGAGAGACAAAACCTTATGCACAAGTTATCCGAGACCAATGCGTGACATAAAATATCTATAAGATAATTCTATAATATAAGCAGGCAATGATCAAGCAAACTTATACCTTCTTCTTATCAAAATGAGCGATAGATTCATTCTTCTTATACAAAACTAAAAGCACACCCCACTAGATCACAATGACGTACCTCAAGGCGCATTATTAGTCTCTTCTCATTCGAATCAACCATTTTTAACAATTCGATAAATGGAAACAGGTAAGCGAAAGATATTATAAGAGAGCACGATAACAATTTATAAAATCTAGCATGGAATTTCTATCTCTTGTAACTAAAATATGCAAGTCTACTCTTACTTAGCATATGACATAGAGACTTGTTCAAACAATTTCTTTACTCTTCTTATTAGCATTGTAAGGGTTCGTTCGGTAGTTGTGTCATTGTAACCTAGCACGCAACATTCAATACTTTTACTTAGTATGGCAAGGTTCTTACTCAATGACAAATAATACACGTTCTTTAGTTAATCATGCAAGTTCTCTTCTATCATTCCCAATGCGAATATTCTCTACTTAGAAAACAAGCATTTCAAAAACTCAGATTCATTATTAAGGCACACAAGAATCAGAGAATGAAGTTCTGCCTACTCACCTAGATCAATTGTCTTGTATTTCGATCAAAAAACTCTTCAAGAAGGTTTTGCTCGAGCCAGCAAAGCGATATCTCTTGTACGTAGTGCCAATGTGGAGTGGGACACTATATACTTACCCACCAAGAGAAAGTTTTGTTCTCAAAACTTAAGGAGAAACTTTCGATATCCAGAACAGCAATAGTTCTCATCCCTCACTATCCTCAATCGAAACTCTAGCAATCATAAATCATTAACTATATTCTCAAGCAATAAATCAAATCCAAAAAATATTTGTGCGCATCTTTAAGAATATTTATGGACTTATTGTATGGAACGCTCAACTCAGCAACGATATCAATGGGCAAGGAATCGTTATCTATGAACTGCAATAATATGACGTAAGGCCAGCAGATCGAGTTACTCTGATACTACTTTATCATGCCCTAATCTCCCGCGATCTCGATCACCCCTGCCCAACATGAATAACCGTGCCAGCGCTCCCGTAGGACTATCGTTTCTCTCGGGACATGATGCCATGCGAGCCTAGAGTTGCTCTCTCACAAGGCAACATCATTAGTCATCTTGGTTATCATCGAACTGATCGATTTTGCAGTAGAGGAGCAATGTTATAAACAATTATTCATTTGAGTATACGAAGCGAAGCTCAATGCATGAGGCTCTTTGAATACAATGACATCGTTCCATACATTATGTCCCTCTATACAAATTATCTCAAAACACAACCGATACAGCTCAAGGCATCAACACTAGATTTTTGAGTCCTGAGGATGAGGCTCGGCTATCGCTTCTTTGGACGATCTAGTACCTGCGAACAAGTAAATTGGTGGGGGGGGGGTCAGCACTTTGGGAAAAGTACTGGTGAGTATAAAATCAATGAACATAAGCAACATTCACTAAAATCGATATTAAGTAAGCATGTGCTAAAATATTACATTACTAGTGATTTTTTAGTTTTATCTAGGTTCATTTCATGTAGTATAGGATAAGAGTCAGTTTACACTTTTTGGAAACATCTTTAAAATTAGATTTCATGTTCAATTCAAGAGAAGCAGTTTAAGCACGACGTGATGATTCTTATACTATCAAGGTGTGCGTAGCGTGCCTCGTGAGCTATTCTCAAAGACTCTAGGGACAATCCAGCATCTAGTGGACTATCCTTTATATACTATAAGTCAATCAACATATTGAAGCAAGCATGCAAGTCTAGGTACGATGCAAGACAATAAGCAAAATTAACATATCACTTATTTAGTGATTCTTACCCATTGCCTAATGGTTATCCCTGCAGCAGACATACAAGTTAGCAATATTTGTATATATGAATAAGGTTCTATTTCTTGTCCATCTTTGCGTCAAACAGTTAGGTATGAAAGAAGCCTAACCTAGCATGCACCCTAACTACATGATGGACCATGGGTTATCCCATGATTAGCAGCGGTGACTCAAGGTTCAGCTCTACACGAGCACGCACGTATGTCGGCAACTGTGACTAAAGGTTCAGCTCTTTACTAACACATATGAATACTAGCAGTTATGAAATAATGGTTCCGCTCTTCACTAATAGACACATAACCCTACTAGATCACAAGGACCGTACATCAGGGTGAAACAAAAATCTCTTCCGAACCGACCGATTCCCAGTACCCCAAGAACCGTTCGAGAGACAAAATCTTGTGCACAAGTTATCCGAGACTAATGTATGACATAAAATATCTTTCAGATAATTCTATAATGTAAGCAAGTAATGATCAAGCAAACTTATATCTTCTTCTTATAAAAATGAGCGATATATTTAATTTTCTTATACAAAACTAATAGCACGCCCCACTAGATCATAAGGACCATACCTCAGGATGCAATATTAGTCTCTTATCATTCGAATCAATCATCTTTAATAGTTCGATAAAAGGAAACAGGTAAGTAAAATATATTATAAGAGAGCACGATAACGATTTATAAAATCAAGCATGTAATTTTTATCTCTTGTAACTAAAACATGCAAGTTTACTTTTACTTAGGGTATGACATAGAGACTTGTTCAAATAATTTCTTTACTCTTCTTATTAGTATGGCAAGGGTTCATTCGGTAGTTGTGTCAGTATAACTTAGCACGCAACATTCAATATTTTTACTTAGTATGGCAAGGTTCTTACTCAATGACAAGCAATACAAGTTCTTTAGTTAATCATGCAGGTTCTCGTTCTAACATTCCCACTGCAAATATTCTTTACTTAGCAAATTTTTTTTTAAAAACTCAGATTCATTAATAAGGCATGCAAGAATCAGTGAATAAAGTTTTGTCCACCCACCTAGATCAATCAACTTGTGTTTCGATGGAAAAACTCTTCGAGAAAGCTTTCACTCGAGCCAACAAAGCGATATCTCTTGTACATAGTGCCAATACGGAGTGGGGCACTACAGCCAGGAGAGCCAAAGTTTAAGATTGCCAGAGGAGCAGTGGAGCAGAGCGAGGATGCTATCTGTGGAGCCATGATAGAAGAGAAGGATTTTTTATACCCATTGATAGCAGAGTTTATTGATATTTTTTCAAAAAAGTTATCAGGTTTGCTGCTAGACTGAGATATTGAGTTCCGTATAGACTTGGTGCCAGGCGCATAGCCGATATCTCAGCACGTCTATAGAGTTAACAACAGCGAACGGTTAGAGTTGAAGAAGCAGGTGGATGAGTTACAGAAAAAAGGCTTCATTAGATCCATTTTATCACCATGGGGTGCTTCGGTATTATTTGTACCGAAGAAGAATGGGTCCGTATGCATGTGTATCGTCTATAGTGCTCTAAACAACCTCACTATTAATAATAAATACCTGTTGCTGAGGATTGATGATCTCTTCGATTAGTTGAGCGGAGCGTAGGAATTTTAGATGATAAACTTGAGGTCAGGCTACCACCAGGTGAAAGTGAAGAAGGTGGATATTCCGAATACAACTTTTCGGACTCGGTATGGCTAATTTGAGTTCATGGTGATGCCATTTTACCAATGTCCCAGCGCTATTCATGAACCTGATGAACAAGGTGTTCCACCACTATCATGAGAATTTTATTATGGTATTTATTGATGATATTCTGGTATATTCGAAGACCCTGAAGGAGCACCTAAGGATAATTTTGGAAACTCTTAGGAAGGAGAAGATTTATGGCAAGCTTTCGAAGTGTGAGTTCTTTCTTGACAAGGTTGAATTTCTTTGTCATGTGATTACAGGTGATGGGATCTCTGTGGACCCGAAAAAGATTTAAGCAGTGGAGTCATGGGCTACTCCAAGTTCAGTGGCAGAGATCAGGAGTTTTCTGTGGCTAGCAGGATATTACCGAAGGTTTGTACATGACTTCTCCAGAATTGTAGAGCCAATAACTAGGATAACTAAGAAGGATGTAGAGTTTTTTTGGACATAGGAGAGTCAGACCACTTTTGAGAAACTGAAGAAGAGGTTGACGACAGCTCCAGTATTGACGTTGTCATTTGGATTAGGTGGATTCACTATATATAGTGATGCTTCAAGGAAGGGTTTGGCTTGTGTCTTACAATAGAATGGGAAGGTGGGATCCTATGCTTTCAGGCAATTATGTCCTCATGAGTAAAATTACCTTACCATGATTTAGAGTTGGCAGCGGTCATCTTTGCTTTAAAGCTGTGGAAACACTATCTGTACGGAGGGCGTGTGGAGATCTTCACAGACCATAAGAGATTAAAATACGTATTTACATAGAAAGAGCTAAACATGAGATAGAGACGGTGGTTGGAGTTGATGAAGGACTTGAATATATCATTACAGTACCATCTAGGGAAGTCCAATGTAGTCGCTGATGCCTTGAGCAGGTATCTAGTGGCTATGTGCTTTACTACGGACAAACATTTATTGGCCGATCTTGAGAGCTTGGGTATTGACGTGCTGGTACCAGGAGTCGAGATGCATATATAAGGATTGCTGATATAGTCTGAGCTGATTGACATGATTCGAGCTACACAATATGACGATGAGTCTCTGAGAAGCATCAGAGCACATGTTCAGATGAGATTATCCGATGACTTCACTATTGCTGAGGATGGATCACTACAACACGATACCATATTATATGTGCCAAGTGGGACATTGCGTGTAGAGGTTCTTCAAGAGGCGCATCGATTATAGTACTCTATACATCCAGGTGCCAACAAGATGTATAAAGATCTGAGAAAGCATATATGGTGGTATGGTATGAAGCGGAAGGTAGCATACTTCTTATCCAGATGTTTAGTTTGCCAGCAGGTAAAGGCAGAGAGGTAGAGTCCAAGTGGTTTACTTCAGCGTTCACCCATTCCAAAGTGAAAGTGGGAGCATGTTACTATAGAATTTTTTTGGGACTTCCACGTTCTTCAGGAGTAAAGACACGATTTGGGTCATCGTAGACAGGTTGACCAAATTGGCTCACTTCTTGCCATTTAAAGTAGGTACAAATATGGAGAAGCTCGCGGAGATGTATGTATGACAAATTATCATATTGCATAAAGTTCTTGTGAGAATAGTCTCAGATCGGGATAGTCGCTTCATATCCCACTTTTGGAGGAGTTTACAGGCTAGCTTGGGCACCCAGCTCAAGTTCAGTACCGCATATCACCCCCAGACAGACGGATAGTCTGAGAGGAATATTCAAACTCCCAAGGATATGATTCACACTTGTGTTTTAGATTTTAGAGACTCTTAGTAGGATCATCTTCACTTGGAAGAGTTTTCTAACAACAACATCTACCAGGCCAGTATTGAGATGTCACCATTCGTGGCTTTATATGGACGGAGATGTCATACTCCTCTATCTTGGGATGATGTTGGTGAGAGAGTCTTATTGGGACTAGAGATGATTGTGGATACATTTGAGAAGGTGAAGCTCATTAGAGATAAACTTCGGGTGGCGTAGTACATACAGCGGTAATGGGCCGATAGCCACCGGAGACCTTTGGAGTTTGAGGTATAGATTTTGTTGTTTTTCTTGTGATTACTTTTTTTAGGTTGAGTGTTAAGGATTTATTTTATTCTAGGTTAGAGATTTAGTGTTCTTGCAAATTTCTCCGATACGGGACCAGATTCGCTTTGGTGAAGGCGAAAAACTTAGTCCACGGTACATCAGACCCTTCGGTGTTCTTGCGAGGGTCGGTGCAGTAGCCTACAGAATAGACTTGCCACCTGCACTAGAGGGAGTACATGATGTGTTCCATGTGTTCCATGTGTCACAGCTGAGACAGTACATGGCAGATCCTAGTCACATATTGGATCACTCGGAGATCGAGGTGGGTACGACTCTCAGTTACCCAGAGCAACCAGTGGAGATTTTGGATCACATGGGAAAGGTACTGTGAAACCAGATGATTCTCTTGGTACGTATCACGTGGAGGCATCACTCTCCGGGAGAGTCTACCTGGGAGAGGGAAGCCGAGATGCGCGAGCGATACCCTTATCTCTTTAAGCTGAGAGGTATCATTCTTTCTTGCTTATTGTGATTGCTTGTTGTAGTGTTAGTTCTCTCTTAAATTTTGAGGATAAATTTTTTCTAAGGAGGGTAGACTTGATACTACCACATTTCTAGATGAGCATATTCTTGTCATTTAACATATTTATTATTTAGTAATTAAATATTATATATTGTGCTACTAATTAATTATATTAAGTTGTGTAATTTAATTAATTGTTAGTGGACTAATTAATTATTAGTGGGCTAGTATATGTTTGGACTTGTCATTAGTGGACCTATTAGTTGTCATGACACAATTGAGCCCAACGTTGGATTAGGTCCATTAGACCCATTCCCTTAATTAATTAAGGAGATTAGATTAGTTTCATAAAGAATTAGAAGCTTCCTAATATAGCCCTTCCTAATTAAACCTCATGACTAGCTAGTAGGGGCAAATTGGACATTTGTTGTTGCTTGGGAAGGGGGAAAGGGGGGAGGGGGAACTTATGAGGGTCCTCTCTCTCTCTCTCTCTCTCTCACACCTCTCATTAGTTCTTTTCATTAGAGATCACCAATTATGTTCTTCCCTAAATTGAATCATCCCTATACCAAATTCAATCCAATTCACACTCATTCCCTCACAATTTCATCATCTAAGAAGTATTAGAGCTTGGATTGCAAGGAGCACTTGAAGGAAGAGAAATTGACAAGGAGATTGTGTCCTAATTGTATCCATTGAGCATTTATTTAGAATTCATCTCTCAATAGGTAAATTATGAATTCACTCTATAATCTAGACTCTAATTCAGGTATTTAACCATTAGGAATTATTTCTTGGCTTAGGGCTACCCATAGGACCAAGAACTAAGTCCATATGACTTGTATTGTGAAATCTACATGATAATTTATGTCCAATTAGGAGAAATTTTGAGATTGACACATCAAGTGTATGTCATGAGACCAATTAGATTCAATTAAACTTAGATTGGGACTATGGTACTAGATAAGTATCCACAATTGAACACGAGTAGAGCGTATCATAGTATTTTATGATACGGTGTGATACGTGACTCATTTTGGGTGTTTTGTGTGAATGCTCTTCAATTTCTATTGTAACAAGTTGCATTAGTTATGAAATAGTATATTTGATATGTATGAATGATTATTGTGGTGTATTATGAGTTTTGACTCTCATTTGGGTATGTATCATAGATTGTATGCCAAGTGTTTGATACAATGCTTTAGTGTGGACTTGGTGCACTCAATCTAATTGTGTGTTTATATAAATATATACATTAGTATGTATATAAATATACTTTTATATATATATATATATATATATATATATATATATATATATATATATTATTGTGATTGTGTGTGTGTGTATAGATATATGTGTTTATATATATAGGGTGAGGTGTGTATCCTAATGAGGATGGATATGTATTTATATCTAATTGTGTATGGTGTGTTTCACTATGAGTAGTGTGGGTGTATTCTTGTGATGTGTGATTGTGTGGAGGGTGCTCAGTTAGAGAAGTAATAACAAGATGCATCAGCAGTAACAACAAGATGTAGCAGCAGTAACATCAAGATGCAGCATCAATAACAGCAAGATGCAGCAGCAGTAACAGCAAGATGTAGTTGCAGCTATAGGTAGCAATAGGTTCTGTACGGCAGCATCAACTTGAGTTTGCATATCTTTATGAGTATGTATCTTAGATTTTAATAGTGTAGATAAGTATACTCAGTTTTAGTGAGAGAGGAGAGGGCTTTGCAAGTAGTTAGTTTAGTGTGTAAATTTATGAATTGCAGTTGGGTGAGATTTATTATTCATATTAGGATGTACTGTATCAGGATTAGATTGGGCTCGGATTTATTAAGAATCACAACAACATCAACATCAGTATAGGTGCTAATATATGAGGGGTTTGTGACTAATGTGTGGTATGTAATAGAATTAAGAGGGTGGTGTCAGGTTTAACATAAAGTAGAGGCAGTAGCAGCAGTAGCAGTCCAGACTTGAGAGGGGTATCGAGTACCAGTGGCAAGGAGAAAGGGTATGTAGTAGCAGCGGTTTACGAAGAAGGGGAGATGCTCAATAGCTTGTGACATCAACTATAGCTAGAGCAGCAGCGGTAACACCAAGGTAATACTCTGTATTGGTTTTATCTCTAGGTATGGGTAGTGGGTGTCAAGAGGATAATTAGGTAGTAATACCAAGATGGATCAAAGCCAAGGTAATCATATAGAGTTATATTAGCTAAGAGGTAACTAGTATTGTATGTATATATTGTGTATCTTTTATATTTATTAACTATGGTACTCTAGTATCCTAATATAGCTAATATAGCCTAAATAAGTAGTGTATGGACCCAATAACCTAGAGATGGATTCGTACAACCTAGAAATAACTTAGTTTTGACCAATATTGACTAGTTTGATAAAGTTTAGCTACAAATGGCCTAGAAAAGCATATTTAGTGCATTTAGCTTATTTCTTATTCTTTACACCCAAGTTGTCACGCCCCAGTCCCAAAATGACGAGGGACTGGAGAAGCGTGGCAATGGCCAGCAGCACACACCGATGGACAACCCAATTTAATGGATCCATCAGGGCATGCTTAAGCTGTAGTCTAGCAGTAATATGTTACAAGTCTCAGGCCTTTCTAATCTCATCCACAGAATAACACAGATTAATGCCAGAAATAATGCAATGGAATGAAATAAGCAATATCAAATAAGGTTATCTCGGGAAACAATTCCGAGAATTAGTCTGTTACATTTAAGGAAATAGACAGGAAATAAAATGCTAAAAATGGAAAATACTGTGTAGCTGAAGCCGGTGCTCAGGTGAAGTCTTCGGCCACTATCTCGTCCTCGGTTCCGGGTTCTGCTCAAAGGAGTGCTCCTGTACCGTACACCTCAGGGAAGTTCTCCTCGGCTATACCTGGGGACATAGTCCATTCCAGGTCCTCAGGGGACATAACAAGGTACAGAAAATACAAGCCAAAACATATGCAGTGCAGCAATAAAATAAACAGCAGGGTAAATATATAAACCAGCTAGTGATATGCATGTGAGAGTTTAGTCATACTCAGGCTGACTACTATAGGATCAGTGTCGAAGAAACCATAGCAGTATTTTCTCGAGGAGCCAGTAAGGAACCAAAGCTCTGTATCAGAGTCTAAGGCACCGCCAGATATAAGTATTATATTATATTATATTCAGCCTTGATATGATTATACTCTCCCCATCCCATGAGATCTCACGTCACAGTTCCAGAATATATCAGGTTCAAGTCACGCAAGATTGAACTAATGCAATGAGTCAGGCTAGAACCAAAGCATGTAAACTGGAATGTCATGAAAATGTAACCTATACGGAATCACCAGGTATTTCTCAGGCAATTCCGTCACATGAAGAGTGTCAGGTGTCCTGGGTTGAGCAGTTGAACATGTTGCATAAGAATCTACCAGAAATCAAGTAAAATACTATATCCAGAAATATCTGAGAATTGGCAAGCTTTTATGTTCCTACTGTTGCAAAATTAACCAAGAAAATATATATATCAAGCTGCAGGGTTTGGCAATGTATACTTGCCCTCTGATGTATAACTAAGTCCAGGAATTATTTAGCAAGACTGCAAGTTTTGGCGAGGTACACTTGCCTGTGGTTCTGGCTATGTTTGCAGTTCTGACCTCGGCGGGAATTGCAGGCGGTACTCCGGTTGCTGAAACAAACATCACCATCAGATCCAGAAAATATCAATCAGCTAAAAATGCCTGTCCTTGGGTCCAATTTGGAGACAAGGGCAGAAACGGCAGTTTCGGGTCAAAACGGGGTCCACATGTGGGCTCGCTTTGCACCGAAAAACGTGTCAGGGTCAAAGGTCTCCAAATTCACCAAACTTAGTGTCAACAGGTCAGGAACGCTGATACGAACCCAACGGAACTTCCAGAATTGGATTCCGATGAGCCGAACCCAAAATCGCCCGTCGAGCGGGGCCTGTGGGGCCCACGACATACGATTTCGTCAACGTTCTCAGAATCGAACCAAATTTGGGTCACAGGACCAGCGTATCACCTCGAGTCCGATGGCGCAAGTTTCGTTTCAATCCGATGTGTGTACACAAAGTTAGGGTAAATTGCAGAAAAGGCGGATACGGGGCGATGTCCGCGGATACGCGTTGATTCCGGTGTGCACGCACACCCAAATCAGCTTTCGCGAAATCCCACACGTCCGTATCGACGAGGCGCACATATCTGTGAAGACCGCACGCGACCAAGTCGTCCCGTTTGGCGGGGCGGACTCGGTTCCGGGGTGAAACAGGGTCTGGGTTTTTCCTGTTTTTGGATCGCGGTGTGCGATCACCACAGGACGCGATGCCCTGAACAGTTTGTCCGGACACCGAGAGGGTCATACAGGCTTCGCAACGCAATTTACGGAATCGAAAATGGAGCTACGAGCAAAAAGTTACGCGTACCTGAAGGGGACCCGGAAACCGGGGTCGAACCGTGTCCGACACGTGTCGGACACGCGGATTCGGGGGAGAATTTTAGGGTTAGGGTTCAGGGGATTCCTCGCCGGAGACGGCGGCTATGCGGCGGCTCAGGGCGGGGAGGCCGGACGGGGGCAGCGCGGCGGCCGAGGGCGGTGCGCTGGGAGGCGGGCGGAGGCACGGCGGCGCGGCGGCGCTGCCCTAGCTGCGGCTGCTGCTGTGCCGTCGACGTCGAGGGGAGGAGGAGGCTGGGGGGACGCGGGCTGGGCACGGCGGCGCTGGACGGAGCGGCGTCGGGCGCTAGGGTGAGTGGTGGCGGTGGCTTCCGGTGGTGGAGCGAGGTGGTGGGGGAACCGGAGAGGGAACGGGGGGGGTTTATAAAGGGGGCTGGCGCCGGGCAAGGCGGAGGGCGCGGTGGACGTGGGGCGGGTCGTGGCGGGCAGCGCGGCGCGGACGGAGGCGTGGCCGCGGGCGGGGCGGCGGGAAAGTCGGGCACAGGGGAGAGGGGGTCAGCCGGGTACGGGCGCGGGCGGGTTCGGGTCTGACCGACCCGACCCGACCCGATAGCCCAGCGGGCCGGGTTGGGCTGGGCCGAGGGTTTGGGCTGGGCTTAAAAAATTAAAATAAAATAAAAAATAATACTAATAATAATAATAATAATAATATCCAGAAAATTAATTAATAAATTAAATAAATAGTTTTCAGGCATTTAAAAATAGGTCCGGGGTCCGATAAATTCCAGAAAAATTGCCCTAAGTTCAGTTTTCCATTTTACATCCAAAAATATTATTTTCATAATATTTTAATATTGTTTAATATTAATTAAAAATCATTGAATAATTAAAACCTTGTTTTTAAATTACAAAAAAATCCCAGAAAATTCCAGAAAATTATGAAAAATTCCAGTTTTTTAAAATTTTGAAAATTCAGGGGGTTTACAATCTACCCCCCTTAAGAGGATTGCGTCCTCGCAATCAAGGAATAACCGGTCAACAGAGATGACGCGGTCGCAAACATCGTTTGAAAGCACATCACAGGATACTTAGGGAAGTACCGTTTCCCTAAAAATTGAAAGTTTACACTTTCCAGGAAATCTAGTTAAAACTATAACTTTTATCCAAAATCAGGTTGTTATTAACAAGTTACAATTTTACTAGGTTGGGGCTGAGGTCACGAACCAATAGGCACGAACTACAACAAGACTAAAACGGATAACTACGAATCACTTACTCGCATCAGCGTCCTGCACAGTCATCGCGTAAGCTTGCTCTCGTCCTTGAGGTAGATTCCTCTGCTGTTGCTGAGCTTGCTGGTAGGGTGCTGCTCGAGGCGCTGGTGGAGTTTGCTGGTTCGCCCTTGGTGTTCCTTCTCTACGCTCGGGGCAGTCCCTCACTGCATGCTGTCTGGATCCGCAGCCTAAGCATAGTCCGAGTTTACGTCTACATTCCTTCTCGACATGGCCGATCTTGCCGCAGTGGTAACAGGTAGGAAGGTAGAAGGCTTTTGGTGCTGCTGCTGGTGGCGAGCTTACTTGTTGACGCTTTGCAGACTCCTCTTGTGCTGCTTTGGCTGGTGCGGATGGGGACGGCCGCTTCAGTCTGGTCTCTCTCTTGGTGACGCGCTCTATGCGTCGAGCCGCGGCAAGAACGTCCGAGTATGATGTTGGTGCGACGGACCCAATCAGTTTCTGCAGTTCAATGTTCAGTCCGTCGAAGAATTTCTCGGCCTTCTCTTCCTCAGTCGGGATCAGGGTGGGGGCGAAGCGGCTCAAACGAATGAACTCAGCGTTGTACTCTTCCACCGTCATAGCCTCCTAAGTGAGGCGATTAAACTTGTCCCGCAGTTCTGATCGAGCGATGGCAGGTATGTACATCTCCTGGAAGAGTCTGGAGAACTCCTCCCAAGTGACTCGGTCTGGTCCGAGCCGCATCTCCTCGGATAGCCACCAGTGATGGGCATTATCCGTCAATTGCATTCGGACGGCAGTCATCCAGCGTTCCCGTGGAAGTTCAGCTGCTTCAAGTTGATGCCTAATGTTGGTAAGCCACTCATGAACTTCTTGGGCTCTTCCTTGCCGGAGAAAGTGCGGGGCTTCAGTTGGCGGAAGTCAGTGATTGAGCCTGTAGTTGGCCGTCGAGCTGGTAGGTTGGCCTACTCCAGTGCAGTTACAATGCTGTCCCTCAAGAAATTAGCTTCGCGACGCTGAGCCTCGTGTTGGACTTGTTGCTGTGCTTGCATCATCGCGTAGATCATTTGGAATATTTGCTGCCCGTCGATTGGCTGTCCTGGTGGGAACACGGGCATTGGTGGGACGAACTGCGGCGGAGGTGGAATGTCATCGCGTCGGAATCGGGAGGTAGGTTGACCTGCCTGCTGGCTCTATTGAGTTGGTGGAACTCCTTCGACTGGTGTCACTTCGTCGTCATAGGTGACACCTGTAGCTTGGGGTGTTCCGACGGGAGTCTCGTTGCATTCTTGTGGGTCCATTTTCCTGTATCCAAAATAACCAATAAGAGGAGCACAGGAATCAAGGCAAGATGCAAGTAAATTATTTGAAGTCGATATAGAGATCAAAAACGATTCAAGCAAGTGGATGAGATCCTAAAAACTTATCCTATCTTATTGCAGGCCTGTTCGGTCCCTAAGTTGAAACCGAACAATTTAGTCGTAGACCTGCATGGGCCACCACAAAAACCTTGTCACGCCCCAGTCCCAAAATGACGAGGGACTGGAGAAGCGTGGCAATGGCCAGCAGCACGCACTGATGGACAACCCAATTTAATGGATCCATCAGGGCATGCTTAAGCTGTAGTCTAGCAGTAATATGTTACAAGTCTCAGGCCTTTCTAATCTCATCCACAGAATAACACAGATTAATGCCAGAAATAATGCAATGGAATGAAATAAGCAATATCAAATAATGTTATCTCGGGAAACAATTCCGAGAATTAGTCTGTTACATTTAAGGAAATAGACAGGAAATAAAATGCTAAAAATAGAAAATACTGTGTAGCTGAAGCCGGTGCTCAGGTGAAGTCTTCGGCCACTATCTCGTCCTCGGTTCCGGGTTCTGCTCCAAGGAGTGCTCCTGTACCGTACACCTCGGGGAAGTTCTCCTCGGCTATACCTGGGGACATAGTCCATTCCAGGTCCTCAGGGGACATAACAAGGTACAGAAAATACAAGCCAAAACATATGCAGTGCAGCAATAAAATAAACAGCAGGGTAAATATATAAACCAGCTAGTGATATGCATGTAAGAGTTTAGTCATACTCAGGCTGACTACTACAGGATCAGTGTCGAAGAAACCATAGCAGTATTTTCTCGAGGAGCCAGTAAGGAACCAAAGCTCTGTATTAGAGTCTAAGGCACCGCCAGATATAAGTATTATATTATATTATATTCAGCCTTGATATGATTATACTCTCCCCATCCCATGAGATCTCACGTCACAGTTCCAGAATATATCAGGTTCAAGTCACGCAAGATTGAACTAATGCAATGAGTCAGGCTAGAACCTAAGCATGTAAACTGGAATGTCATGAAAATGTAACCTATACGGAATCACCAGGTATTTCTCAGGAAATTCCGTCACATGAAGAGTGTCAGGTGTCCTTGGTTGAGCAGTTGAACATGTTGCATAAGAATCTACCAGAAATCAAGTAAAATACTATATCCAGAAATATCTGAGAATTGGCAAGCTTTTATGTTCCTACTGTTGCAAAATTAACCAAGAAAATATATATATCAAGCTGCAGGGTTTGGCAATGTATACTTGCCCTCTGATGTATAACTAAGTCCAGGAATTATTTAGCAAGACTGCAAGTTTTGGCGAGGTACACTTGCCTGTGGTTCTGGCTATGTTTGCAGTTCTGACCTCGGCGGGAATTGCAGGCGGTAGTCCGGTTGCTGAAACAAACATCACCATCAGATCCAGAAAATATCAATAAGCTAGAAACGCCTGTCCTTGGGTCCAATTTGGAGACAAGGGCAGAAACGGCAGTTTCGGGTGAAAACGGGGTCCACATGTGGGCCCGCTTTGCACCGAAAAATGCGTCAGGGTCAAAGGTCTCCAAATTCACCAAACTTAGTGTCAACAGGTCAGGAACGCTGATACGAACCCAACGGAACTTCCAGAATTGGATTCCGATGAGCCGAACCCAAAATCGCCCGTCGAGCGGGGCCTGTGGGGCCCACGACATGCGATTTCGTCAACGTTCTCAGAATCGAACCAAACTTGGGTCACAGGACCAGCGTATAACTACGAGTCCGATGGCGCAAGTTTCGTTTCAATCCGATGTGTGTACACAAAGTTAGGGTGAATTGCAGAAAAGGCGGATACGGGGCGATGTCCGCGGATACGCGTTGATTTCGGTGTGCACGCACACCCAAATCAGCTTCCGCAAAATCCCACACGTCCGTATCGACGAGGCGCACGTATCTGTGAAGACCGCACGCGACCAAGTCGTCCCGTTTGGCGGGGCGGACTCGGTTCCGGGGTGAAACAGGGTCTGGGTTTTTCCTGTTTTTGGATCGCGGTGTGCGATCACCACAGGACGCGATGTCCCGAACAGTTTATCCGGACACCGAGAGGGTCATACAGGCTTCGCAACGCAATTTACGGAATCGAAAACGGAGCTACGAGCAAAAAGTTACGCGTACCTGAAGGGGACCCGGAAACCGGGGTCGAACCGTGTCCGACACGTGTCGGACACGCGGATTCGGGGGAGAATTCTAGGGTTAGGGTTTAGGGGATTCCTCGCCGGAGACGGCGGCTATGCGGCGGCTCAGGGCGGGGAGGCCGGCCGGGGGCAGCGCGACGGCCGAGGGCGGTGCGCTGGGAGGCGGGCGGAGGCACGGCGGCGCGGCGGCGCTGCCCTAGCTGCGGCTGCTGCTGTGCCGTCGACGTCGAGGGGAGGAGGAGGCTGGGGGGACGTGGGCTGGGCACGGCGGCGCTGGACGGAGCGGCGTCGGGCGCTAGGGTGAGGGGTGGCGGTGGCTTCCGGTGGTGGAGCGAGGTGGTGGGGGAACCGGAGAGGGAACGGGGGGGGGGTTTATAAAGGGGGCTGGGCCGGGCAAGGCGGAGGGCGCGGTGGACGTGGGGCGGGTCATGGCGGGCAGTGCGGCGCGGACGGAGGCGTGGCCGCGGGCGGGGCGGCGGAAAAGTCGGGCACAGGGGAGAGGGGGTCAGCCGGGTACGGGCGCGGGCGGGTTCGGGTCTGACCGACCCGACCCGACCCGACCCGATAGCCCAGCGGGCCGGGTTGGGCTGGACCGAGGGTTTGGGCTGGGCTTAAAAAATTAAAATAAAATAAAAAATAATACTAATAATAATAATAATAATAATATCCAGAAAATTAATTAATAAATTAAATAAATAGTTTTCAGGCATTTAAAAATAGGTCCGGGGTCCGAAAAATTCCAGAAAAATTGCCCTAAGTTCAGTTTTCCATTTTACATCCAAAAATATTATTTTCATAATATTTTAATATTGTTTAATATTAAAATCATTGAATAATTAAAACCCTGTTTTTAAATTACAGAAAAATCCCAGAAAATTCCAGAAAATTATGAAAAATTCCAGTTTTTTAAAATTTTGAAAATTCTGGGGGTTTACACAAGTAACATGATATTCATATTTAGGTTGTGTGATACCAGCTCGGATACCGAGTCATACTTGTTTCTAAAGACCATAGGTGAGTATATTCTCTGATAGTTTTCTTATTTGATAGCCTCTATTTTTTATATAATTAGTATTGAGATGTTTGATTCCTGACATGATGGTTTAACGGATTGGTATATGTGGATCTTGGTCATGGGATATTATTGTTGTAATAACTTAGTGATCACTTAGCCATGCTTCGTGATTACTCAGTAATTACCATGATATCTTAGTGATTATATAGACCTTGATCATAGTGCTTGATATTATAGACCGTATAGTGTTATATATGTGTTATAACGTGTAGTGATTTGGATCCGTGTACTAGTCGGGGGATTAGAAAAATATTAGTGGATATGTGATCATACCTTATAGCCCGTGATTTATTATAGCCCATGATAGTTAGCAGATCATGCAACTCACGTGTGATCACGCTAGCTCACCTTTTATATATAGCCCGTGTTAGGCCCAAGCCGATCGCATTATCTAACTAATAGTATAAGGCACATTTATTATATTTTTTTCTTTATTACAGTTCATTAAATTATTATTCCTCACCATATTGTTCTTAGTTTCTTACCAGTATTTACCATGGTGCTCTTTCTCGTGATATATGTCAGTTCCGTTACTTTCATCATTTATTATCATTTCTATTATTGTTTCATAGTTTATGTCAATTATTGGAACTGCTATTTGGGTTATACTTCGCTCCAATCCTGACTGGATATATTTTTCAGATGATTCATTAGAGTACTGGTGTCCTATGCACTACGGTACACAAGATGGCGATCAAGTTGAGATATCAGCCATATGGCCTATTTAGTTAGTACTAGCAGTCGATGAGACTTAGCTAGTTCATTTATGATATTGTATATGTCAGTTAGACTTTTGGCATTGTATTATTATTTGAGATATTGTGTTGAGATTAGACTTGGACTTGTGTTGCATTGTGACTTTATTTCTTTTCTTCTATTCCATATCGTGCCATATCTCCCTCTAGTTTGTTATTTTGATTGAGTATTGATTATCATTATCATATTATCATATTGTCCTCCATTTGTGAGTTGAGATACCTCGACAGGTATATTATATAATGTGTGAGATATTTAGATAGTATTGTTGACCTAGATAGTGTTCTACCGTCGATGCTGCGACGTAGGCTGGACGTACCCATGTACTCATGCCTTTACTCCGGGTATGAGTCATGATAATACTTTTTCCAGCACGGGCCTGATATATGAGTCAAGTAGCAAAGCGTGGCTAGAATATTGATTGATTGAATGTGGCATACACGCTCGGGTGAATCCAGACTAGAATTTTATAGATTTGTCTCTAGAGTGCCCGTACTTCGTACAATATTTTAAGAAAAATTCTCATGTGACGACGCCTTGAGATTTTGAACACAATATAGGATTAATAAAACAACTAAAAGTGGTATACATTGGAAGAAAATGGTATCCCGAGATCATGCCAACGAACCTTCCTATAGAGATTCATTCTAAGTGCGATGTGGGCTGGACATCGTGGATACTGTATATCATTCGCCGTAGTGGAGTGTAGTATCTGACCTATTATAAATAATACTTATAGGAACATTAAAACTGCTAATACTGTGTTATAGCATAGTGGCCCTACTGAGAACTAGTACAATTCGTGAAGTGCCTGTATAATCATTTATTTGCTCGGTTAGCTCATGTTCGGCAATGGAGTTATTTGAGGATATCTATTATGCATTATTCTGAGATAATCTCAGACTCCACAAATAGAAAACCGTATAAGTGATTGATCGATTTTATTAATTAGACTTGGTTATGATTGTATTATTCTGTTAGTAGTGTATGAAAATTGGCTATCATAGTGTGATGGTTCAACCCTTGTTCTTGTTTGGTTGTAGGGTTGGGCCTTTGTGCTAGGATATGCCATGGACCTATACTACGGCACTGAACCTATGTATTATACATCTATTGTTTGATTTTTTGTATTTCTCTATTTTGTGATTCCTTTGTGGCACTTGCTATTTAGGGTCTAACCCCACTGGTTTTACATGTCCAGGTTTTAAGCCAGCACCCGAGGATCCAACGTTCTTTCTCTAACTCATGTATCGTACCAAGAATATGGTTGCAGAGGATAACGAGTGGGTTCTCTTCTTTTCTGCTTGTCATTGTACATTTATTTTTTGGGCATTTATCCACCGGCATCTGTTAGCCGACACGTCTGGACATCTAGTTTCCCTATATGATTGAATTAAATCAGATGTAGCTGATCACTATCATGTACTTTTGATACTCTGTCAGCTTTTTATTTGTACAACTGGTCTCTAGAATATATTGAGAAAGCATTTGGGACATATTATTCCTTTATCATATATGCTCTATGTTTACTATTTTTCTTGTTTGATTGATTGAGACATATATATTCGTGTGACCCTAAGTGACTTGATTATAGCATGTACCCCTTTGTCCTATTATAGTCGTGATCGATGTACGACATATAGTACCTTATACGGGGTAGCTGGCCATGTCCGTCTCCGTATTTTGGTATTGGGGTATGATAAGGTTTCAGTGGTAGCCCATGCAGGTCTGTTCTATAGACTTATTGGGTGTCTTGGTCATAGGAGTCTCAAACAAACATGGTCCTTCTTGAAATTCTGAATTCGTCCTCTTCGATACTCAGCTTGAAATTTTTCAGATTGGTTGCTTCCTTGTTCCTTCTCGTCATGTACTTGATGTGTCTTGTGCTCTGCTTTATAGCTTTTCCTTCCCCAGATGCTGCAATAACAAGAGAGGAAGAGTTGCCAGTGGAACGGGGTCCTGTAGGATCCCAGCCAGGGATCCAAGTTGATCTCACGATAAATGCGACAGAGTAGCAGGATCCAGATATTTTTGTACATCTTGCAGTACCGACAGTATAAGATACCCCATCCTTACTAGAGATTATCCAGGGAATATTGTCTTCCCAACAACATCAGATGATGGTTCAGCAACAACAACATAAATAGCAGTAACGTCAATAGCTTGGACAGTAAAAATATAATGTCTGTTGAACCAAGGGTTGTAGACGACCCTGGAACAAGGCGAGAGATTAGATTCTGGGGTATTTGTTAGGTTTTGCAGACTGAACCCCAAATATTTTGATGGTACAGAGGACGCTATTACGGTAGAAAATTGGCTTTAGATATTGAGACCATTCTGCCAGTAGCTAAAGTTTCAGTTGAGGAACATGTTAACCTGGTTCACTTACAGCTCCAGGATCTTGTAAGGGATTGGTGGGCCACGATGGAGGGAGGGTTGAGGCATTCTATTTTATGGGGCAATTTTAGGACCCGGTTCAGGATGAAGTACTTTGGGATTGTGCCTCGGTACAAGTTACAACAGAGGTTCACTAACCTCAAGTAAGCTGGAAGGACAGTAGATGGCTACGCGGCAGATTTTTGCCGACTGAGCAGGTTTGCTCCAACAATGGTGGCAACGGAGTTGGAGAGAGCGATGAGTTTCCCGCAGGAACTTTACTTGGAGGTCTTACACATGGTAGAGGTTCATGACTACCAGACTCTTAAGACGGTATTGGTAGCTGCCAAGAGGGTTGAGCTTACTTCCTAGAGGATCGTATCCTGAAGAGTAGACAAGAAGATGCCTCTTGGACAGAGAAGCGATGGAGGACCAATTTTATGAACATCAGCACCATCTCCAGGCATTCACATCCATGACGTGACACAGAGGAGGTCAGTGACCCTGACAGTAGTAGCATTCACTCGATAACAACAGCCAAGGCAGCAACATCAACCGAGGCAGCAACAACAGAAGCAATAACGATGAGAAGTGCCAATAGGTTGTGCGTATTGTGGCAAAGGAGGCCATACGCAGGATGTTTTCCAGGCATCTAATGGACTATGATTGAGGTATGGAAGCCCCGATCATAAGGTTGCCACTTATTCATTGATACCGAGGCCAGGAGGGCCAACAGTTTCCTGCATTGCCAGCTCCAAGGAAAGTGCACCAAGGAGGACCAGCAGTAGTGGTGCAGTCTATAGCTCAGCATCCGTTGCCGAAGCAGGCTCAATTATACCAAAAACTGCAACAAGAGGATCAGTAGAGACCGTAACAACGACACCAGAAAAGGAAACAACAGGGAGCTTGACAAGGCCAAGGGAAGGCATTCACCTTATCTCTGGAAGAAGCTATAGCATCAGGCGGCGTAGTGGCAGGTAACATTTTTGTTACAGCCTTTCTTGCCATAGCATTATTTGATTCTGGAGCTTCACACTCATTTATATCTGCATAATATGCGACACGTATTGGATTAAAGTTTATGGCATTACTATAAAGGCTGAATATACTCACTGGTAATGGGATCGTAGGATTTAGTAGGGTGTGCATAGCATATCCAGTCGTAATATGTGGGTATTTATTACCTGCTAAGTTATCAAGTTCTCTATGGGCAACTTTGACATTATCTTAGGCATGGACTAGTTGAGAGACAGTCATGAGACGATAGACTATCATAAGGGTAGAGTGTTTTTTAGAGTCCCTGGTCTAGAAGAGTTTATTCTTAGCAAAATAGCAGGAGACCAGCATAAGAAATGAATCGCAAAAGTAGCAACGGAAGAAGACCCGATACCCAAAATAGTTGAAGAATTCATGGACGTCTTTCCCGACGAGCTTCCCAGATTACCCCAGTTAAAGAAGTAGAGTTTTGTATAGAGTTAATTCCAGTATCAGAACCAGTATCCCAGAAGGTATACTCAATTTCACTATCAGAGCTTGATCAGTTATATCAACACGTAAAAGAACTGAAGGTGAAGAAGTTCATTTAGACCAGTGGATAACCGTGGGGAGCACCAGCGGAGTTTGTGAAGAAGAAAGATGGATCAGCGCGGTTATGAATGGATTACAGATGATTGAATGCGATGACAGTGAAGAACATATATCTATTGCCCATGATTGATAATTTGTTTGACCAATTAAGCGGAGCAAGAGTCTTCTCCAAGATATATTTGTGATCAGGATATTATCGTGTGCGAGTCCGAAAACAAGATATACTGAAGACAGTATTTAGGTCATGATATGGATATTACAAATTCTTAGTTATGTCATTTGGATTGACTAATGCTCCAGTGATATTCATGGATTTGATGAACCGTATTTTTATGCCATACTTAGACCAATTTTTTGTATTATTTATCGATGACATCATTGTGTATTCTCGTAATTAGGAGGAGCATGAAGAACATCTAAGGATAGTACTGTGGACTTTAAGAAAGAACCAGTTATATACGAAGCTTAGTAAGTGTAAGTTTTGGCTGGGTCACATATCCTTTCTTGGGCACATTATTTCTGGAGCAGGAGTGTTAGTTGATCCCAAGAAGGTAGATGCAGTAGAGAACTGGCATGTTATGAAGACAGTGGTGGAGGTGCGTAGTTTCCTAGCCTTAGTAGGATACTACAGAAGATTTTTGTCAGACTTTGTTAAGATATCAGTTACTTTGACTAGGTTGACGTGCAAGAAAGTTAAATTTGTGTGGTCAGCATAGTGCTAGATAGCCTTTGAAGAGTTAAAAAAGAAGTTAATCTATAAACCAATCCTTACTCTTCCAGCAGGCTCCGGAGGATTCAAAGTGTATTGTGATGCATCTGGCAAGTGACTTAGATTTTTTTGATGCATCAAGAGAGAGTGATAGAGTATGCTTCTCGACAGCTCAGAGATCACGAAAAAAAACTATCCAACTCACGATTTAGAGTCAGCAGCAGTAGTATTTGCACTTAAGTTATGGAGGCATGGCTTATATGGTGATCGGTTGGAGATTTTCACAGATCACAAAAGTCTGAAGTACGTGTTCACGCAGAAGGCCATAACATGAGGCAGAGAAGGTGGCTAGAGTTATAGAAAGACTATGACGTAGAACTTTAATACCATCTAGGCAAGGCTAATGTAGTAGCTGATGCACCTAGCAAAAGAGGTAGAAAATTTATGTTGACCACACAGAAGCACATTCTAGAAGACTTACGAGAGATGGGTATCGAGATAGTACTTCCACAGAGTACAGGAGTTCAGGCCGGCCTACATATCCACTCAATATTGGTTGAAAGAATCAAGATAGCTCAGGTAGAGGACCCGAATATTCAGAAGCTATGCGAAGAATATGAGTCTAGTCTTCCGAAAGAGTTGAAGATTCAAATGGATGGAACGCTAAGGTTTGGAAACCGTCTATGTGTACCAAGTAGGGATATTCGACAAGAAGTTATGACTGAAGCACATAATTTCCAGTACTCCATTCATCCGGGGGCACGAAGATGTACCAAGATATAAAGCAACACTTTTGGTGAAACGGAATGGAGAGGGAAATAACACACTTCGTATCGCAATATTTGATATGTCAACAATTGAAGTCAGAACAACAGAGACCGGCAGGATTATTCCAACCGCTTCCTATTCCAAAGTAAAAGTGGAAACACATACCATGGACTTTGTGACCGGTTTACCTAGATCCCCGACTGGTCGAGATCCAGTTTGGGTGATGTCACGACCCGCACCCGGTTATTCGGGCACGAGTGCGTGGGCACGTCCAGCCTACGCCGCAGTGTCGACGGTAGTACGCTGTCTAGGTCATTTCTGGGATCAATAAGTATCTATCTCATCCACAATAATGAACATGTAAGAATAATCACAGAAAATAGGAATGCTAAGATTTCATAATATTTAATCTGTGACAACCAATCCACAGTTAATACAAAGCCAGAAGATAAATCGGGGACAAACCCGAGTATATGCTGAAAGGAAATAAATAAGCAGCTACTGCTAACTACTCTGCAGAAGTAGCCTCCTGGGTGGAAACCGGCTCCTCATATGGGTCACCTGCTAACTCATAGTGGCCATAATAGGTAGGGGCAAAGTTCTCATCATCGCCTAAAACAACGGATCCAGTCAGGAAAGGAGCAAAGTACACAATGCACAACAAGATTAAACTAAATATTCATGACAATTAACTTGAGTATCATGTTGAGAAAGTTGCATAGAAGAACATCAATATCTCAGCGTTAATGCTATAAATAGGAATATGAGAAAGCAGGAAACAAATGAGACAGAAAATGAAACTACAACAGTCAGCAAGAACTACAACAAGACCATAAGCTATCTGTGTGAACTTGTGTTTATTTTAGAATACATAGTTGGCATGTAGGGATTTATAAGGCTAATCCGGCTGTCATAGACGGCTATTAAACATGAACAATCAAGATCCGGCTGAGGTACAGTCGTGTACCAACAGCTATTAAACATGACAAGGGGAAGGGTAAACTACATGCCTTCTAGGTATTCTCCCACCCGACATGAAAAGCAAGACATGAAATACAGTATCCAAGACATGAAATCCAGTATTCTAGCACTACGTGTAATCATCAAGGGTACTAGTAGAGCAGGGAATTAACTATCACAATATAAAGATTAAACTTGAAGTGCAGGTACTTGCCTGTTGTTTGGATCTGATTAATATTGGCTCTCGGGGAAAAATTCCAGAGATGAGTCCAAAAGCTGAAATAGACATTACCATCACGCTCAGAAGATGTCAAATAGCTAGAAACGTCTGTCCTTGAGTCCAATTTGGAGACAAGGGCAAAACGGCAGTTTCGGATCAAAACGGGGTCCGCCGGTGGGCCCGCTTTGCACCGAAAAATGTGTCCAGGTCAAAGGTCTCCAAATTCACCAAACTTAGTGTCAACAGGTCAGGAACGCTGATACGAACCCAACGAAACTTTCATTTTTGGATTCCGATGAGCCGAACACAAAATCGCCCGTCGAGCGGGGCCTATGGGGCCCACGACACGCGATTTCGTCAACGTTCTCAGAATCGAACCAAACTTGACCCTCAGGACCAACGTATCGCTACGAGTCCGATGGTGCAAGTTTTGTCTCGATCCGACGTGTGTACACAAAGTTAGGTCGAATTACAGAAAAGGCAGATACGGGACGATGTCCGCGGATACGCGTTGATTCCGGGGTGCACGCACCCCCGAATCGACTTCCGCAAAATCTCACACGTCCGTATCGATGAGGCGCACGTATCTGTGAAGACCGCACGCGACCAAGTCGTCCCGTTTGGCGGGGCGCACTCAGTTTCGGGGTGAAACAGGGTCTGGTTTTTCCTGTTTTTGGATCGCGGTGTGCGATCACCACAGGACGCGATGCCCCGAACAGTTTGTCCGGACACCGAGAGGGTCATACAGGCTTCATAACGTAATTTGCGGAATTGGAAACAGAGCTACGAGGCAAAAGTTACACGCACCTGAAGGGGACCTGAAAACCAGGGTCTGAAACGTGTCCGACACGACACAGGACACAGTGTCATGTGTCGGACACGGGGGGGATTTGGGAATTAGGGTTTGGGGAATTGGCCGGAGACGCGACGGGGACGGCGGCTGGGTGGCCGGGCTGAGGCGGAGGGGGCCGGGGGCAGCGCGGCGAGGCGGCGGCCGGGCTCGTCGGCGCTGCAGGCGGCCGAAGGCGGCTCGGGGAGCTGCCCGAGCTGCTGCTGCCGGCTGCTGTCGGCTGCGGCTGAGTCGACGAGGGGCGGAGGACGGAGGGGCTGGCCGGGGCGAGGCGAGGCGGTGGACGGCGGAGCGGCACGGCCGGCGGGAGCGGAGCCAGGGGGTTCGACAGTGGCCGAAGGGAGAATGGGAGAGGGATTAAATAGGAGGAGGCGGTCGGGCAAGGCGGAGGAGGCGGAGGGGAGAGGAGGTCGTGGCCACGGAGGGCGGGGCGAGCCGGGCGGAGTGGCGGGCGGCGCGGCCGGCGGGAGCGGAGCGGGGGAGCGGGTCAGGCGGGGGAGGGGGCTGGGGAGCGGGTCCGGGCGGGTCGGGTTCAGGCGGACCCGACCCGACCCGTTAGGGGTTTGGGCCGGAGGGGACTGGGCCGGGCTGAGCGGGCTGGGCTGGGCCGGAGATAAAATAACTAATAATAATAATAATAATAATAATAATAATAATAATAATAATAATAATAATAATAATAATAATTAAATAATAAATAGTTTTAGGTAATTTAAAAAAAGATCCGGGGTCCGATAAATTCCAGAAAAATTACCCTAAGTCCAATTTTCTATTTTACACCCAAAAATGTTATTTCCATAATATTTTAATATTATTTATTATTAAATAAAAATCATTTAATAATTAGGATCCCTGATTTTAATTACAGAAAATTCCCGGAAAATTCCAGAAAATTGCGAAAAAATTCCAATTGAAAATTCTTGCAAAAATCTGGGGGTTTACAATCTACCCAACTTATAAAATTTCGTCCTCAAAATTTAAAATTAAGCCATATTCCTTCACGTATCTTAATCGCAATCTCCTTGCAAAATTTTAAATCCTAATCATTTCCACTGTAACCACTTCATAATTAAGGTGACTACTGTTCAAATCAGAAATTCGATTTATGGTTATTACTTCCTCAAATTACCCACAGGCAGGTTTTTGATTAAGTCCATATAGCATCTTCCAGATTGGCACGGGCTTATGAATTTACCTCACGATCGTAATTTCTTCTGGAGTAATTCGAGTCATGTATGCTTCAACTTTTTATCTCCTCAATAATCCAACTAGTTAGTCCAACCATCAAATTTTAATTTGTAATTCAAATCATCAAATTGAAAAATAATTAAATGTAATCCACCCATATTCAAGTCTGAAATTCTATAAATTTCATCTTCTAAATTCAAATTGATGATTTTACCTTCATTATTCAAAATCATAACCCTAAGATATAACTATTGGGTCATCGATATCAATTCACTAATCATCTTAGTCACTCCTTTAAATTTTCAAAATTATAATGGCTTGCATCTTCCAACCTGACCTTACTCGGTCACAATCCAAGGACATTCCTCTCAAGTTGACAAATGCATCGCTACCCAACTTAGAGTTTACCCAACATCACAAAAGACTATATACTCTAAGAAAATATTCCTTAATATGTTACCTATGTCATTCAATCCTCGAACTTCAATGCCGATCATGATATGCCCTCAATTACGAAAGTTAATTCCTCAAGTATGTGATCGGCCTATGTGGCATATCCAGTACTACCTATGTACTAACTTATACCAGGCACGAGATTTCGTCTTTCCGAAATAAGGGAAGATGAAGATCAATAATAAAGGGTTCAAGGGTGGGGTGATAGGAAAGAATTATCGGGGTCAAGGCGTTTTAAAGTATTCAGGTGGGAATTGTCAAGCGATTATGGATTTGAATCATATCTTGGTAGTTCCTATTCACATACTCGTATTAATACAGTTATGCTCAGACATGTCTAGGGCAGGTATACTAGTCAACTGTATATCTCAATCCACGCAAAGTAGTGCGAAGGGCGAATCAAAATGCACTAAGGTTGATCAGACCGTAATACATTAATTCTGAGTAGACAATTGTATTAGTGTGTCGACCCACTAATACATATGTCATGAACAAGCTTGATAAAAGGATAAGCTTGCAAAACTAGGCTATAAAATAGCAGCATAAGTCAAGTACAGCAAAATGAAGTGCGCTAGATGGTGATGAAAGAAGATACCAACTATTTAAGTTCGCAAACAACCTACATTAAGCAAAATAACAAAAGATTCTACAAACTCTACAGTTATCAAATACAAAAGCATACCCGGTTATTAGCAAGTTAAAAATTACTAGGTTGGGGCTGAGGTCACGAACCATATAGGCACAAGCTAAAACAATACTAGAAAACGGCATCTACGAATCACTTACGCGCATTAGCTGCTCCAAGAGTCTGCATGTTCTCCACGGTCATGCTGGTAGAGCATCTCGTGGTGATCTTGTAGGAACTTTGTCGCTTGCTATTAGATCCTTTACTCTGCATCCAAAATAAACGATAAAGGCGCACAGGAATCAAGGCAGGATGCAGGTCAATAAAATAATTCGAAGCCGGTATGAATATCAAGAAAGATTCAATTAAGTGGATGAGCTTTTCCTAAAATCCTCAATCTGATTGCAGGCCTGTTCGGTCCCTAAGTTGAAACCGAACAATTTAGTCATTTTGGACCTGCATGGGCCACCACAAAAATGTGTCACGACCCGCACCCGGTTATTCGGGCACGAGTGCGTGGGCACGTCCAGCCTACGCCGCAGTGTCGGCGGTAGTACGCTGTCTAGGTCATTTCTGGGATCAATAAGTATCTATCTTATCCACAATAATGAACATGTAAGAATAATCACAGAAAATAGGAATGCTAAGATTTCATAATATTTAATCTGTGACAACCAATCCACAGTTAATACAAAGCCAGAAGATAAATCGGGGACAAACCCGAGTATATGCTGAAAGGAAATAAATAAGCAGCTACTGCTAACTACTCTGCAGAAGTAGCCTCCTGGGTGGGAACCGGCTCCTCATATGGGTCACCTACTAACTCATAGTGGCCATAATAGGTAGGGGCAAAGTTCTCATCATCGCCTAAAACAACGGATCCAGTCAGGAAAGGAGCAAAGTACACAATGCACAACAAGATTAAACTAAATATTCATGACAATTAACTTGAGTATCATGTTGAGAAAGTTGCATAGAAGAACATCAATATCTCAGCGTTAATGCTATAAACAGGAATATGAGAAAGCAGGAAACAAATGAGACAGAAAATGAACCTACAACAGTCAGCAAGAACTACAACAAGACCATAAGCTATCTGTGTGAACTTGTGTTTATTTTAGAATACATAGTTGGCATTTAGGGGTTTATAAGGCTAATCCGGCCATCATAGACGGCTATTAAACATGAACAATCGAGATTCGGCTGAGGTACAGTCGTGTACCAACAGCTATTAAATATGACAAGGGGAAGGGTAAACTACATGCCTTCTAGGTATTCTCCCACCCGACATGAAAAGCAAGACATGAAATACAGTATCCAAGACATGAAATCCAGTATTCTAGCACTACATGTAATCATCAAGGGTACTAGTAGAGCAGGGAATTAACTATCACAATATAAAGATTAAACTTGAAGTGCAGGTACTTGCTTGTTGTTTGGATCTGATTAATATTGGCTCTCGGGGGAAAATTCCAGAGATGAGTCCAAAAGCTGAAATAGACATTACCATCATGCTCAGAAGATGTCAAATAGCTAAAAACGCCTGTCCTTGAGTCCAATTTGGAGACAAGGGCAAAACGGCAGTTTCGGGTCAAAACGGGGTCCGCCGGTGGGCCCGCTTTGCACCGAAAAATGTGTCCGGGTCAAAGGTCTCCAAATTCACCAAACTTAGTGTCAAGAAGTCAGGAACGCTGATATGAACCCAACGGAACTTCCAGATTTGGATTCCGATGAGCCGAACACAAAATCGCCCGTCGAGCGGGGCCTGTGGGGCCCACGACACGCAATTTTGTCAACGTTCTCAGAATCGAACCAAACTTGACCTACAGGACCAACGTATCGCTACGAGTCCGATGGCGTAAGTTTCGTCTCGATCCGACGTGTGTACACAAAGTTAGGTCGAATTGCAGAAAAGGCGGATACGGTACGATGTCCGCGGATACGCGTTGATTCCGGGGTGCACGCACCCCCGAATTGACTTCCGCGAAATCCCACATGTCCGTATCGACGAGGCGCACGTATCTGTGAAGACCGCACGCGACCAAGTCGTCCCGTTTGGCGGGGCACACTCAGTTCTGGGGTGAAACAGGGTCTGGTTTTTCCTGTTTTTGGATCGCGGTGTGCGATCACCACAGGACACGATGCCCCGAATAGTTTATCCGGACACCGAGAGGGTCATACAGGCTTCACAACGCAATTTGCGGAATTAGAAACAGAGCTACGAGGCGAAAGTTACACGCACCTGAAGGGGACCCGAAAACCAGGGTCTGAAACGTGTCCGACACGACACAGGACACAGTGTCCTGTGTCGGACACGGGGGGGATTTGGGAATTAGGGTTTGGGAAATTGGCCGAAGACGCGGCGGGGACGGCGGCTGGGCGGCCGGGCTGAGGCGGAGGGGGCCGGGGGCAGCGCGGCGAGGCGGCGGCCGGGCTCGTCGGCGCTGCAGGCGGCCGGAGGATGCTCGGGGAGCTGCCCGAGCTGCTGCTGCCGGCTGCTGTCGGCTGCGGCTGAGTCGACGAGGGGCGGAGGACGGAGGGGCTGGCCGGGGCGAGGCGAGGCGGTGGATGGCGGAGCGGCACGGCCGGCGGGAGCGGAGCCAGGGGGTTCGATGGTGGCCGGAGGGAGAATGGGAGAGGGGTTAAATAGGAGGAGGCGGTCGGGCAAGGCGGAGGAGGCGGAGGGGAGAGGAGGTCGTGGCCGCGGAGCGGCGGGCGGCGCGGCCGGCGGGAGCGGAGCGGGGGAGCGGGTCAGGCGGGGGAGGGGGCTGGGGAGCGGGTCCGGGCGGGTCGGGTTCAGGCGGACCCGACCCGACCCGTTAGGGGTTTGGGCCGGATGGGACTGGGCCGGGCTGAGCGGGCTGGGCTGGGCCGGAGATAAAATAACTAATAATAATAATAATAATAATAATAATAATAATAATAATAATTAATTAATTAATTAATTAATAAATAGTTTTAGGTGATTTAAAAATAGATCCGGGGTCCGATAAATTCCAGAAAAATTACCCTAAGTCCAGTTTTCCATTTTACACCAAAAAATGTTATTTCCATAATATTTTAATATTATTTATTATTAAATAAAAATCATTTAATAATTAGGATCCCTGATTTTAATTACAGAAAATTCTCGGAAAATTCCAGAAAATTGCGAAAAAATCCCAATTGAAAATTCTTGCAAAAATCTGGGGGTTTACAGGTGATAGTAGATCAGTTCATAAAAGTGACACATTTTCTCTCCTTGAGAGTAGGACATTATACATAGCAGTTGGCAGATTTGTATATGCGATAGATTGTGAACATGACATGCCGGTAAGCATATTGTCCGACCGAGATACAAGGTTCACTTATCATTTCTGGAGAAGCTTTCAAGTGAGATTCAGTACCAAGTTAAGATTCAGTAATGCGTACCATCCCAAGCAGACGAAAAACCAGAGAGGACCATCTAGACCTTGGAGGATATGTTACGAGCTTGTACCTTAGACTTTGGTGGATCTTGAAAGAATCGCCTTCACTTGGTAAAATTCTCATATAACAACAGTTATCAGGCCAGTATTCAGATGGCACATTTTGAGGTACTATACGGAAGGAAGTATAGATCACCATTAACATGAGATAACATTAGTGAGCGAAAGATGTTAGGCCCTAAAATGATCACGCAGACTTCGGGTTGCACATGATCGGCATCGTCACTGGGCAGTCCAGCATCATAGGCCTGCATAGTTTTGTGTCGACCACGTGTTCTTGCAAATTTTGCCAACCCATTGAGTTATTAGATTCGGGGTCCGTGGAAAGCTTAGTCCTTGGTACGTTGGGCTGTTTGACATTCTCGATCGGGTAGGCGATGTGGCTTATCATCTTGCCCTTCCACCTTCGCTACATGAGGTGCACAATATATTTTATGTATCTTAGTTGCTTAGGTATGTCCCAAATCTGAGTCATATCCTAGATCACTCTGAATTAGTCGTTGGTACAAACTTATCTTACGAGGAACGACTCGTATCTATTCTGGATCGAAGGGATAAGGTACTTAAGAACCAGACTATTTCTCTTGTCCAAGTTGCCTGGGGCTATCACACTCTTGGAGCATCAACGTGTGAGCATGATGATGATATAAAGTCTCGATACCTGCACCTGTTCAATTTGGAAGGTATATTCAACCTTATTCCTTTGTAACTTGGATTCCCTGATCAAGTGATCACCTATGTGTTATGACGTTATTGCTTGCGTGTATTGATTTACTTTTAGATTGTATCTATCTTGTTCTGACTTCTCTAGCCATACTTGGATTCAAATTTTGAGAACCGAATTTTTCTAAGGTGGATAGAGATATCACTCCCTGTTACCAGTATACGTATAGGGAGCATATTTTTCTAGCTGTATGTTTATTTTATTGCATGAGACTAGACCCATTCTTTGGTGGAGGGTTGGTTCGGTTTATTTTGAGATTAGGGCTTGGTCATGACTTGAACCTTTGGTCAAGTGAACCCAAACTCTCAATGTATATAAACCAAATCTCTCATTCCCTCTTTTCATTATTTCTTTTTCTCTCTCTCTTAAGTTCTCTTCCTCCAACCTTAGGCAAGTACATCTTGCATGAGAAATGGAGAAACCCTCCATATTATTAGTTTATTATGAATGTTATATGATTTTAAGCATGTTTAGGTCTTGGTATATTCAGATTTGGTGGATGTAATGGTGTAGATCTGAATTTTTATGAGTGTGGGTGTTATTGAGTTTTTGTTTGGTTTTGATCTTCAAAAACTTGTTGATTTCAAAAACTTGTTGTTCTATGTTGAGGAGCATTTGATTTTGAGTGGTTCAGATCTTTACTTTTCTGGATTTAGTCCCCTTACAGAGTTTCTATGAAGGAATCCCACTTTCGGTTTTGGAGTTTCCGCCATGGACAAACTTGCTGTCTTTGACGATGAAGACTTCATGCGGCCAGCACCATGCAGTCGAGAGTGCTATGTGGCACGAGCTCTTGGCCGCATAACCTTGCAGCATGCGCCTTTCTTGTTAGGTGCATGAATAATTTCACACTTGTATTTTGGAACTCAATGCTTGAAAAAGCTATGTGACAGAACTATTGTTTTTGACTCCCTGAATGAATGAAACTTCTCTAAGTCCGAGCAGCGCCTATGCGGCCAGCAGAGCATGAGGCCAGGCGTCTATGCGACTTTTTTGGAGGAAGAATGTTCACCGCCTTGTCACATCTTTTCATGATTTTGTCTTTTCTCTCACACACACTTATGGCTTTTCACATCAGTCACTTTATGTCATTTCTCTGAAGCTTCATCCATCAATTTGGCACTTGTCCCGAGGAGTACACTTTAACTTGGACCATGCGGCCTGTACTTCTTATGCGACCTAGAGACCTATGCGGCCTAGAGATCCATGCGTCCTAGCTATTTTATTTGGAATATTTCTTACTCTATTGTGGTTGATTCGGGTTAATGCTTGTGTTATGATTCTAAGGAATAATAGACTTAGTAACCAGACCTCATGTTAGACTTGATCATGTGCTAAGATTAGCTATATAGATGGAAAGAATATGTGTTGGACTAAGATTTTTGTATGGACCAGAGTATGTAATAAGTTACTAACAAGCTATATGCATGACATAAGCTTGGTGTTTAAATGTGATCAAGATTCTTGTGGCCAAATAAATAATTGGTAATTGGACTCGAATACTGTATCCGTGCTGATACAATTATTGCGTGATAGTTTACATAATTTAAATGTGCACTGAGGTCTGACATATCATGTTACGTGTTAAGTGATTTATATTTGGGTTGTGCATCGAGAATGCCTCCAAATTCCTGAACGCGTGATACTATATATATATACTTTTCCCCAACACGGACTTGATATGCGAGTCAATTACCAAAGCGCAGCTAGGATATTGATTGGTCGAATTTTGTATACACACTCGGGTGAATCTAGACCGAACTTCCATGGATTCGTATCTAGTGTGCCCGTACTTTGTACAAAATCTTAAGAGAAATTATCATGTGGCCACGCCTTGAGATTTTGAATAAAGTATAGATTTAATTAAGCAACTAAAAGTGGTAGTAACATTAGGAGGAAACGGTATCCCGAGATTATGCTAACGAACCTTCCCACAGAGATTTATTCTAAGTATGCTGTGGGCTTTCCACCAAAGATACAATCTATCATCCGACATAGTGGAGTGCAGTATTTGACCTATTATAAATAATGCTGAGCTACTATTTTCCGATAGGAATATTGGAACCGATAATACCGTGATCTAGCGAAGTGGCCCTATATTAAACTGGTGCAATTCTTGAAGTTCTTGTATAATCATTTATTAGCTCGGTTAGCTCATGTTCGACAATGGCATGATCTGAGTATACCTATTATGAATTATTCTGAGATAACCTCTTACTCCACAAATAGCACGTCGTACTAGTGATTTGCCGATTTATTAATTGGACTTGGTTGTGATTATATTATTTTGTTAGTAGTATAAGAAAATGGACTATCATAGTGTGATGGTTCAACCATTATCCTTGTTTGGTTGTAGGGTTGGGCCTTTGTGCTAAGATATGCCATGGACCTAAACTACGAATGAACCTATATATTATATATCTATTGTTTGGTTTTTTGTTTCTCCATTTCGTGCTTCCTTTATGGTTGTCACGCCCCAGTCCCAAAATATCGAGGGACTAGCCACGTGGCAATGGCCAGCAGCACAACTCCAATGGGCAAACCCAATTTAATAGACCCGTTAGAGTGCACTTAAGCTGTAATACATAAAAATGGTCTAGGAATACCTGTCACAGTTTATATATCTAATCTCATCCACAAATAGTAACAAAATCACAAAGAGACAAGTCTAGTCACAATAATATAAAATGATCTGTCCAATCAAAGTAATATAAATAATGTCACGAGGAACGACCCATCATCAAAATGGAAAGGAAAATAAATCCAAGTACAATATCCAAAAGTCACTACAAGATCAAATATCCAAGAACACTAAGCATAAATAATGAATGGTAAGAATACTGTGTGCTCAAGAGAAGTCCTTCGGAACAACCTTGTCCTCTGCAACCTGTACGTCTCCAATAGTAGCACCCGCCCCGTAAACCTCGGGATAGCTCTCATCGTCTACACCTGGGGACATAATCTGGATCCAGGTCCTCAGGGGATATAACAAGGTACAATAAACACTCAAGCCAAATAAAATATATCAAGTAAATATAAACAGATCCACATGGCAAACTATGTATCCAGCTAAGTGAAATGCAAATGAGAGAATCATTAATACTCAGGCTGAGACCACTACAAGCTCTATGTCGAGGAGCCGGTAGCAGGAATATCAAGTAATGAGCCAAGCTCTGGAACAAAGGCTAAAGCACAATAATAAATATATATGTATGTAATCAGCCTGAAGCCTGTGTGTCTCTCCCTACCCAATGTAGCCTCATGTATCATGTCCATGATATCTCATGTCCATAACACGGAAGATCATGACCTCTAGCTAGTACAATGAGTCATAGTAATATCCATATAATATGCAAGTCTCATGTCACGAATCATGTAAGCCTATACAGAATTACCATGAATATCTCATAAAAGATTCTGTCACATGAAATAGTGTCAAGTGTCCTACGGTATGGCGTACTCGGTAAAGCAAGCACATAAAAATATAGGATCGCGGAATCAACTCTCTAAGTGACATTGCACGACTCGGCGTACGGCGTCGACACCCGAATCTTGTTCGGACGCTAAGCAATGTCTCACAGTACTAGGTTGAACAGGATATATTACAGAAGTATATATAAACAAAAATAAATACAACCATATAATATAATATGATCTCTGTAGGAACTCCGTCAACTTCTCATGGAATAGTGGAATCTGCAAGTACACCTCCGGATGCTGAAACAAATATCACCAATATTCTCAGAATACTCGAAATAGCTAGGATTGACTACCCATAAGTCCAATTTAGACACAGGGGCAAAATTGACAATTTTGGGTCAAAACGGGGTCCACAGGTGGCCCACTTCATACCGTACAATGTGCCAAAGACAAACTTCTTCAAATTCGTTAAACTTAGTGTCTACGAATCCAGAACAATGATACAAACCCAACGGAACGTCCAGAACTGGATTCCGATGAGCCGATCACAAAATCATCCATTATGTGGAACCATGGGGCCCACAAAATAACTTTTTGTCAACGTTCTCAGAATCGAACCAAACTTGGGTCACAGGACCAGCGTAAAGCTGCGAATCCAATGACATAAGTTTCTTTGCGAAATGAAAAGCACTCACGAAGTTACAACGAGTGTCAGAAAATGCCGATACGATATTTTTCGGCGGATACGCGTTGATTTCGGTATGCACGCACATCCAAATCAAGTTTCACGAAAGGCCACACGTCCGTGTTTATGTTATGCGCCTTTTGATGCAACTCGCACACGACAAAGTTACCTCATTTGGTGGGACGCATCCCTTATCGTAAGATTTTGGGTATTTTAAGAGCAAGTTTTTGGTCGTTTTGGAATAAGAATAATTTTACCATTAAAGCAAACTAATAAAAACTAAAAGAACAGTAAAAATCTTGGTTATATTGTGAAGAAGTTCCTTCAATTATATTTTGAAAATAATTAACGAGATGGTAGAAAATTGGACATGAACTTGGGGCTTTGGACTAAAATTTTGAACTGTTTCCGATCAGTTTTTCGGCCAACTTCTGGTCGATTTTTGATTAAACCGGTGTAAACCCCCTCACCCAAAATAGGTATTTTGTGTATATTTTATATTATTATATTTATTATAGATGTTGAATTTCTTTAAAGTATTCTCTTAGTTAATTAGAAAATAATTTTTTATTATATTTACTTATATAAATATTTATTTAGAATTATTTTTAGGCTATTTTAGATTATTGGGATTTTTCCATAATTTTTAGTTAATTAAAAACTAGTAACACTAATTTTTTAGGACTTTGAAGAATTTATTTTATGTTCAAACTAAATTAAAAATATCCCAAAATTTTATTTTAGGTTCTAAATAGTCAAATATATTTTCTAGAATTTTCTGGGAATTTTCTGAATATTTTAGTATTTATTGGGAGTTATTTAGGCTAATAACTAATTTTTAGGACTTGTAGAATTTATTGTGCAATCCCAGAAATATAGAATGGATCCACGTTATTTTTTAGGGTTTATAATATTATTATATATTTTCTGAAATTATTTCAGAATTTTTGGAATAATTTTAGTATTTATTTTTAGTTATATGGGTAAAACTAATGTTTAGAGTTTCTCCTAATTATAGTAGGAAATCTATGACTATAAAATTATTCCAAATATTTTTCTAGAGTTTTTAAATTCAAAATATATTTTTTGTATTTTTTTCAGATTTTTATGATTATTTTTAATATTTATTTTCAGTTATTTAGATTTAAAATGACTTAAATAATATTTTGATAAAGGCAAATGAAAAACAAATAATATAACAAAAACCATCCAATCAGATTCTGACATGTGTTAGCCTATAAATATCCTTTCAGCCACAGGTACATCCCTATATATATATATATATATATATATATATATATATATTATTTTAACCCTAATTATCCCATTATTTTAGAGAGAGAGATTTTGGAGAATTATCACCTAGGGTTCCTTCATCTTCCACAAGCCATTGCGCATAGCTCCGGACTCCAAACGAGGCCTAGTTTCTTGTGTTAGAAAGATATTGAGGCTAGATTTCTGATTATATAAATTTTTTTATGAAATTATGAGTATTAAATTTTGGAAAATTCGTAGAGCACAGCATGTCCAAAAATAGACGTGTTTCAATGTTTTCGCGATTCCGGGAGAACCAGGTATCAGAATCATGAACCGTTTAAAGTTTTGGAAAGATAATGTCTAGATAATTGACATATGTTTTTCCAGAATTTAATTTGAAGTATTTATATACTGTTAATTTTGTAGAACTTTTAGGTTAGAATTTAACCATCGGTGCACAATACGAAATTTGTATGTGCCATAATTCCCAAACGAATTTGAATTCGGATGAGCCGTAAATTCCAGCATGTTTTTGACGCTGAAATCTACAAGAAATCATGCATGAAAGTTGAGTTTGTGTTGGTTGACTTTTCGGTCAACAGATCGCCTCGATTTGCATGCCATGAGTCTCGAGTTGATAAAATTTAGTTTCTTTGGACAAAATTTAGGAATTAACATAAAAATCAGAATAATAAGATTAAAATAGAATTTTAGAGTAATTATTCCAAAATTAAATAAATTAAAATAAATTATCTTTTGACGTGATAAATTTGTAATACATATAGGCTATTTGGACTGTGACTTGGACTCTGATTCATACCAGCAGCAGGACCCCAGGCGAGTACATTCTCTGACAGTGTTCCAGTAGGACGTAGTATTTAGCCACCACGATTAGTTTACATTAGACTCTGAGTCGGAGAACCCAACGCGCGTTCGTACATTTACATGTACGCAAAATTTATTCAGTTTGGTATATATATTTATGTACGTAATTACTATATGTATTCCAATAATTATGTAAATAAATTGATGGTTATATTATTATATAGTTATATGAATATATATGTATGTAAATGCTAATTGATAATTATGACTAAATATTCAGACTGTACGACCCTAGGACACCGTGGACTATCCCATACTTACCTTGACCATGTTGTCCCTAAGAACTAGTAAATTTGTCCGCCTTGCGTACATTAAAGTATTGGCATAGACACCTGTCAGTTGACTGACTGATTTCGTACAGTACTTGAAGACACGACACCCGCGTAATTCAACGCGTAATTGACCGTGTTAGATGACTAGTGTTACCCCTAGTATAGCCCCTGAGTCCAGTGTAAATATGGTTGTGTATGTGCTAGTATAAAGACTAATAATTCTATTGTATTATATTTATGTGTACATAGGATATTGGATTTGTTCTGCGCGATTTCTGGAGCAGATTATTGGTACATTGCAGCTTACTTTCCAAGCAAGTATACATTGCCATTGTACTGTTATTTATATTCCATATGTTGCATGCATCTTTATTTTCTGTCTTTATTTCATATATTTTAACTGTTATATAAAATACGTGCGACGGTGTCGTCGCGATATATTTTTATTTATGTATTTGCATTGACCTTGTTTATGAGACTACCCCATTATCATGTAGCATCATTAGGTTCATTGGCTGTGACACAGTTGTTACACGAGTTGTGAGTCTCATGTAGATCACGGACTTGCGTGTAGGTTTTGCCTCCTGTACGTGTGGACCGTGCGTTAGGAATAACTGCTATTAGAAACTTTGCATGCTAGTAGACTTAGCAGTTATTAGAGGTCTAGGGACATAGCCTATTGTAGTACGGTGGTCCCATCCTTGTCCTTGTTTGGTTGCAGGATTGGGCTAGGGTACTAAGAATAGGCTATGAACCAAATTGTGTCATGGATGTGATATGCTTAGAGCATGGGGTGGGGAGAACAACAAGTACCGCATTTGAGCTCCTTTATACTTTTTCTATTGTGCGCCCGGATTCTCCGCTGGAGATACGGGTGGTGATGACCACTATATATTATGTACTATCAGGCGGGCCACCGGCGTTCAAAAGACGACGTGCCTTTTAGGCCCCTAGATCCCCAAAAGGGAATCATGCCAAATCCCAGGTTTTCAGCCAGATAGCTCACTTGTGGGAAAAGTTGTTCTTAACTGCATTCACTTAGACGGTTAGGCGACCCCTTTGGATATTTATTTCAGTACTTTATTGGCATGTATTTAAGTATCTTGTTATGTCCCTCTGAGGACCTGGTCCCCTGTCAGGTGTATCTGTTCTTGAGTATTTGCAGGAGCGCAGATTTGGATGGTTACTTATGTTTCGAGGATGTCTTCTCTTCGAGTCCGTGGTTGATAGCTGGTATTCTCATATTATATTTGATTGTGTTATAGTCATATTGTATTTGCTCTTATATTCGAGTTGGTAGTGGATTTGTTTCCATCCAACTATCATCCTTAGATACTTCTTATTGAGATCTAGTTCCATAGATATTGGTTGTTTAATTATATTTGATTTTGGTGGATGAGATTTATATTATATCCTGTGACTTGTAACATATGTTATACCACTGTGGATTTGATATTCATATTACAGCGTACGTATGGATTTGGTTTCCATATATTGGAGGTGCCATATCCATGCGGCTGGCATGCTTACGTGTCATAGTCCTATGTATTTTGGGACTGGGCGTGACATGTTTTTGTGGTGGCCCATGCAGGTCGAGAGCATATTGTCTCAGTTACGTTACTGTACCGATCAAGCCTGTACCTAGGACTAGAGTATAGTATCTCATCCACAATTGACTATGACTCATCTTTCTTCTAATCTGTTCTATTTGAATAATTGTATCCTGCTTTATTCCTGTACTCCCATAATAGTTCCTTTAGTATAGTCTCTCCTAGAATATAGAAGTTCCTGTTGTTAGATGATAAGTAGGGTAACCTTCATATTAAGAGTACAACTAGAGTGCTGACACACCACTAAGTTTAGGATGTCTAGTGAACCCTAGAATTCCTTATCTCTAGAATTGGTTTACCATTACCCCCTGATGTGTTATGAGGACTTGAGAGTAGTATAGACACTACTAGAGTTAGTTAGAAGTTTACCATTATGGTTGCCCCTAGCATTGAGAAACCAATAGAAAACCAAAGTGAATATTAGGACTGAACCTAACCCATGCCGTTAGATGAGTATTGGAGAACCATAAATTTAGATTCTTGTCTTGAGATAAGCAGACAATACCTTAGAAAGCTAAGAGCAATGCATAGAATATTTTTCTAATCATACCTCAAACACAGAGACTAGCATACCCCTTTTCCTTGGAAAGCCATGATGCTAACTAGAGTTCTCCATTTAATTTCATGTATTTGTTCCTCTGAAATCCTAGCGCTCGTTATTTGTGCGACGACTAATCATGTTTTCTCTCCTTCATCTTTTAACTCGTGCCACCTGCCACCTCTGATCATAGACCAAGTGATTATACTCTACAATAGGATATATAGTTTGCTATAGTCATAGTTGTAATCTTGAATTTTGAATTATGTACCTTGTAGTTAGAACCTGATAGTTGAGTTGTTCAATTAGATTGTGATGATTACCCCTAGTTGTAGACCACGCAATTTGTACCCTCACCTCGATACAGGTTAGATCCCTTTGCCCTAACGGCTAGTAACTCTTCTATTCTCGCTATTGACATATGTTCTATGAGCACTATGATTAAGACTTAAGGTGACACTTACCTATATAATTCAATAGGAGACCCTAATAAGTACCAAGATCTTTCCTTATATACCCTAATAAAGAGTTTCTGTTTTATTTACATGTGCAAGATTATTTTGTAGGACCCTCTTAAGACTGTCACCGTATTAGTTTAATTCTTTTAAGTTGGGTAGTATGCCTCACAACCTAGTATCACATAGTCCACTTGACCCATCGAGGTAGTGTAACTGAATGACATTAATTGTATGCTAGCATAAGACAGTGTTTATTCAGATGATAGAATTTAGAGGTCCGTGCCCCTATTTGGTCGACTAGCGACTTAGACAAGGAGGTTGTATGATAACTGTAGAGATTGTAGAGTCTTTTATTATTGTTGCTTAGTTGTTTTGGTTTTGTGAACTTGAATTGTTATGTACCTTCTTTCATCATAATCTAGCGTATTTATATTTGCTGTACTACCTTGACTTATGCTGCTATTATAGCCTAGCTTTTGCAAGCTTATTCTTTATCGAGCTTGTTCGTGATATGTATTATTGGAGCGCTACAATAATATATTTCAGAATCAGAGTACTACGGTCTGATCAACCATAGTGCGCTTGATTCGCCCTTCGTAATACTACCTTACGTGGATTGAGATATATAGTTGACTAGTAAACACCTGTACTTGCCCCTAGATATGTCTGAGCGGATCGTATCGGTTACATAACTGTACTAATACGAGCATGCGAACAAAGAATTACCAAAATAGGATTTTAATCCACAACTGCTTTGACAATTCCCATTTGAATTCCTTAAACTCATTGATCCCGATACTTCTATTCTATTACCTCACCCTTGAACTCTTTATTATTGGTCTCCGTCTTCCCTTATTTCGGAAAGACAAAATCTCATGCTTGGTATAAGTTTAATACACAGAGAGTACTAGATATACCCCGTAGGCCAATCACATACTTGAGGATTATTCTTTTGTAATTAAGGACATATCATATATGATATAATCGGCGTTGAAGTTTTGAGGATTGAATGACATGAGTAAATAAATTAAGGAATATTTTTCTTAAAGTATATAGCCTTCTGTGATAGATGGGTAAATTCTAAGTTGGGTAGCAGTGCATTGTCAACTTGAGAGGAATTTCTTTGAGATTGTGATCTAGTAAGATTAGATTGGGAGATTCAAGTCATTTTAATTTTAAAAATTTTTAAAAGAAGGATTAAGATAATAAGGATTTAACGAATTTTAAAATCTTGATATTCAGGACCCAATATTTATACCTTAAGTACATGATTTAAATTTTTTGAACAATGAAGGTAGAATCATCAATTTGAATTTGGAGGATAAATATAGAATTTCAGACTTGAACATTGGTGGACTGCATTTAAATTATTTTTTAATTTGATGATTTGAATTAAGAATTAAAATTTTGGTTGGACTACCTATTAGAAATATTAAGGTTGTGAATGGAATATAAAAGTTGAAGCATACAAAAAATTTATAAGTGAAAAATAGGGATGATAATGGACTCGAATTACTTCTAGAGAAAATTATGATAGTTGGAGATCGTGAGAAAAATTTAATTGCGTATTTAAATCTTGAAGATATTATATGGATTCGGATATGGATAATTTAAAAAAGCGAGAAGAGATAACCATAGGTTGAATTTTGATTTGAACAATGATTATCTTAATTTTGAAGTGATCGCGATAGATTTGAATAGATTTTGTTATTTAAATTTTTTGGAAGAGATTGCGATTGACGTACCTTATGTACGAATATGAATGATTTATCAAACTATGCCTTATTTTTAATTTCGAGGACGAAATTCTTTTAAGTTGGGTAGATTGTAAACCCCCTCACCCAAAATAGGTATTTTGTGTGTATTTTATATTATTATATTTATCTTAGATGTTGAATTTCTTTAAAGTATTCTCTTAGTTAATTAGAAAATAATTTTTTAGTATATTTACTTATATAAATATTTATTTAGAATTATTTTTAGGCTATTTTAGATTATTTGGATTTTTCCATAATATTTAGTTAATTAAAAACTAGTAACACTAATTTTTTAGGACTTTGAAGAATTTATTTTATATTCAAACTTAATTAAAAATATCCCAAAATTTTATTTTAGGTTCTAAATAGTCAAATATATTTTCTAGAATTTTTTGGGAATTTTCTGAATATTTTAGTATTTATTGGGAGTTATTTAGGCTAATAACTAATTTTTAGGACTTGTAGAATTTATTGTGCAATCCCAGAAATATAGAATGGACCCACGTTATTTTTTAGGGTTTATAATATTATTATATATTTTTTGGAATTATTTCAAAATTTTTGGAATAATTTTAGTATTTATTTTTAGTTATGTGGGAAAAACTAATCTTTAGAGTTTCTCCTAATTATAGTAGGAAATCTATGAATATAAAATTATTCTAAATATTTTTTTAGAGTTTTTAAATTCAAAATATATTTTTTGTAATTTTTCCAGATTTTTATGATTATTTTTAATATTTATTTTGAGTTATTTAGATTTAAAATGACTTAAATAATGTTTTGATAAAGGCAAATCAAAAATAAATAATATAACAAAAACTATCCAATCAGATTCTGACATGTGTCAGCCTATAAATTTCCTTTCAGCCGCAGGTACATCCCTATATATATATATTATTATAACCCTAATTATCCCATTATTTTAGAGAGAGAGATTTTGGAGAATTGCCATCTAGGGTTCTTTTATCTTCCACAAGCCATTGCGCATAGCTCCGGACTCCAAACGAGGTCTAGTTTATTGCATTAGAAAGATATTGAGGTTAGATTTCTAATTATATAAATTGTTTTACAAAATTATGAGTATTAAATTTTGGAAAATTCGTAGAGCACAGCATGTCCGAAAATAGACGTTTTTCAATGTTTTCGCGATTCTGGGAGAACCAAAAATCAGAATCATGAACTGTTTGAATTTTTGGAAAGATAATGTCTAGATAATTGACATATGTTTTTCTCAGAATTTAATTTGAAGTATTTATATACTGTTAATTCTGTAGAACTTCTAGGTTAGAATTTAACCAACGGTGCACAATACAAAATTTGTATGTGCCATAATTCCCAAACAAATTTGAATTCGGACGAGCCATAAATTCTAGCATGTTTTTGACACTGAAATATACAGGAAATCATGCATGAAAGTTGAGTTTGTGTAGGTTAACTTTTGGGTCAACAGATCGCCTCGATTTGCGTGCCATAAGTCTCGAGTTAATAAAATTCAGTTTCTTTGGACAAAATTTAGGAATTAATATAAAAATCAGAATAATAAGATTAAAATAGGATTTTAGAGTAATTATTCCAGAATTAAATAAATTAAAATAAATTATCTTTTGACGTGATAAATTTGTAATACATAGGCTATTTGGACTGTGACTTGGACTCTGATTCATACCAGCAGCAGGACCCCAGGCGAGTACATTCTCTGACAGTGTTCCAGTAGGACATAGTATTTAGCCACCACGGTTAGTTTACATCAGACCCTGAGTCGGAGAACCCAACGCGCGTTCGTACATTTACATGTACGCAAATATTATTCAGTTTGGTATATATATTTATGTACATAATTACTATATGTATTCCAATAATTATGTAAATAAATTAATGGTTATATTATTATATAGTTATATAAATATATATGTATGTAAATGCTAATTGATAATTATGACTAAATATTCAGACTGTACGACCCTAGGACACCGTGGACTATCCCATACTTACCTTGACCATGTTGACCCTAAGAACTTGTGAATTTGTCCGCTTTGCGTACATTAACGTACTGGCATAGACACCTGTCAGTTGACCGACTGATTTCGTACAGTACTTGAAGACACGACACCCGCGTAATTCAACCCGTAATTGACCGTGTTAGATGACTAGTGTTACCCCTAGTATACCCCCTGAGTCCAGTATAAATGTGGTTGTGTATGTGCTAGTGTAAAGAGTAATGATTCTATTGTATTATATTTATGTGTACATAGGATATTGGATTTGTTCTGCGCGATTTCTGGAGCAGATTATTGGTACATTGCAGCTTCCTTGCCAGGCAAGTATACCTTGCCATTGTACTGTTATTTATATTCCATATGTTGTATGCATCTTTATTTTCTGTCTTTATTTCATATATTTTAATTGTTATATAAAATGCGTGCGACGGTGTCATCGCGATATATTTTTATTTATGTATTTGCATTGACCTTGTTTATGAGACTATCCCATTATCATGTAGCATCATTAGGTTCATTGGCTGTGACACAGTTGTTACACGAGTTGTGAGTCTCATGTAGATCACGGACTTGCGTGCAGGTTTGGCCTTTTGTACGTGTGGGCCGTGCGTTAGGAATAACTGTTGTTAGAAACTTTGCATGCTAGTGGACTTAGCAGTTATTAGAGGTCTAGGGACATAGCCTATTGTAGTACGGTGGTCCCATCCTTGTCCTTGTTTGGTTGCAGGATTGGGCTAGGGTACTAAGAATAGGCTATGAACCAAATTGTGTCATGGATGTGACATGCTTAGAGTATGGGGTAGGGAGAACAACAAGTACCGCATTTGAGCTCCTTTACACTTTTTCTATTGTGCGCCCGGATTCTCCGCTGGAGATACGGGTGGTGATGACCACTATATATTATGTACTATCAGGCGGGCCACCGGCGTTCAAAAGACGACGTGCCTTTTAGGCCCCTGGATCCCCAAAAGGGAATTATGCCAAATCTCAGGTTTTCAGCCAGATAGCTCACTTGTGGGGAAAGTTGTTCTTAACTGCATTCACTTAGATGGTTTGGCGACCCCTTTGGATATTTATTTCAGTACTTTATTGGCATATGTTTAAGTATCTTGTTATGTCCCTCTGAGGACCTGGTCCCTTGCCAGGTGTATATGTTCTTAAGTATTTGCTGGAGCGCAGATTTGGATGGTTACTTATGTTTCGAGGATGTCTTCTCTTCGAGCCCGTGGTTGATAGCTGGTATTCTCATATTATATTTGATTGTGTTGTACTCATATTATATTTGCTCTTATATTCGAGTTGGTAGTGGATTTGTTTTCATCCAACTATCATCCTTAGATACTTCTTATTGAGATCTAGTTCCATAGATATTGGTTGTTTAATTATATTTGATTTTGGTGGATGAGATTTATATTATACCCTGTGACTTGTGACATATGTTATACCACTGTGGATTTGATATTCATATTACAGCGTACGTATGGATTTGGTTTCCATATATTGGAGTTGCCATATCCATGCGGCTGGCATGCTTACGTGTCATAGTCCTATATATTTTGGGACTGGGGCGTGACAACCGGGGTGCCTAAATTTGTTCCACTTAAAGGAAATCCTACAGGGTTAGGTTGTGAACATACCAGCAAAGATGGGACGCGAATCGGATGAGCGAGGAGGGTGGTGGCTGCGCACGAAGTAGGTGTCGTGACTGTGCGCTATGTGTGCGCGCGGGGGGGGGGGGGGGGGGGGGACGGCGGTGCGGCGACGCTGTGGTCGGCCGGAGGCGGCGGGGTTTGGGCGGTCGCCGACGGGTGGAGGCGTGGGGGCGTGGGTGGTTTGGGATTAGAGTTAGGGTTTGGGTTTTGTTGTATATATATATATATATATATATATATATATATATATATATATATATATATATATATATATATATATATATATATATATATATATATATATATATATGTATGTATGTATGTATAGGAAAGGAGAGGGTTGGGGGTGTTCCCTGTACGTGGGAAAGGGGGAATTAGTTTAGTATTAGGTTTTCGGTTTTGGGTAGGATTTGGGTTATTGGGTTTTGGTAGGGTTAAGGTTAATGGGTTTGGGTATTAATTTTTTATTTTATTTTATTTTTATTTTATTTCCTTTATTTATTCAATAATAAATGCAAAAAATTTCTAATAATAGTTATGCACTTGTAAATTTTTTTAAATTTTTATATTTCCTCCAATAAATAATCTACAACCAATTTATATTAATTAAAAATATATTTACTAAATATTAATAAATATTAAATTAATTAAATAAATCCATAAATTCTATTTTCTATATAATATTAAATTGGAGCATGTAGGGGGTTCAAATAACGTAACTCGAGGGTCATGTGCGTAATAGGACCAGTTAGGCTCATAGCATAAATTTAGTTGGAAGCAATGGGTCGGGGTGGCGTGTTAAAATCGTACGCCATGGCTAAATGGTTAATTAATCATCGTTTTCTCGTAATTGTGTCGTGAAAGTTGTGCGACCAAAATAAGGCATGAGAGTACGAATTTGTGAGGGACAGTCATGACATGAGCCTAATTTAACTCGTATAAGTCGAGCATGCTAGATTGGTTGGAAGAAAAATACTAGTGTTGCACTCAAGATCTTAAAACTGTGGGGGTTGGTTTCCAAAGTTCGATTAAATTATCGAATAAATATTAAAATAAAGAAAATAATTATTTAATTACCAAACTAATCCTATGTAAAAATTAGGGTACTCACAATCTACCCACCTTAAAAGAATTGTATCCTCGCAATTAAGAAAAATAAAACATAACCGGTAAGAAAATGTTTGCTCCAGAAGAGATGACACGGTCGCATGACATTTGTTGAAGCACGACACAAAGGATAAGGGACGATGAACAAGGGAAAAATAAAGAGGAAGGGTGAGGGTTTTATTCAAACAGAACACGTAGGGAAGCAATAAAAACTTTTCCTAGAAAATGGGAGATGAGTAACTCAAGAGTAAAGGAGTCCGATTAGAGCGAGGATCAACTACAACTTATGAAAACTTGGGTACCACTTACATATTACTACTCTAGACCAACAAGTTTATGCTAATATAATACTAGGTATAGGCTAGGGAATGGAACTAACAGGCACATGCTAAAGTATTACCAGGAATATTCATTACTATAACTAGCTATGATAAGACTAAATCTTACCCATACTGGCTACTCCTCGATTTCGTGCCTCTTCCACTGTCATCGCAAAAGCCTGTCCACGTCCCTATGGTGGTGCTCTCTGCTGTTGTTGAGCCTGCTGGAAGAGTGCTGCCTGTGGTGCCAAGGGTGGCCTCGGCTGATATCCTCCTGGTGCTAGTGGTCTGAATCCTCCATCTTCTGTCTGTGATGCTCCTGGTGCTGGATAAGCTGGTCGACGTGGCTTCTGGATTGACTCCGGTGCTGGTAAAGCTAGTCGGTGAACCATTGGTGTTCCTCTCCAACGCTCAGGGCAATCCTTGGCTGAATGCTAACTGGATCCGCAAGCTAAACATAATCTCAATTTGCGTCTGTACTCTCTCTCTCAATATGGCCTACCTTGCCACAGTAGTGACAAGTAGGAAGGGATGGGGCTCGTGATGCTGCTCTCTGTGGTGGTGTAAACTCCCTCACCCAAAATAGGTATTTTGTGTATATTTTATATTATTATATTTATTATAGATGTTGAATTTATTTAGAGTATTCTCTTAGTTAATTAGAAAATAATTTTTTTTAGTATATTTACTTAAATAAATATTTATTTAGAATTATTTTTAGGCTATTTTAGATTATTGAGATTTTTCCATAATTTTTAGTTAATTAAAAACTAGTAACACTAATTTTTAAGGACTTTAAAGAATTTATTTTATGTTTAAACTTAACTAAAAATATTCCAAAATTTTATTTTAGGTTCTAAATAGTCAAATATATTTTCTAAAATTTTCTGGGAATTTTCTGAATATTTTAGTATTTATTGGGATTTATTTAGGCTAATAACTAATTTTTAGGACTTGTAGAATTTATTGTGCAAGCCCAGGAATATAGAATGGACCCACGTTATTTTCTAGGATTTATAATATTATTATATATTTTCTGGAATTATTTCAGAATTTTTGGAATAATGTTAGTATTTATTTTTAGTTAAATGGATAAAACTAATGTTTAGAGCTTCTCCTAATTATAGTAGGAAATCTATGAATATAAAATTATCCCAAATATTTTTTTAGAGTTTTTAAATTCAAAATATATTTTCTGTAATTTTTTCAGATTTTTATGATTATTTTAATATTTATTTTGAGTTATTTAGATTTAAAATGACTTAAATAATGTTTTGATAAAGGCAAATCAAAAACAAATAATATAACAAAAACCATCCAATCAAATCATGACATGTGTCACCCTCCTATCAACTTTCATTCATCCGCTCAATCCCTATATATATATATAATATAATAACCCTAATTATCCTATTATTTTTTTAGAGAGAGAGATTTTGTAGAATTGCCATCTAGGGTTCCTTCATCTTCCACAAGCCATTGCGCATAGCTCCGGACTCCAAACGAGGCCTAGTTTCTTGCGTTAGAAAGATATTGAGGTTATATTTCTTATTATATAATTTATTTTATGAAATTATGAGTATTAAATTCTGAAAAATTTGTAGAGCACAGCATATCCGAAAATATATGTGTTTTAATATTTTCGCTATTTCGGGAGAACCAGGAATCAGAATCATGAACCGTTTAAAGTTTTGGAAAGCTAATGTCGAGATCATTGACATATGTTTTTCCTAGAATTTAATTCGAAGTATTTATATACTATTAATTCTGTAGAACTTCTAGATTAGAATTTAACCATCGGTGCACAATACAAAATTTGTATGTGCCATAATTTCCAAACGAATTTGAATTCGGACGAGCCGTAAATTCCAGCATATTTTTGACGCTGAAATCTACAGGAAATCATGCATGAAAGTTGAGTTTGTGTCGGTTGACTTTTCGGTCAACAGATCGCCTCGATTTGCGTGCCATGAGTCTCGAGTTGATAAAATTCAGTTTCTTTGGACAAAATTTGAGAATTAACATAAAAACCAGAATAATAAGATTAAAATAAGATTTTAGAGTAATTATTCCTGAATTAAATAAATTAAAATAAATTATCTTTTGACATGATAAATTTGTAATACATAGGCTATTTGGACTGTGACTTGGACTCTGATTCATACCAGCAGCAGGACCCCAGGCAAGATACCTTGCCAAATTGCTTACAGTATTTTGCATGCTTAGTATATTTCTGTATATTTGTTGCATTTCTGTTTATTCTTGCATGTGTAGTTTTCTTTCAGTCATTACTATGCATTAGATATGTTGACACACACATGGCACTTAGTATCATAGAGGACAATCATTAGGCGTATGGGCTTTTAACCACTTTGGTAAACCGTAGTATATAGCTCGCACTACGGGCGTGTGTCGCGCTGGTCGCTACCCCCGTGGTATGTCTATTTCTGATGTCCATTAACGTGTGTGTGAGTTATGAAGTAGATCGAGTAGCCTACCCTTGCCCATACGTCGAAAAGTTGTCCTCATTTGCATTCATATAGATTGTCCTGTACAGCGTACTTATCTATTTTCAAATATGATGCATGTTTACTGTTTTAAATTGGCTCGTATTTTTTGTATCTTGTTACGTCCCTCTGAGGACCTGGTCCTCTGCCAGGTGTATCTGTTCTTGAGTAATTGCAGGAGCGCAGATTTGGATGATTACTTGTGTTACGAGGATGTCTTCTCTTCGAGCCCATGGTCGTTAGCTGGTATTCCTATATTGTATTTGTTGTGTTGTACTTTTCCATTCGAGTTGGTAGTGGATTTGTTTCCATCCAACTATCATCCTTAGATATTTATGTTGAGATCTAGTTATATAGATGTTGGTTATTATTTATATCTGATTTTCGCGGATGAGATTTAGATTATACCCTGTGACTTGTGATACATTTTATACCACTTGTGGAATTGATATTCATATTACAGCGTACGTATGGATTTGGTTTCCATATATTGGAGTTGCCATATCCATGCGGCTGGCATGCTTACGTGTCCTAGTCCTACATATTTTTGGGACTGGGGCGTGACAGGTGGACTCATCTGGGGTCACTTTGCAGGCTTCCCGTGTGGTGCTCGAGCTGGTACTAATGCATACGGTCTCTTCTGGCTGGACTCCCTCTTGTGGATACGCTCTATGCGTCTTGCTGCTACAAGGACGTCCGTATAAGAAGTAGGTACAACTGTGCCAATCTGTCTCTGTAGTTCAAAGCTCAGTCCATCAAAGAATTTGTCCACCTTCTCTTCTGCTGTTGGGATCAGTGTAGGGTCGAACAGTTGAATCAAGCAGGATGCAAGTCAAGGAATTTATTCGAGTCCGATATAGAGGTCAAAAATGTGTCAATATGTAGATAAGATCCTATAAATTTATTTTTATCCTAATCGCAGGCTTGCTCGGTCCCTTAGTTAAAACCGAAGCAATATATTCGAAGATCTGCATGGGCCGCCAAAAAAATTATGTCATGCTCCAGTCCTAAAATATTGAGGGACTAGCCACGTGGCAATGGCCAAAAGCACAACTCCAATGGGCAAATCCAATTTAATGGACCGGTTAAAGTGCACTTAAGCTGTAATACATAAAAATGATCTACGAATACCTGTCACACTTTATATATCTAATCTCATCCACAAATAGTAACGAAATCACAAAGAGACAAGTCCAGTCACAATAATATAAAATAATATGTCCAATCAAAGCAATATAAATAATGTCACGGGGAATAACCCGTCATCAAAATGGAAAAATAAATAAATCCAAGTACAATATCCAAAAGTCACTACAAGATCAAATATCCAAGAACACTAAGCATAAATAATGAATGGTAAGAATACTGTGTGCTCAAGAGAAGTCCTTCGGAACAACCTCGTCCTCTACAACCTGTACATCTCCAAAAGTAGCACCTGTCCCGTAAACCTCGGGATAGCTCTTCTCGTCTACACCTGGGGACATAATTCGAATCCAGGTCCTCAGGGGACATAGCAAGGTACAATAAACGCTCAAGCCAAATAAAATACAGCAAGTAAATATAAACAGATCCACAGGGCAAACTATGTAACCAGCTAAGTGAAATACAAATGAGAGCATCACTAGTAGTCAGGCTGAGACCACTACAAGCTCTGTGCCGGGGAGCCGGTAGCAGAAATATCAAGTAATGGGCCAAGCTCTAGAATAGAGGCTAAAGCACCGCAATAATAAATATATATATGTATGTAATCAGCCTATAGCCTGTGTATCTCTCCCCACCCAATGTAACCTCATGTCTCATGTCCACGACATCTCATGTCCATAACATGCAAGATCATGACCTCTAGCTAGTACAACGAGTCATAGTAATATCCATGTAATATGCAAGTCTCATGTCATAAATCCTGTAAGCCTATATAGAATTACTATGAATATCTCAGGAAAGATTATGTCACATGAAAAAGTGTCAAGTTTTCTACGGTATGGCGTACTTGGTAAAGCAAGCACGTAAAAATATAAGATCGCGGAATCAACTCTCTAAGTGACGTTGCACGACTCCGCGTACGGCGTCGACACCCGAATCTTGTTCGGACGCTAAGCAACATCTCACGGTCCTAGGTTGAACATGATACATCACAGAAGTATATATAAACAAAAATAAACACAAGTATATAATATAACAGGATCTCTGCAGGTTTGGCAATGTACACTTGCCTGGTTCTGAACTCCGTCAACTGCTCCTGGGAAAGTAGAATCTGCACGTACACCACCGAATGCTGAAACAAATATCACCAATATTCTCAGAATACTTGAAATAGCTAGGATTGACTACCCATAAGTCCAATTTGGACACAGAGGAAAAATTGACAGTTTTGGGTCAACGCAGGGTCCATAGGTGGCCCACTTCGCACCGTAAAACGTGGCAAAGATAAAGTTCTTCAAATTTATCAAACTTAGTGTCTACGAATCCATAATGATAATACGAACTGAACGAAATATCCAGAACTGGATTCTGATTAGCCGATCACAAAATCGTCCGTTATGTGGAACCGTAGGGCCCACGAAATGACGTTTCTTCAACGTTCTCAGAATCGAACCAAACTTGGGTCACTGGACCGGCGTATTGCTGCTAATCCAATGGCGCAAGTTTCTTTGTGAAACGACAAGCACACACGAAGTTACAGCAAGTGTCAGAAAAGGCCGATACGGTATTTTTCGGCGGATACGCGTTAATTTCGGTGTGCACGCGCATCCAAATTAAGTTTTGCGAAAGCCCACACGTCCGTTTTTATGTTACACACCTTTTGATGCAACTTGCACACGACGAAGTTGCCTCGTTTGACGGGACGTACCCCATATCGTGAGATTTTGGGTATTTTAAAAGCAAGTTTTTGGTCGTTTTGGAACAAGAATAATTTTATCATTAAAGCAAACTAATAAAAACTTAAAGAACAGTAAAAATCTTGGTTATATTTTGAAGAAGTTTCTTCAATTATATTTTAAAAATAATTAACGAGATGGTAAAAAATTGGACATGAACATGGGGGTTTGGACTGAAATTCTGAACTGTTTTCGAATAGTTTTTCGGCCAACTTCTGGTCGATTTTTCGATCATACCAGGGTGCCTAAATTCGTTCCACTTGAAGAAAATCCTAGAGGGTTAGGTTATGCACATACCAGCGAAGATCGGACGTAAATCAGATGAGCGAGGAGGCGATGGCTGCGCGTGAAGTAGGGGCCGCGATTGTGCGCTGTGTTTGCGTGCGGGGGGGGGGGGGGGTTGGGGCGGACGGCAGTGCGGCGGTCGGCCGAAGGCAGTGTGGTTTGGGCGATCGCCGGCGGGTGGAGGCGTGGGGGCGTGGGTGGTCTGGGATTAGAGTTACGGTTTGGGTTTTGTTGTATATATATATATATATATATATATATATATATATATATATATATATATATATATATATATATATATATATAGGAAAGGAGAGGGGTGGGGGTGTTCCCTGTACGTGGGAAAGGGGGAATGAGTTTAGTATTAGGTTTTGGATTTTGGGTAGGATTTGGGTTATTGGGTTTGGGTAGGGTTAAGGTTAATGGGTTTGGGTATTAATTTTCTATTTTCTTTTTCTTTTCTTGTATTTCCTTTATTTATTCAATAATAAATGCAGAAAATTCTCAATAATAGTTAGGTACTTGTAAAAATTCTAGATAATTTATATTTTCTCTAATAAATAATCTACAACCAATTTATTATTAATTAAAAATATATTTGCTAAATATTAATGAATATTAAATTAATTAAATAAATCTATAAATTCTACTTTCTATATAATATTAAATGGGAGCATGCAGGGTGTTCAAATAAGGCAACTCGAGGGTCATGTGCGTAATAGGACCAGTTAGGCTCATAGCATGAATTTAGTTGGAAGCAATGGGTCGGGGTGGCGTGTTAAAATCGTACGCCATGGCTAAATGGTTAATTAATCATCGTTTCCTCATAATTGTGTCGCGAAAGTTTTGTGACCAAAATAAGGTATGAGATTACGAATTTGTGAGGGACAGTCATGACAGGAGCCTAATTTGACTCGTCTAAGTCGAGCATGCTAGGTTGGTTGGAAGGGAAAGGCTAGTATTGCACTCAAGATCTTAAAACCATGGGGATTGGTTTCCAAAGTTCGATTAAATTATCGAATAAATATTAAAATAAAGAAAATAATTATTTAATTACCAAACTAACCCTATGTAAAAATTAGGGTGCTCACAATGGTATATGCTATTTGGGGTCAAACCCCACTAGTTTTGTATGGCCAGATTTCGAGCCAGCACCCGATAATCCAGCGTACTTTCCTTCAACTCATGGCATGCACGAGAAATATGGTCGCAGAGGATAACAAGTGGGTTCTTATCTTCCCTGCTTGTCATTGTACATTTATTCTTTTGGACGTTTAGCCACCGACATCTGTTAGTCGGCATATCTGGACATCTAATTTTTTTACATAATTGTATTAAATCAGACTGTAGCTGATCACTGTCATGTACTTTTGATATTCTGTCAGCTTCTTATTTTGTAAAGCTGGTCTCTAGAATATCTTGAAAAAGCGTTTGGGATGCCTTATTGATTTATCATATATGCTTTATGTTTACTATTTTTCTTGTTTGATTGATTGAAACATAGATGTTCGTGTGACCCTTAAGTAACATAATTGTATCATATACCCCTTTGTTTAATTACAGCCGTGATCGCCGTATGATGTATAATACCTTGTATGGGGTAGCTAGCCATGTCCATCTTTGTATTTCGGTACTGGGGCGTGACACTTGGACTCGGGCTCAAAGGCGCAAAGTAGCACTTTGTTGGTACAATTTATATTTAGCACGTCAGCATCGTGGCAAGGCGCTTGTGAGCATTTTATTGCGTACGTGCGCTCATTTTTGTGCAACGTATTGTGCTCGCATACTGAGCTCGCGGCTGAGCATGTATGGCTGTGTACGCAAAGTTGCGAACACGAGGTAGCGTACACGTAGCTGCGGACGCGAGGTTGTGCATGCGAGGCTGCGTACGCGTGGCTTTGTTTGAGCTGCATAGTACGCACGCCTTTGCTGATTGCATATTTAATCAGTTATGGAAAGATGTGAGCGTAAATTTAAATCCAGATTTTGTGGAATTTGATTTTAATATGTTCCTATATTTTTTTAAGTAATTGGAGACCAGATTTAGGATTAGGGTTTATGTCCTATGCCTATAAATACTCTCTTCGAGACCCATGGAGAACTTACTTCAGAAAAGAGGGAGAAGAAGAGAGTTGTTGCTGCCGCTATTATTGTCCAAGTGTTCGTGCAACTCCAAAAAAGAGGTGACAGTGAGCGTTTCAGAAGTTATTCGAGAACTTGCTGGTTCCTGGAAGCATATTATATGGGACGAATCTTGCTTTGAGCAACAAAGAACTTCATCACCCTCGCCAGCAAGCAGAGATCAATCACCTTCATCTTCTCCCTTCTCTTCTCTCTTTGTAATATATTATGTCCGAGGTCAACTGCATTTTCTAGGAAGAACAGTTGTTTTCTGATTATTAATTTTTTAGCTGCAAGTTGTAACAGATTTATTATATAGTTGTTTGTTGGATCAAGGTATATCAGAGAGGAAACTTTTGTGTAAACCCCTGATATCGACGTCAACTTCTGGTTCTACCATCTTTGATCAAGCCCCGGGGTTAACAGTATTTTTAGTTTTCCTCTCTGTTCACTTGGATCGTTTCACTTTTAATTATTTTTCTGGGATATAGTAATTCAAATCCCAACAACAACGACAACAACAAATCATTGTCCCAAATATTTTGGATCGAATGTTTGAATTCTTTTCTTTTATTTAGTTCTATATATAACCATGTACGTCCACTATAGGGCCATGTACTTCGTTTAGTTATGTATTTTCCCTCCGGTGTTGATATTTCCCTGGAGGGCTCTCACTAACTCTCTTCCTGCCAATGCTAATATTTACCGACGAATCCAGCACATAGATTCAAGCTACCTCCTATGCAAGGTACATATTGAAACTCTTGATCACCTTATTCTTCATTTTCCTATTACAGGTCCCTCTAGGCTTGTGAGTAATTCAATCTCAAAAATATCTAGTACTAGACCACTGCCCCTAATTTCATCACTAGCCTGCTCAAAGAAGGGGATTGCGAAGCAGTAACATCCAACCTTTATCTTATGTTGACCATATAGACACTACCAAATTACTGTTAAATAGTGACGGTTAATAGCGACGAAAACTAATCCATCGCTGAGTCAGCGATGAAAATACGATGAAATAATGACTAAATTATTTATGTAAACCAAATATATTATATTTTGTCAATATTGTATCACTAATCCCTCACTGTTACTTCATCGACGGATTAGCGACAGAATTATCCGTCTCTGTGAAAACTTAAATTTCTCGAGCCCGTTTCATTTTCCGTTTCTCAATCTCTCACTCTCCCATTCTCTCTTTCTCTCTCTAGATCCCCCCCGACCCCTACCCCTCTCCAGCGACTCCCTCCTCCACCGACCCCTTCCCCTCTCTAACCTCCTCATCCTCCACTGACCCCCTCCCCCTCTCCGGCGAGCCCTGACATCCACCCGATCCCTCCTCCGAATCCTCGACTCGACTGAAGGAGACATCCCACCGAGTCCCTTCTTCAACCTCAGGAATCTAAGCCAGGCCCTCCACCGACGAATTAGCGACTAAAATATGGCAGTGATACTTTAATTAGTGACACCATATTTTTGCCGCTAATCCGTCTCTATATTATAATAACGACGAAAATAGGCATTTTAGGGACGGAAAATTTTGTGGCTAAAACTTTGTATTTTTGTAGTGGGGAGTCGAGGAACAAAGTCATTTTTGAACAAAAGACAATTAGTATCAGACACATCATTGAACCTGCCTACAACCTGCAACAATGATATGAGGCTTATAATATGGAAGCTGTCCAATCACAGTATCCTCTCTGTAAGCATCAATCAAATACCTCACGAAACCCTCCCTCGAATAGCAAATGGAAGATAAATTACGATGGAGCTTTTCCTAGATGACAAGATTACAACTGTCGCTATCCTCATAAATGGAGATGGACATTTCTGGGGCGCTCTATCACAATACCTACAAGGTGCATCCCCTCGGGAAGCAGAAGCTATGGGCATACGACTAGCTATGGAAATCTGCAACAAAAAGGACCTTTCCCAAGTCATCATAGAAGACGACTGCAAACCTCTTATTTACTCAATAACAATAACTGTATAGGACACTTTATGGATTGCACACAACACAATTCAAGACGCACGTCATTTTCAAAAATCTAGCAAAGAAATCTCCTTCCTTGATGCCCCCCCAAGTGCCAATCAAGCAGCACATTATCTTGCATCGACGTTTTTATTTGACGTCGCTAAACATCGCTAATATTTGGTTAATTAGGGCTCAGTTTCGTTTTCCCCCAGCGGTCGAATTTTTTGAAATATTCGAAACCCCCCCTCTCTCTCTCTCTCTCTCTCTCTCTCTCTCTCCGACGATTTCCTCCACCCCCCTCTCCGGCGACCGACGTCTCCACAGCGGCTACTCCGGCATCCCCCTCCTCCTCCTCGAGCTCTAGGTAAACCCTCTCTCTCTCTCTCTCTCTCTCTCTCTCTCTCTCTTTCTCTCTCTCTATCTCTCTCTCACAGGACACACATGTGACACTGACACAACACACACTTGACAGACACTGACACAGATACGACACACACACACACACACACACACACACACACACACACACACACACACGTGACACCAACCCTAACCCAAAACTGACACGACCTGGGATCAGGACCTAGGGTTAGGGTTAGGGTTAGGGTTAGGGTTTTTGATCAAGATTGATTCCTATACGTCTATCTTATTCAAGACTACCTTAATCCTAGAATACACTGTCTACTTCTCTGCTCTGCTCTGCCTAAATACATATACTTTCTGCTTACATGTAATTAATTATTGATGTTCACTAAGTTTACGTTTGTAATTTTGTTTTATTCTCATGTTAATGGCTCGGATGAGTTTATATATAGTAGTTTACTAGTTAGGACCCATGAAAGGGAATTTATGGGTTATTTACAAATTTACTGGAAGAATAAGTTTTCTACCTTGACCTTCATTCTTCACTTCTCAATATATGTTTAGCTAAAATTATGCGTACTCCTTTGAAGATATCAAAACTCTATCTAACTTTAGATAGGTTAGAAAATAAAGAATCTGCTCATGAATATTAATCTTACTAGCATATGAGATTGATGTTAGCTTGGCAACCGGTCAATACCCGACCCTTCTCTTATTGGAGAAGCTTGGATAATCGTGCTATAGATTTGGTAACCTCTTGTTATGGTTTGGTCATTTATGCATGTTTTAGCTCTTTACCGTAGAATATTAAACAATCAACTGTTGGGAACACCTATTACAGGTCCAATTTCTTAGAAGCATATGAACACTAATCTTAATAATCTTTTGTTGCTTCAGTATAGTAAGTTTCTACAGTAGCAACCTTAGATGGATGTTATTTTGTATGTCTCATCACAAGTCTTCTATTGCGCCTAGTTGGTAGCATGAGTGAGATGCTGATTAGACAAAATCATATTCCATGAATCTTGACATGTCTAATAGTTTGACATGGTTGATGCTCTTCCTTATAGAAGACATCATAGAAGTATCTTTTTATTACAACTTAATGTGTCTGACATGTCGTTAAGGTTTCTAATCTGGCAGTTCTTAATCTAAGAAGATACTTCTATGACTTAAACTTTACATTGTGCTACTGTAGTCCAGTGGATATATTCACTCTGAGGAAAGAAAGCAGAAACTTGAATCACATCAAAAAGTGTTGCTTATCAAATTTGTTTTGACTTAAAAATTCATTACCTTTTTTAATTTAATCCTACCATCTTATAATAAGCTTTAACAATCCCAAACCAAGCCTAACAAAAAAGAAACCACAGCTTCTGTCCTGGCCTAGGCTGGGATTTGGGTTTGCTATAGTTACCAAGATCTAGCATGCTGCTGTCCTACAAAATATTGTACCTACACTGGTGTGCACACACTCTGCACATGATCTAGCATGCTTCTTCTATGTGACTTCAAATATAGATTACCTAGCCAACTAATTGTCAGCTTCTTATTTAGAGAATCATACTGTATGTAATAATTTATATGATACATACTGTCATTTTTGTATAAGTATCTAGAAATGGATATGAATTACTATCTACTTCATCGTTCGTGGATATACAACCGTCATCCAGATGACATGTGCGGTGTGCGGGATGAATTCATTGAGGGTGTACAGCAGTTCCTGCAGTTCGCCAAGGCGTTCCCTCAGTACATGGACGGTACCAAAATTAAGTATCGTTTATGAGATGTCGCAACAGGAAATATCATCCAGAAGTGGAAGTCACATATCATTTGTACTCGAAGGGCTTCACGCCGAATTACTATCAGTGGACCGCACACGAAGATACAACTTGTATCTCTAGCATCGGAGTCGGAGCCTTATGTGGAGCCGTATATGGATGTCCACGACCACGATGCTTACGACGACGGGTAGGTGAACATGGTTTATGATGCGGCAAGGCCTAGTTTCAATCTGGACAATTATGACGCGGCGGGACCTAGTTTTAATCCGAAAAATTATGATGCAGCTGAGGAGGCACCGAATGCCGATGCTGCAAAGTTTATGGAGTTGTTGGAGAATGCAAGGACTCCACTATATCCTGGTTGTGAGAATCATTCACCGTTGGAGGTGGTTACAAGATTATTGAGCATCAAGTCCAATTTTAATATGTCGCAAGAATGCTATAGTCGACTGGTCGATTTGATTATAGAGATCTTGCCCGAGGGTGCAAAGTTGACTAAAGACTTCTATCGATCTAAGAGGATGGTGAGATCGCTCTGGATGACATACGAGAAAATTGATGCATGTCGCAACGGGTGCATATTGTACTACAAAGACGACAAGGATGAAGATGCGTGCAGATTCTGTGGTGCCGATCGCTACAAGGCCACTGGTAGAGAAAAGTCTGTCGGTGCAAGAAAGCATACCGATTTGATGCACTACTTGCCTTTGACGTCGCGGTTGCAGCGATTGTTTATGGTTAAGAAAACTGCAGAAAACATGAGTTGGCACAGGCAAAAATAGATCGAAGGAGTATTGGATCATCCATCCGATGGAGAAGCATGAAAGCACTTTGATCGAGAGTATCCAGATTTTGCTTCGGATCTGCATAATGTCATATTGGGGCTCTCTTCTGACGGTTTTACCCCATTCGGACTTTCGGGCTCCCAGTATTCGTGTTGGCCTGTGATCGTCACTCCGTACAATCTACTGCCTTGGATGTGCATGAAGACTCCGTATATTTTCCTAACCGTTATTATCCCGGGTCTGAATAATCCGAAGAGGAACATCGATGTGCATTTACAGCCTTTGATAGATGAGTTAAATTAGTTGTGGGAAGTAGGTGCCAACACGTACGATGTTTCTAGAAAGCAGAATTTTCAGATGAGGGCAGCACTTATGTGGACCATCAACGACTTTTTGGCCTATAAAATATTATCGGGATGAAGCACCCATGGTCGTCTCTCATGTTCGTATTGCATAGACCGTAGTAAGACTTTCCATTTAAAATACGGAGACAAACCATACTTCTTCGATTGTCATCGATAATTTCTGCCAAAGGATCATCCGTACCGGAGGAACATGAATGGTTTTCGTACGAGAGTTGTGGAGAAGGCCAATCCACCGCCAAGGTGGCCTGGATGCACGATATGGGAAGAGGTAAAAGATTTACCAAGTGCTATCGAATAGCCTGCTAAGGGGTACAAGTGTTACGGATTTGGTCGCACCCATAACTGGATGAAGAGGAGTATATTCTAGGATCTGCCATATTGGAGCACCAATCTGATCAGACATAACCTTGATGTCATGCATATCGAGAAGAATGTGTTTGATAACATAATTAATACTGTAATAGAGGTAAAGGGGAAGACGAAAGATAATCCGAAGTCCAGGTTGGACTTAGAAGAAATATGTAGACGTCCTGCATTGCATTTGATAGAGGAGGGGAATGGAAAGTTAAAGCAACCTAAGTTAGTTTTCTCATTAGAGAAAGAGGATAAAGGGAGACTTCGTAGGTGGATTCAGGGTCTAAAGTTTTCAGACGGGTACGTATCGAACTTGAGAAGATGTATCGACCTCAAGGAGAACAAACTGGGTGGTATGAAGAGCCACGATTATCACGTATTCATGGAGAGGTTAATTCCGATTGCATTTCGAGAATTCTTACCGCAGGTCTTTTGGGATCCATTGACAGAGCTCAGCATATTCTTCAGAGATCTTTGTTGTACTAAGTTGCTCGTCGATCGTCTAGAAAAGCAAGAGAAGGACATTGTGGTAACACTATGTAAGCTCGAGAAGGTGTTTCCTCCTGGATTCTTCGACTCTATGGAGCATTTGCCAATTCATTTTTTCTATGAGGCCCGTGTTGGTGGTCCTGTCGGTTATCGGTGGATGTACCCCTTCGAGCGGCATCTGAATCACCTAAAGAGAAAGGTAAAAAATAAGGCACGGGTTGAGGGCTCTATTTGTGAAGCTTATGTTCTCGAGGAGATTACAAACTTTTGCTCGACGTATTTCAAACCGCATATTGCTAATAATAGAACGAAAGCTCCGAGAAACAATGACGCATATCAGGAATCTAATGATGCAATACTCAAAGTATTCAATGCGTCCGGAAAGCCTTCGAGAAAAATGAAGAAGAGATATTTGAATGACGATGAGCTAAGGGCTGCTCAGTTGTATATATTACTCAATTACGACGAGGATGAAGTGGAGAAGCAAGAGGGATAAGTAATTAATACGTCCACGTTTACATCATCTCAATGTAATAGTATAAGATACTATTATGCTACTAATCAGCAGTTGCTTCATTGTTTTTCAGCATATATAATGATGAGTTGAGGTCGATTAGACCCTACATAACAGACGAAGAAGTAGAATAAGAAATGAGATGTCATTTTCCTTCTTGGTTGAGCGCATATATAAGATGCTTGGTAATTACTTTTTAATTCTGCACTTGCAAAACAAATAACTTACTATCTCTACTTTGGTATTTAGGTCGATCGTCTAATAACACCCGAGACTGAATCTATTAGAACTCTAGCCAAGGGACCAATTACTGCCGTTAAAATATGGCCAAGTTTTTGTGTGAATGGGTTCAGGTTCAAGTCAACAAATGCTCCTATCAGAGACAGCTTTCTGGATCTTGATTCCACGAAAAATAGTTATTTGTGTATCAAATCTTTGAACTACAAAGAAATCGATCCAGGCAATAATTTCTTTAGCATCTTACGAGAGATTGTGGAGTTGACATATAATTATGGCACATAACCTGCTAATATCATGCTATTCAAGTGTGAATGGTTCGATCTGATTCAAGATCATGGTTAGAAAATTGACAAGCATGGCCTTGTGAATATAAACTACAATCATAGATATCAAGGCTATGAACCATTTGTCCTATCAAGTCAGGCTCAGCTCGTGTACTTCATAACTTATCCTAGACGGGAGACAGCGAGGTCGGATTGGTGGGCAATATGCAAGACTAAAGCTAGAAATACCTTTGACATTGACGAAATAGCTTATCAGGAGGACGATCTACCTCTTGTAATAAATATTATAGATGTGGACTCAACGGAAGTTACTCATTACACGAGTAATAATGTAGAAGATGTAGAATTATCCGAAGAGGAAGACGAAGACGAAGTAGATGAAAGTGAAGACGAGGAGGAGGAAGAGGGAGAGGAGGACGAGGAAGGCGAACAAAATAAATTTTCTGAAGATGATTGAAAATAAAATATTTTGCCTGTAGAATGTAACTATATTTTGACTGTAGAATGTACTATTTTAACGAATATATGTATTATATTTTGACTGTAGAATGCTTTGAGATATGTATCACATTTTGACTGTAGAATGTACTATATATTTGTGTTTTTCTATATTCATCATATGTTGTTATCATGTATGACAGGACGACGCAGAGGATTCGACAGGTCCCGAGGTAGACAGAGTGCTTCTCCGGTACTGCCTACTGTTGGTTCCGGATCGTCGTCGCCCAGTACTCCAGTATATCGATCACTCACATCTTCGACTGTTGGGACAAGTAGTTTCTGCTGACGGAACCATGAAGACAGATGAGCATGTCGAGGAGGTCGTGCCCATGTTGTCCCAACATCAGTAAGATCCCCCATGCGCACCTCCGGAGGAGACGAGGACAGAGATTTGGGCCGACGGTACAAAGTAAGTCAATTAGATGGTTTAGCATCATATATATCGTGTATTTCTTTATTCATCGTATATTGACTTTTTTGATCAAAATAATTATCTCTGTATAGATATCGTCTATCGTCGGTTCAGAGACGCCTGGGCCAATTTCTGAGGAACAACTACGGTGGCCCTTGGATCAACTACTCTGAAGCTCCGGAGGAGAGAAAGGCATTCTGGTTTGTGCACTTCCAGGTAAAAGTATATTAAATAAATCCTCTAATTTATGCATATTATATAACTTATCCGTGATGCTCACGTACTAAATTATTTATTGTAGCAAACGTATTTCTATCCTCCGTACCGGACCGAGTTGATCGAGTGGCTCTTTCCTAACGTTGCCGCCAAGCTTATCTGAGATGCTCTGGATGACCAGAAGGCTCGTGATCGTGCTGGAAAATCGATCCAAGGTTGGATCACGCCTGAGCAGTGGAATGCGATGAGGGCTAGATTCGACGATCCGAGCTACAAGGAAAGGTCTGAGAAGGCTAAGGCGGCTAGGCGGAATGGTGCCAAGTGGTGTGGTGGCTCGATTCTGATGACGGAATATTTTTATCGTTTGGTATATTTTTTCTTTTAAAATATATTATTTTAATATAAGTACCATAAAATGGTAGTAGGAAAAAATATTTAAGTTTAGTACTAAATAATATATTTTTAACAAGTACAGAGGGGTAAGGATGCAAACATGGTGATCGTCTTCTTGGCCACCCATCGCAAGGACGGAAATCTCATTGATGAGAGGGCCTCGCAGAACTATGTAAGTATTACTTTACTTTGTGTTAATTTTAATATAACTTAGGCAATTATCGAGTTTCCAAACCTTTCTAGGCCGAGTATCTTAGGCTGCGTGAGCGGACGACTGCTAGTGCACCTACACTTGGAGAGGCTGGTACTTCCTCGCAGCCTACTCCAGCTCCGTCGGCGGACGACCTGTGGGTGACCACAGCTGGTAGTCTCCAGAGGGGTACGTACTACGGTACGCAATCATCTAGGGCCTCCCCGATAACTACGCATTCCACACAGCCCTCGCAGTCGTCGGCCAGAGTCCAGAAGGCCATTGACCGTCAGATTGTGTCTCGCCGTGACGATTTGCTGCGAAGGATGGAGGAGCCGCCCCGGTCCCAGCCGCAGGCATACGATCCGACGCTTATCGCACGATTCGATATGCTCGACCGCAACATCACGGAGCTCCAGGATTTGACAAATGATCTTAGAGCCTCGATAGACCGCAACATCACGGAGCTGCAGGCATCACAGCTATCCATGGGCGAGAGGCTGACGATGATGCAGGATTCAATGGTTCATAGCAGTACGAGGCTGTTATCTACCATGGATTCTTACAACCAGCGACTCGTAGACTTGGAGCGGTTATGGCCTCCTGGTGCGCCTACATCGACACAGACTCCACCGACGGCACTGCCTTCTCCATCGACATTGGTGTCGATTCTACGGTAGCAGTATGAGCTGTTCTTATCCTTCATGAGCGCCGGTGGTCAGCCTCCTGCAGATCCGCAGTATTATAGCTAGTTGCTGGATATTTGTATTTTTGTATTATTTAGGATGAGATTGTATGGATATATATTTGTCGTATTCTTTACGATGATATTTGCTGGATGCTTTCTTTTCTTCAAATTTTACTATATTATTCATATTAAATATGTTATTTTACCGGTGTTGAGTGTTCAACCCAAGGGGATTGGCAAACCCAGAAATTCAACGGTGGGTTACTCCGGGTCTATTTGTACAGATTGTGATTTAATAAACTACATGAATAATAGTTTGAAAATAATTCAGTGTTCATTTTTTTATTTTTTTTGTACAATTAGCGACATTTTTAGCGACGTTTAGCGAAGTTTAGCAACGTTTAGCGAAGTTTAGCAACGTTTGTATACGTCGCTAAATACGTCTATAAAAATGTCGCTATACGTCGCTAATTAGCTGACATGGCAGTATTGCCAGGTCATTAAAGATGTCACTGTAACGTCGCTATATAAGTCGCTAATTAGCGACGTTTACCGACGTTAGACAACGTCGCTAATTAGTGACGCTTCGTCGCTAAACGTCGCTAGTTTAGCGACACATTTAAGTCGCTAAAAAACGTCGTCATAGCGACGTTTAGTGGCGTTTTTCCTTTCAACGACGTGCTGGGTACCGACTTCTGGGAAACATTGCTAATTACGTCGCTAAATGTGATTAGTGACATTTTTTGTCATTTAGCGATATTTTTTTAGTCGCTAATTTGACTTTTTCTGGTAGTGATTGTATATGTTGGTTATAAAAGGGAGCAAATGCCAAGTCAATGGAAAAAAGAACAGAAAATTACGTATACCATATTGAAGTTTCTCTAAATTACCTGTGCAGCATAAAAATTTTGAAATTGCGTATAAAGCATTGAAACGTCCTTAAAAGGGGCGTTTACCAGCCTAAGTCCAAAACGCCCATAATAAGGGCGTTTTGTCGCAGTTTTTTTGTTATTAACGTTTTAGCAGATTTTTCAGGGATTATAGGGGATTATAGCGGAAGAAAAACTATTATTGAAAAAATTAATTAACCGATTTGAAACGCCCTTTTTATGTGCGTTTAAGCTGTAAACGCCTATTTTAAAGGAATTTTAAAGTTAGGTAAATTAATATAAACTAGGTAAATTATTTTCAACGACTACAAATTTTTACAACCGCTATATTGTACTTTTCCAACGGATATAAATTATTTCAAACATATATAAACACATATTCATCCACAATGCAACTCAGAAACTTGTTTTCCTACCACTTAAAAATTTTGTTCTCCAGTGAAGCTCCTACCACACTATGAAGCCATTCTCAGTGAAGCTATTTGTTCTAATATTTAAAGTTTTAGTTATGGATCAAATTCTAACACTAATTTGCTACCATGGAGGAACACTGAATGAATTATCTTACGAAAGAGGTTCAACTTATCTTATATCTACGTATCAGAACATCACATTATGTGATTTACAAAATATTATTGTACAACATTTTTCTATTATTCATGAATTCATAATAAGGTGGATTTATATAGATCATTTGTTCAGTATAGATAGTGAAGAAGCATGAAAATCTGTTATTCAAAGTAATTTAGGTGCATCTTGTATAAATATTTATATTAATCAGGTATTACCAAATATTGACACATATAATATTCATAGTAGTCAATCTTTTAATAATAGCCAAAATTTTCATGGTGGTCCTAGCTCATCAAACCAAATAGATTTAGTCGAAGAAAACGTTGACAAAGAAAATATTGATGACTTAGTCGAAGATTTAGATTATTATTTACCTGGTAATGATGATAATTTAGATGTTAGCACCTCCGAATTGTCTAAGGGACAAGAGTTTCCTTCTTCTTATGCATTTAGAAATTTTATTAGTGATATAGCAATCATTCATAATTTTAGTTGTAGAGCTAAATGGAATAATTTTACAAGAATTGTATATATTTGTTACTCTTCAGATTGTTCTTGGAGAGTACAGGCTAAGGCAATTGGTAATAGCGGAAGGTTTATGATTAGTACATTCGAATCTCGACATTCATGTACATGTGGATTAACAAGTGGACATCATCTACAAGCTACTACATGGATTAGAGATAAAATAATTGGTAAAATTAGAGATAACAGTTCTTGTTGTGCATCACATATTGTAAATAATATATTTAGAGATTATCGACTACATATTACATATTTTAAAGCATGGAGAGAAAAAGAACTTGCATTATCTGAAATTAATGGTAGTTATACTAATGCATATGGTAGTCTCAGAAAATATTATTTTACAATTATGGAGACAAATCTAGGTAGAAAATATTTTCTAAAGACGGTAGAAAATAATATATTTCAAAGAATATTTATTTATTTTAAGACATGCATGGATGATTTTTTAAGTGGTTGTTTACCTATAATTAGTATTGATACAACTTTTCTTATATCTAGATATCAAGGTAATTTATTTGTTGGTTATGCTCATGATCCTAACTACCAATTATATCATATTGCTTATCGTATTGTTGAAAATGAGAATACTGGTTCCTCGACATGATTTTTAAATAATTTAAAATATTCTTTTAAAAGTTATTTTGACCGGTGGGATATTATTTTATTTATATAAAATAAGCAAAAATGATTAATTCATGGAGTCCATGATATTTTTCCAAAATCTCCATATTTCTTTTGCATTCAGCATTTTAAACAAAATATGAAAAAATAATGTAGTGGTAGAGAAAAATATCAATAATGGCTAGATAAACTTGCTCGGTCTTATAATGTGGTGTATGCGAACAAATGGTTTAAAATAATAAAATCAGTAGATATTAATGCCTTTAATTGGATTGTTGGTACAAATGATAAAAATCATAATTTTACACATTGGATAACATCTTATGCACCTTGTCCTAGACTCGATATTAACACATCAAATATTGCTGAAAGTTTTAATAATTGGATTAAGAATTTGCGTGATAAACCAATAACAACATTGCTTGATGGTATTAGAGAAAAAATTATAACAATTCAGCATAAGCATCGACGAAATGCTGAAAATATGAAAAGTGACTTTTGTCCGAGAACAATGGCACGCATAAAAAGAGAGAGACCATTTGCAAATGTTGGATATTAATGGTTTTAAATTTGAAATATTTGATCATGGAACAAATAAATGCTATGTGGTACATTTAGAAAATAATGCTTGTATATGTTTTTGTTGGCAACACACTCTTTTATCATGTGTACATGCTTACTTTGCATACCAGGCTAAAAATTTACAAATTTAAAGTTATTAGCCAGCTCAATTTTTTATTGAACGGCTAAAAAGTATTTATGTGCCATGTATGGAGCCGATTCCATCCCCATACACTCCTCAAAGTGAATTGGTAAGAGATAGAATTGGAATATCAAATGTTGGACGTAGAGCTGGCAGACCAAAAAAGAATCATTTCATAGCAAGGAGCTGGGAACCAGAGATCTTCATTACAACAATTGTGGCAGCCTAGGACATAACAGAAGAAAATGTACACGCCAACCGATGTAATAATTTTTTGTGTAATTTAAATTGTATTTTTTTGTAATTCTTATTGTAATATTATTTTTGTGTAATTTTTAATTGTAATCTTATTGTCATTTTTATTGATTAAATTTAAAGAGAAATAAACCATATTTTGTCCATCCAAAATGTTGAAGAAATTTAGAGTGAAATAAAACATGTGCATGCCATCATTTGTTCATGTTCATGATGTAATATTTTTATACATTTAGAAAGAAATAAAATATGTTCATGATACAAGATTATCATTCTCTGCCTCTAGCCATCCTTTCATAATACTTACGAGGCCTTGGCCTAAGACCAAGTCTATTTCTTCTTGCTGTTGTATCCTTAGGTCTCTCCCCTGGCAATAGTTTTCTTGGGTCAAATTCATCAGTCTCCTGTGTCTGCACCGACACTGTTGGAGTCACATAAAATTGAGTAGTTGTATCTAATTGTAGTGCGCCAAAAACAGAAGGAGAATTTGCCATCTGCATGTAATAATCCCAGTAGTCAACACCAGGCTGTGGGGTACGTGCCTGTGATGTCCCCTCGCCTGCCTCTCTGTCCATCTGTGGGGTACGTGCCTGTGATGTCCCCTCTCCTCCATGTCGGTCAATTCGTCGGCCATATAGTCTACAGAGCCGTGCACGTCTCTCTTTGACAATGCCAACAGGATGATCCTCAGTAGGCTGCAATGGAAGAATCGGGGGCCTGAATGGTTGACTGAGATATTGGACAAATATTTCCAGCAACTAACGGGGATCTACAGACAGGTCTTGGGACAACTCTTCCATATTTTTTATCAGAAATTATATACTCAATGACATGTATATAGATAATAATTATTTAATAAATTTATAACACATACTACTATATCTACTTGTCTACTTCTCAAATGCAAGGTCACATCATCCAAAGCTCAATGTTGGATGTGAGGCTCTTCATATTGATAGTTTCAGTTTTTCATGCGTGGAGTTTCATACCATTGTATAAACCATTCACTACCAAAATCTGCAATAATCAAAGAAAAACTCATTATAACATGTCAAACATTTAAATGTTTGTTATGGAAATAACTTACAATCTTCTTGCGATTCAATCTGTTGGCACATGTATTCCACGCCATACGTGATAAATCTGTTCTTCCATCCTGGAAGAAGTGAGCGGAGTCGTGCAGCGATAGTAGCTCTACTATGACCCATAGACAAAGGCTCCTCGAGTATCAACTGTTTCATCCTGAACTGTCGCATAACACGATCAGCCGGATGAAACACAATATTACCATGGTAGATAATGTAAAATATGTGCATACTAGCTTCAATTTCACTATCTAACATGCGTTGTGGTATACTTTCGGGATAACGGTTAACTTATTTGACGATCGATAAAATAATGATTAAATATTTAAGCATAAGTAACAAATTAATAAGATAAATTAAATTTTATATATATATATATATATATATATATATATATATATATATATATATATATATATAACTTGCATCTAATGGATTTAGTGTGTCAAATAAATGCCGATAAAACGATACCATTTTAGTATTACGGTGAAGTGTATCTGTATTATTCGTATTCTATCTCACTACTGCCGGCATGACCCGTTGATCAGCAGTGTATGTGGTAGCTAGCCTACCAATATCGAAATGCTCGTGGCACCAAAACTACAAATAAAAAATATAAGAAATGATATAAAGTAACTAACTGAATATAATAATATATTAACGAAATTAATTTAAATTATACTTGTACAAGTGTGAGACAACCAGACATGTTGGAATGTATTCCAACTTTGGGTCGTAGTCTAACAAAAGTAGTCATCGAACTGTATATATGGGCTAAAACTGCGGCACCCCATACGTGCTGTGTGTAGGTGCCCAAGTCTTCAAAAAAATGGCAGGAGGGATACATTCACCTTATTTTCCATGCCATCAGGAAATAAAAATGCACTAAATAGGCTTAATAAATAAGCTCTAGTACAACAGGTGACCTGAAAACATGAAAAAATATTTATATCAGTTATAGTAAATATTGACGTCTACTATAGTTAATATGCAAAAACTTGATATCATACCCGATAATCAACCACTAGAATTGTTGTATTGCCTATGCAATCAATATACATGAAAATCTCTCGGAGTCAAATCATTTTAAGTAAACATTCGTCGTGATTAGCTGGCGGTTCCATACCAAGATATCTCCTAATGAGATAATCACCTTTTAGGCCCTCCTCAAAATATATAGGGCTACCATTAATAGGTAACCCTAATATCATCGATACGTCAGCCAACGTTAACGTCATCTCCCCCACGGGTAGCTGAAACGTGTTGCATCCTGTCCACCATCGCTCGACCTGACTTAATAAGAGATCTCTGTTGTGACGCCTAATACAGATATCATCAACAAAGAAAAAGCCAAAAGACTCTACAAGATACTTTTGGCGTTGGGTCAGCTCCCATCCGTAGCGCCACTAACCATGTTCCCGTAATTTTATATCTTCATAATCATACGCCTATATAATATATGTACATTTTGTTAGTGCATGCATACTAATATTATTAATAGTACAAATAAGAATTTATTTTAATTTTGATTACCTCTCCCAAAAATACCAGGCTCGAGATATGAGACTGTCGCTCCTGAATAATGGCCTGGATAGTCGGTCCACCTGGTATCCGACCGTCGTTGTTAGCATCCATCTGTATAATGAATATTGTCAAAATGACATTGTCAAATAATTCATACGTAATTAGGGTTTGGGGAAGGGCTTGGGATTTAATGATAGGGTTAGGGTTTTTTATTTAGGGTTTAGGATACATAATTAGGGTTTGTTATTGTTTTTCTATTTTTTTAATATATTTTTCTATGTTTTTTTATTTTCGGTTTAAATTTCCTGATATTTTTTATTATCTTATTTTTTTGGTTTTAATTTCCTAAGATTTTTTTACTGGTTTTTTAAATTTTTGTTTATGTTTTTATACATAGTTTTCTGTACTAAACTAAATTTAATATATCCTAAGAATTTTTTATTGTTTTTCAATTATTTCTATGTTTTTTAATTTTTGGTTATAATTTCCTAATATTTTTATTATTTTATTTTTTCGGTTTTAATTTCCTATGAATTTTTTTTATATGTTTTTTAAATTATTGGTTTTTTGAATTTTTTTTGTTTTTTAAACTTCTATATATATATATTTTTTTTTATTTTTCTATGTTTTTCTAATTTTTGGTTTTAATTTCCTTAGAATTTTGTACAGGTTTTTAAAATTTTTTTTTAGGTCTTTCTATACTAAAATATATTTAATATATCCTTAAAATTTTCTATATTTGTTATCATTTTTCTATATTTGTCTATGTTTTTTAATTTTTGGTTTAAATTTTCTAATATTTTTTATTATCTTATTTTTCGGTTTTTATTTCCTATGATCTTTTTCCAATTTTTTAAAAATTTCAATTTTTTAGTTAATTTAATCTAAAGAGCTACATTAACAAACAATATACAAATAATCTAAAGAACTACATTATCTAATTTAAGATGCAATAAAATTACGTATAAAAATAAATATTAAAAAAAACACCTCTTCTATTCTCCTACGTTTATCTCTAGAAATTCTTCCTCTTCTCTACTATTCCTTCTCTTCTTCTTTCACTTTGCTGTAAAAAAAATTCACCCCATACCTCCCTATATATACATCGAACATTTAATCCATACCACCACTCCCCACTGGTCCTCCGCCCAACCAATTATTGCGTGTAGTCAAAAAGCCTGCCCACGCAGTCAAAATAGGGTCATAAATGACCCTTTTAAGGGCATTTCTAAACTAAATCACCGTGAATCCCGCTTTCTTTTTGATAATTTTTGAATAATTTAAATGCGTACAGTTTATTAAATGTTAATTAGGTAATTAGCACAGAAACGTCCTTAAAAATGGCGTTTTTGGCCAATTGCTCAAAAACGTCATTTTTAATGGCGTTTCCATGCTTTATATACAATTTCAGAAGTTCTATGCTGCACAGGTAATTTAGGAAAACTTTAATGCTCTATACGTAATTTTTTGAAAAAAGAATTAAGGGAGAGAACAAGTGGTGACTTTTGTGATATTAACTTTATAATATGTTTAAGTCAATACTTTTTTTTCATAGGGGGTGTGAATCCTTCAAATATTATTTTTCTACCAAATTCACCGTGGTACTAGAGCTTTTCATAAATAATATAGAAAATTACGTATAGAGCATAGAATTTTGATGAAATTATGTTCAGAGCAATGAAGTTTCGCAAATTGCGAGGAGGACAATGAAACGTCCGTAAAACGACTTTTTTTTAACAATGGGCCAAAAACGCACTTTAAGGACGTTTAGATGCAAATCGTGAGACAACTTTTCTTACATCAAGGAATTTAAATATTCTTACATCAAGGAATTTAAAGTGGGAGAAGTAAATAATAATAAGTAATTTGAATCTAAATATCCTTAAAAATGACGTTTTTGGTCAATTGCTCAAAAACGTTCTTTTTAAAGACGTTTTATTGTCCTTTTCGTAATTTGCAAAACTTTATTGCTATGGATACAATTTTATTAAAGTTCTATACTCTATAGGTAATATTCTGTAAATAATATCAACATTGTGATCACAGGTTCCCTAGCATTAATTGTGTGCTGTTTACGTATATTCTAAATCAGCAAGGCACCCACAGCCACCCTAGCTACCATACTTCACAAAGGAGAGCATACTTGTCTATTCAATGAAGCATGGCTTCATATTCTCACTACGGAGGAAGAAGCTCAACCAGCCGGCAAAAGAAAGCATATTTTATAGTCTTCTGTGAACCCTTCCATAACATTTAGTACGTGAACACAGTACGTGAACATTTATATATATATGCAGGCCATTCTGCTACGTAGTAACGTAGAGCTGTAGCTGAGCCTACAAATAATTTATATAAGATCCCCACTGCTGCTGTATAGTAATGGAATCAAGACTTCTTGTGCATGCATATATGTTCCCTCTTTCTGATCATAACATAGCAGTACTTGTTGTTGTTGTTGTTGTTGGAGGAAGACAAAGCACCCCTCTGCTTGCCAATTACTCCCTCTCTCTCTCTCTCTCTCTCTCTCTCTCTCTCTCTCTCTCTTGCATTGAGCTGCTGCTTTCTCCAGGTATGAGCCATGAACTGTCAGCGTTACTGGTTTAGATTATGACATATGGCAAAGATGCTTCTATAGTCTATGCATAATATCAACTATGATATTCTTGAATATCTGTGAATCGACTGTCATGATGTGTTTGTTCTGTGGTAGTTTGGGTAATTTTTAGTTTCTACACCTTCTTGCTGCTTAATTCATGTGTTCTATGATCACATTTTGTGTTTTCGACAAAGTCTTACTAAGTTATTCTTGTGGTAACAATCCCTGTTATAATTTTGAATATATCTATGAAACCCAATACATAGTTCATGCAATATGCGCGTGCTTGATGTAGGCAAGAGAATGGTTAAATGGAATAAAATGACGCGAATATATATAACAAAAACTTGATGGATGATTAATTATTGGGCCATCAATCACTCAACCTAAATTGTTGAAGATGACTCACTAACTAGAGGATTCATCCACTCTTTATTAAGCAATTCATATATATGGTCAAGGCTATTACCAAAACCTTATCAAGAATACATAATAACACACTAGATTAACATAGAGGAGGAACCCATTGCCCATAGAATATATTCCACATGGCTGCCACGACACCACCTTATAATATCAACAGCGCCAGACGGAGGTTTGAGTTGTCTTAGTCGGAACTAATTAATTTTGGTTGTCACTTACCCTTTAGATATTTTTTGACTTGATGCCCAACTAAAAAGAGTATGGAGTCTGATGGTTGTTCTAAGCAAAACTATAGAAGGGGTTGCTCAAGTCCGAATTCTTGTCGGACCAAGGATAGATCTACTGGTTTGCTAGGATGGGCTCCAGCCCACCCAGCCAACCTAATTTATATATATATTTTTATATATGGTAAAGCCCTGCCAACTAAAGTCCTGTCTACACTCGAGACCACCATCCAATTTTTTTAGTTGAACTTACCAATTTCTAAATTTTCTATTTTTGACTTATATCAGATGAATAAATTCATTTATATACTTTTGCTTTATTAGATAGTACGCTTTCAAATGCATTTTCATGCCATGTTATGCTATAAGAGTATCACCCTTTTATCATCATAGTAGCTAGAGTAAGTTCATGATTTATGTACTATTTTTTATTTACGTAATCGTAATCATATTCTTACCTCAGATAAATTAATAAAGATGTCTAATATTGACTTATATCAGATGAGTAAGTTCATTTATAATCGTAATCACACTTTTATAGTGTTACCTGTTTTATGCATGTGCTATTATAAATTATCAAAGTTTTTTGTCACAAATCATCTTTGGTCAGATTTTATAATCCCACCCCTGGTGCACCTTGTGTGCGAAATGTTATTATTGCAATTTAATTGTCCAGGATTAGTAAGTATCCAGTCCTTGTTCAAAATGTTATACTAAGATTCATAGGATTGGTAAGTTATCCATAAGTTTCATTCACTAGTTTTAGGATTGGTAAGTCAAAATGTTATCCTTGAAATTTAATTATCCTCCATCCAGGATTCGGAGAAGTCATCCCCTTCATGTTCTCCCATTTTTGAGCTTCTTGCGCTGAATATGGTGATGTTAGTGTTATTGATATTTATAATATAAATATATATTATTTTGCAGAGATTTATAAGAGAACAAAGAAACTAAAAATTGTTACCGGCCTCCGGGGAAGTCGTGCACGAAGCACTGCCCTAAGAGTTGATCCGAGGTCTATGTGCAGACGTTTCTCGGAAGCTCCTAGTGGTAAAACCCCCTGACTACCGGTTTGTCTTCGTTGCACACAAATCGGAGAGAGAGATCGAACTTAGCTCTGCCCAGAACAAGAATTTGGAGAACAGAATATGATTTGAGAGAGAGAGAGAGAGGTTTCACGTAGAAGAATTTTTCTGTCTAAAAAATGGAGGAGGAGACCATTTAAATAGGCTGAAGCTTATACACAGCCACATACATGGTACTTAATGGCTCATAAATAGGCCATTAAGGAGCAAATAAAACGTGGAAAAAGGCTGTCAAAATAGCTGTTGCAAGGTTCAAAGAATCTGGACATGAGCCTCAACGTTCAAATTTGAATGAGCCAAATGAGTTCAAAAAATAAAGAGCAGCAAAAAAAATTTTGGATCCCAGCCCGAACCCGAAGAGTAAATTGGATCGGCATTCGGCGCCCGCAGGTGTGGGCATGTACCCGCACCCGTTACGCGCGCCGAACCGAACCGAACCGAGCCGCGCCGGGCAGCGGCGGCGCGCGTGTGGCCCAAGGGGTTCCCCACACAACATCTTTAAGAAAGCAATGAAGAGGAACTAATATATACATACAATGAGGGGTTGGCCCATCCGATGTGGGACTAAAGGAAAGAAGGAAGTTGAGATTTTGCTCAAGCAAAGCTAACAATCCCCCCCCCCCCCCCCCAAAGGTCAAGTTCCGAAATAGAAGTGACAAAGAAATTTAAAAAAAGAGTTTCTGGGCAGGTATATACTATGCATATATGAGATGGACTACAACCTTGAATCTCACTTAGTGACTATTGTCTTTGTCTGAAGAAGGGCTTGATGGACTATACCTTGAATCAGACTTCTTTTACCAGATTTAGAAAAATAGCACACATAGTACGCTAGAGGTTCTGGGTCCATCGGGTGGCACTTTTTGGTTGGCCATGCGCACTAATTCCAAATTCCTAAGAGTTGTCTGGGATCGTCCTTTCCCATAGTCGCGACCTTCACGACCTCTCATTAGGTAAGTCCTTAAGGGTTGGTGATATGTTTCAACCCCGCATATCAGCTTGGACCTATTAAGAGTTTTAAAAACTCATCCTAACCATATCACTCAAGATCACTGTCACCATAGGGATGGAAAATCATTGTACGCATGTACAGCCACTTGGGTAATATAGAATGAGATTTTAATCTTGGGCCAGTATTCCATAAAAGTCACCTAAGTCCAGTTTGTTCCTACCCATTGAACCGGCTTCTTGGGATCTTCAGTCAGACTCGGTTGGGTTGCCACTGCTGGTGACTTTACTTATGGGCTTAACCCCAACCCCCTCGATGATTCTAGGATCAAAGTCCTAGACAGATCCTTCGTCAAGTGGTCTACAGGATTCTTTTCTGACTTTATATAGTCAAGAACCATATATTTGCCCAATAGGCTCTTTATAGACTTGAAGCGCAGCTGCAGGTGCCTGTTCATCTTAGCATTCACAGAATCATGCTTTAGTAGTTCCAGAACAGATTTATTATCACAGTTTATAGAAATTGCAGGAACAGGATTAATAGAAACATGTATATACATAATAAGATTTCTTAGTCATTCGGCTTCTGTACATGTAGTATCCAAGGCTATTATTTCGGAGTCCATTGTACTCCTAGCTATGATAGTTTGTTTACATGAGCCCCAGGATATTGCAGCTCCTCCTAGAGTAAAAATATATCCAGTAGTAGATTTTACATCATGTGAGTCAGTTACCCAGTTTGTATCTGAATAACCTTCTATGATATCAGGGTGTCTATTATAGTGCAATATATAATCTAGAATACCCCTAAGATATCTAAATAATCTTTATAATGTTGGCCAATATAACTGATTTGGGTTACTAGTATATCTACTTAGTCTCCCAATAGCAAATGCAATATCAGGTCTGGTCCTATTTGATATATACATGAGAGAGCCTATCATCTGAGAATATCTGTGTTATTCCATAGGAGAACCCTCATTCTTCTTAAGAACAACACTACTATCATAAGGAGTAAAAGCAGGTTTCTTATCAAAATACTCAAATTTTCTTAGCATTTTCTCGATAGAGTGTGCTAAGGATAGAGTATAGCCCTCCTTGTACTTGGACAGTTGCATGCCTAGAATCAAGTTGGCTTCACCTAGATCTTTTATATCAAACTGGCTGGATAAGAAGTCCTTGGTATTAGTAATCAATTCTAGTGATGATCCAAAAATAAGGATGTCATCTACATACAAACATAAGATGACACAACTTTCATCTAAAATTTTGGAGAATATACATTTGTCATACTCATTTGGCACGAAACCATATTCTGAGATGACTATGTCAAATTTGTTGTGCTATTGTTTGGGAGCTTGCTTTAGGCCATAAAGAGATTTAACTAATCTGCAAACTTTCTTTTCTTGGCCTTTAGCAATGAAACCTTCAGGTTGCTCCATGTAGATTTCTTCCTCTAGGTCCCCATTTAGAAATACTGTCTTTACATCCATTTGATGGATTATCATATTATGAATGGATGCTAAGGCTAGAAGGGTTCTAATAGAGGTGATTCTAGCTACAGGAGAGTACGTATCAAAATAATCTAGTCCCTTTTTCTGGGTAAAACATTTGGCTACTAATCTAGCCTTGTATTTCTCTATGGTACCATCGGCTTTAAGTTTCTTTTTGAATATCCACTTACAACCTATGGGTTTAGTACCTAAAGATAGGTCTGCTAGAAACCAAGTATTATTCTCCATGATAGAGTTATACTCACTGTTAATGGCTTCTTTCCAGAAGGGGACATAAGAAGAAGATATTGCTTCTTCATAAGTTGAGGGATCACCCTCTATCAAAAAGGTGAAGAAACTTTCTCCTAAGTTCTTTTCAATTCTTTCTCTTTTACTCCTTCTAGGTTCTATATTTTTTTTGGTTTGTGAACTAGATATTTGAACATGAGAGCTAGTGGACGGAACAAGAGATGAGATGGAGGAAGAGAAGAAATTCTGTCTTTAAAGGGATATATATTCTCAAAGTAAACTGCATCTCTTGCTTCTATAATAGTATTGTTAGAGATTTTATTTACTTCTGAGTGAGTAACAAGAAATCTATTGTCATTTCTATCTAGGGCATATCCTATGAATACATCATCTACAGTCTTAGGTCCAATCTTCCTCTTTTTAGGTTCAGGAATTCCTACTTTAGCCAGGCATCCCCAAACTTTGAGATAATGGATCCTAGGAGCTCTACCTTTCCATAATTCATAGGGAGTCTTATCATTAGACTTACTAGGAATTCTATTAAGGATGTAACAGGTCGATAATAATGCTTCTCCCCATAAATTATCGGGAGCACCTGAGCTGAGGAGCATGGCATTCACCATGTCTAACAGGGTGCGATTTTTCCTTTCAGCAACTCCGTTGGACTGTGGTGAATATGGAGCAGTTATCTCATGGATTATTCCGTGTTCTTCACAGAAATTGTTCATATCATTTGATGTATATTCTCCACCGCGATCTAATCTAAGAATCTTAATCTTTTTCTCTAACTGGTTTTCAGCTTCAGATTTATAGACCTTAAATCTGTCTAGAACTTCATCTTTAGTTTTGAGAAGATATGTATAACAATACTTTGAATGATCATCTATAAAGGTAACAAAATATTTTCTACCACCTTGGACAAAATCCTATTTGAGTCACACACATCACTATGAACTAGCTCTAGAAGGTCAGAGTTCCTTTCTACATATTTGAAAGGTAGCCTATTATGTTTGGCTTGAACACAGATCTCACACTTATGTTTATCATCTATTGGAGTCTTAGGAATAAGATCTAAGTTCATCATCCTTCTTAGAGAACCTAGATTCACATGACCTAATCTACTGTGCCACACATTTGAAACAACAAAGGAAGGATCTGAAATTTTATTCACGGTACCCAAAATAAAAAGACCATCTCTTACAAATCTTTTTCCAATAAAAGAGTCATTCTTAGAAAATACTACTTTATTTGCTTCTATAACAATCTTGTACCCTGAAGCTACAAGAAGAGATCCACTAACTAAATTTTTTCTGATAGACGACACATGTAACACATCATGAAGAGTCAAAAAATTTCCTGATGTCATCTTTAGATCTATTCTTCCTCTTCCTATAATCTGTGCCGCTGAGCCATCTCATAGAGTTACACCTCCTCCACCTGATTCCTAATAGTTTGAAAAACAGGAGCGATCAAAAGAAATATGAACATTAGCTCCAGAATTCAACCACCAATCGTCAGAATGGTAGAAAATATTGACTAAGGGTTGATAGTTTACAGACCTAAAGGAACTAGGATAGCCGTTGAGAAGCAAGTTTTCTTCTGGTTTGGCTGGACGTTTTCCTTTGTAAGAGGTCTGGACTGCTTCCTTCTTCCTATGAAAACAGTTGGTGGCTAAATGGTTTGTTTTACCACACACAAAACAAAATCTCTTCTGATCCTGAGTCTGACCGAAGTTTCTTGGTTTATAGTGGTGATGGTTTTGGTGGTGAGGCTGAGGGTTATGCTTCTTCTTGAAGAGGTTCCTTTTGGGTTTGTGGTGATGATTAGGCTTGGGTTTGCCTTGAGATTCAACTAGGTTTACCTTAGCTTTAGACTCAGACTTAGGGTTAGACCTTAGCCTAATTTGTTCTTCTGTTCTAATTTTTTTAGTACTTGAGCAAAGGTAAGGTCACCTTGTGTATGTATAATATCTTTCTTGACATTAGACCAAGAAGGAGGGAGCTTGTCTACCAAACATGCTATTTTATACTCAGTAGAAAAGAAAGTACCTTTGGCTTGAATATGCCTAAGATATTCTTGAAATTCATGTATTTGGTCATTCATGGATTTATTATCTACCATAAAGTATCTGTTGAATGAGGAGAAATTGAATCTTTCGATTCCAGTATCATCACAACTATATTCATCTTCCAAAGCTTCCCAAAGTTCTTTAGTACTTTTATATTCAAAGAATATGTCATATAATGATTCAGACAAAGCACTTAGAATTCTATGGAAGCAGTAGTAGTCTATTTCCTTAGATGTTTTGGGTTTATAAGAGCTGATAGATTTGGACACTCCTACGTCAGACTCGGTGTCATCAGAATCATTTGTGTTAGGTGTGGAACCATCAATGGCTAAGATCAGCCCTAAAGTTGTGAGCCAAAACTTCATTTGACTCGGCCATCTCTTAAAGTAGGTCCCGTTGAACTTAACAGGTTTAGCAGTGAAAGTCTTATCCTTGCTAGTCATGATTGCTATTGAGAAAAATTGAAACTGAAAGATATGTATTTACTCAATAACAACGTCCAATGATTTAGAAAATAGTTCAAGTGATTTTTCTAATCAATCTTAAAAAATTTAGTCTATCAAGTGTAGATTAACTTGGGTTAGCTGTAGGAACCGGTTTTCAGCTAGCGGTGGTCCGAAGACAATTAAATACCATGTCGCTTAGGGCTATTTATACCCGGTTGACAGAAGGACCCTTTCTGCTTGTTCCCAAATTGATCTTTACTTTTAGAATTCAGACTCAAAGAGATTTGCAATTATAATTAACTATTATTGTCTTAAGGTTGTTTCAAATAAACAATATTATAGTTAACAATAAGTAAATGTAGAGCTAATAATAATAATGAATACCAATGATGGTATATATATATATATATATATATATATATATATATATATATATATATATTAAGCAAGATTTTATGTGCTACAAATTCTAAATTATAGTAGCAAATAAGAATTTTGTATATGAAACAGAATATTCGTTTGTTTTGTTTTCTTTATGGAACAGAAGTATATGGTAGCCAACGAATATATGGTAGCAAATTAATTGGTTGCAATTGAAAAAATTAATTATACGCTGCAGTAATTAAGCAAAAGAATTTGTTCTAGCAACTAATGAGTGGTGCTAATCGACAAAACAAATGAGTAGTGCTAAGTAACAAAAGAGTAGTGTTAAGTAACAAAGAGTAGTGTTACTTAGATTGCCAGTTTTATAGGTAACAATCAGTGAGAAAGTTTTATAAGTAACAGAATTGCCATAGTAATTTTCTTTTGCTACAATACTAATAAAAATGTTTGGCTACAGCGCTAACAATTAACAAAATAAAACCGGTTACTAATAAAAATGTTTGGCTACAGCATTAGCCTCTCAGGATACAACGGTTCTTCTCCTCCGGTAGCAGCACTTCACATCGCAGAAAGTGACAAAACAATGTAGGTAGTCTCTCTTTCTTGGGCTTAATCGAATGTATCAGTGAGTTATTGAATTATTTTTATTGATTTAATCAAACACTCATATGACTCTTTTATAATTAAACGATGAAAAGACACAAAGAGTTAATGGCACAATGATCGAAAATGACACATCCTATCAAAAAGACACAACTATTAAAATATTTATTAAATAATTATTTCCAACAGGTGATTCTTGGTGTCTTGGTGAGCATCTTCAACTATTAACCAGAATTTAGAAGATTTCCATAGCATTGAACTTTACTAGAAATCTAGATTTCATGGTGTCCGTTCTCCCATACTTGTCAATTTATCTTATACCTATCAGTTTTCTCAACTTCATAATATATGTGGATCTTGCAGAATAAAGCAACAGTCAGTTGAAATTCTTCCAGAATTATGTTGGTGTCGCATTTGCGGAACGAGATCACTCTTTACTTGAGGTTTTAACTTTAATACAGCTCCAACTAGTTTCTATGTACACTATTGTACTTCTCATTAACTTACAAGAGTTTACTCTTTCCCATTATTAATCAAACAGTTTGAGAAGGCCAAGGAAATGGAGGAAGTCATGTCATAGAGATTAATTGATGCTGAAACAAGTAATATTTCTGTGAAATCAAACCCAACTTTTTCCATATTTTCAAAAGAATAATTAGTAGTTTCTACCGAATATGAGTAACATCTTGAATATCCTAATCCATTGCCTGTATCGTGGTGGCTTGAATCTTATCACTTGATTCTTTTTTAGAAGGATGTATTGACACAAGACAACGGTATAAACTGATATGGATAATTAGTAAGTTTTAGTTGGATTATGTGGTATATTCTTCATTAACATTATTTTAAATATTAGCATATATATGACATGATCAATATTAAAATTTATGAATGCACATGGAAACCTCTACAATGGGATCAAATATGTATTCTTGGCACGTATAGGAGTCTTCTACTCTCTTTTTTTAGAACATTTTATGTTCAGCCAATGATAAACTAAAATTTTGATTCCGTTCTTGTGTCAGACTTATCCCTGGACCAGCCTAGAGTATCGACGTCCATGCCACCACATTCCAACAACATATTAATTAACAATGTGGGCAATATGATGTCCTCTAGTTCTTGGGAGCGACATAACCTTTTTTTTCAAATATAGGCCCCTCGATCGTGTCTTTTTGTAGAGTTAAAGTTGTTGGGATAAATTCTTAGCGGAAACCAATTATTCACCCTTGCCGACTGGCCAACGAGCAATGAAGAATCGAAAGATAAATATTCATCACAATTCATACACAAGCAAAATGTAAACCCTAAATTTTAATGTGGAAATACAGATCAGAAGAGTTAGTTATAACACGAGACAATATAGATATCAACTATAAAAGATGTTCCACTATATATGTGAAAAAGTGATAGGAGATAATATTATAGGGTATTGTATTCATCATGATATTAAATATATATACATCAACATATCAACTTGGGACTTAAGTCACATGGTTAATTACCATAAATATAATTTAATATAATTTAATCTCAATACCCCAATCACCATATATAGCAAGCCAATCACCATATATAACTAATCACCATAAATGCAATTTAATGATACAATTTAATTTCAATACCTTCCCTCAAGTTGGAGCATGCAAGTCACAAATGTCCAACTTACACAAAGAAACTCAAATTACCATTTGTCCAAAGCTTTGGTAAAAATATCTGTCAATTGCCTATCTGTTGGCTTATGAGATGGGCGAATAACTCCAGCAAGAATATCATCCCTCAAAAAATGATAATCCACCTCAATGTGTTTTGTGCGTTCATGGAAAATTGGGTTCTGCGCAAGATGTAAAACAGATTGAGTATCACAAAACAAATTCATAGCACACGAATGTTGCACCCCCAAACTGCCAAGCAACCCCTTGAGCCACTTAACCTCACACGTGACTGCCGCCATCGCACGGTACTCCGCTTTGGCCAAAGAACGGGACACCGTCACCTGTTTCTTCGTCTTCCAAGAGATGGATGAATTATCAGAAAAAACCAACCAACTAGACAAAGAGCATCGTGTGATGGGACAACTCGCCCAATCAGAATCACACCACCCCCGGAGCCGCAAATCATAATTAGAGGAAAGAAGAATGCCTTGATCGGGACAACCCTTAAGATATCTAAAAACCCTCAAAGCCGCATCTCAATGATCACGTCGGGGCTCATGCATAAACTACGACAAGATGTGATCAACATAAGCTAAATCCGGCCGAGTAAACGAAAGATAAACCAGCCGTCCCACAAGTCGTCGATATACTTTTCCATCAGACAAAAGTGGACTTGTAGAGCGTGCTAGTTGATGATATTGTTCTATGAAAAAGCTTGCGGGTTTCGCCCCCAACAATCATATCCCAGAGATAATGTCAAGTGTATATTTTCGTTGACACAGAAAAATACCTTTCGTACTTCGAGCTACCTCAACACCAAGAATAAACTTCAACGTCCCAAGGTCCTTCATGTGAAAGCATGTACTCAAATAATTCTTAAAGGCAATATGAGCAGCAGAATTATTGCCAGAGAGAATCAAATCGTCGACATACACAAGAACATTTATATGTACATCGCCCTTATGAAGAGTAAAAAGCGAATAGTCAGAGTAATATTAGCAAAATTCGTACTCCCGCAAAGAAGATGCCAACTTCGCAAACCAACAACGAGACGCATGTTTAAGTCCATAAAGAGATTTTCGAAGCCGACATACTTGACCAGGGTGTTTGGTTTGGATACCAGGTGGTAGTTTCATCAGAAATGCAACACCAATATATCGTAAAGTAAATCTCTTTCTAACGACGAATCCATGCTCAATATACACTTCTTCGGTAAGGTCTCTATGTCGGAAGGCATTGTGAACATCCATCTGATGTAGTTCTAAATTCTTTTTTGCAGCTACAGCTAGAAAGGCTCGAACAGTAACCATTTTTGCATCCGGAGCAAAAGTATCACTGTAATCAATTCTTTCAACCTGATGATTTTCAAAAACCACCAAACAGGCTTCAAGCCGCTCAACACTCCCATTAGAGTTATACTTTATCTTGTACACCCACCGGCTCCGCAGAGCATGTTTTTCAGCCGGACGCATCTCCATGGTCTAGGTACCACTATTCTCCAACTCCCGTATCTCCTACTACATAGCTTCTCACCACCCTGCATCTTTAACCGTATCTTTAAAGGATGTCGGTTCTATACCTGCAGTTACAGTTGTAAGAAAATTCATGTGTCCCAGAGAAAATTGGTCACAATTCAAAAAATGTGATATAGGATAAGCAGTACCTGAGGAGTGATTGGACGTAGTGGAAAGTTGGGAGGGAGGACTATGAGACAACTTTCATATTATTTTTGTAACAAAGTCACGGAGCTTCACAGACGGAATCTTGGTATGCATGCCACGCCCCAGTGTACCCTCACCATTCGACACCACCACCGCCGCATCATCCTCTGCTGTCACAACCGCCACGGCTTCCTACGCCACAACGGCCTCTATTGCTGCATCTTCCACGGCTGCCTCGGGCTCAGCCCCGCTGTCCTCCATGGCGGCCTCAGCCTCCACGACGGCCATCCCATCCATATGAGGTAGATCAAACCCCAAAGCAATATCGCCCAAGACAAGGGGCGTCGGGTCAGGAGGAGCCATATCACCACGATCATCTTCAACAGAATAGGGAAACTCATTCTCATAAAATTTAACATCTTGAGAGACATAAAAATTACCAGTAACTAGATCATACAATTTTTAACCCTTCTTGCCATGGGGGTATCCCACAAAAATACACTTTGACTGCGAGGAGCAAACTTATACATCTTAGCTTTTTGGTTGTGGGCAAAATATTGACAACCAAAAATACGTAATTCATCATAAGGAGGAGTACCAAATAATATTTCATATGGCATTTTAAACCAAGAAGGCTCGAAGGAGTTCGATTGATCAAATAACCAGCCGCCAAAATACACTCACCCCAAAAAGAAATTGGCAAATTTCTCTGAAAACGTAAAGCACGTTCCACATTCAAAATATGTCTTTGTTTTCGTTCGACCCTCCCATTCTGCTGAGGTGTACCTACACAAGATGTTTGAAATAAAATACCATTCTGTGCAAAGTAGTCGCGCAGACAATTAAACTCAGTAACATTATCACTTCGCACAATGCGAACTTTGGAATTAAATTGCCGCTCAATCATAGAAAAAAAATGACGAGAATATCTTGTATACTTCAGTCTTATCAATCAACAAAAACACCAAAACAACATTAGAAAAATTATCCACAATCGTCAAAAAATATCGAGCTCCACACAAAGAAGACGTAGGATACGGCCCCAAAGATCACAATGTATCAAATCAAAAATTGCAACAGCCTGAGAGTCACTGACAGGAAAGATTCCTCGAGTTTGGGCAAACTTCACATGCCTCATTCACTGAACTACTATAGCTACTAACAACAGGAAGTGAGTTTACTACTTTATCAGAATGATCGCCCAAGTCGCTGATGCCAAATGTCCAAGAAAGTTGTCACAGTCACTGCCAAGGCACGAGTCTTCGGTACAATATGAAAGTAGTAGAGTTCGTCCCGCCGTTCACCGACGCCAATCAGGGTCCTCAAACTGGGTTCCTGTATCACGCACAAATATTTAGTGAATTGTACAACACAATTTATTTCATCAATAAGATGGGCCACAACAATTAAATTGTAATGTAATTGAGGTATGAATAGAACATTCGTGAGAAGCACGCCTAGTGCAAGAGCAATACGCCCGAAGCACGAGGCAACCACAGTCCCTCCGTCTGGGAGTCCAACTGGACACTCCTCCATTGTCGTTACCCCCGACAATAAATCCAAATTTCCCGTAACATGATTCGTAGCGCCTATATCAATAATCCAAGGTGCAATGAACTTACCCACCATACGATCCTCCGGAGATTTGGCCGAATTATCAAACTTAGAAATAAATTGTTGGCATTGGTCCGAAGTCAATTCCGGCACACTGCCGTCGCCTGCACCATCATCTGCCATCTACGGTTGTACAGCAACGAAGCCACGTCCTGCCACCGTCGCACGCACTTTCGTACCCCTTTCACATCCACCACCAGCCGCATGTCCACTAAATCGGACATTGAGCGAATCCCATAATGGTTTCGCCTCATCAAAGTAGGGTATTGTCTTCTTCACCGAAGCGTCTATAGTATGCAATATCCACTGCACAAGCATCGATTGGACGCAATACCAATCCTCCAATTGATCATTCTCTGAAGGTTTATTGATAGACCCATCAACAAATCCAAATTTCGGTCGAGCCAGTAGAGAAAGCCGAATAGATCTCGATCATTCCTTATAATTCTTCCCACGAAACACCACTTTCGTAATTGTATTACCCGGATTGTCATTAGAACCAAGGTAATATGGGAATGTGGGATCGATCCGCGATGCTGCCGGCTATAAGTCCCGTCGTCGCCGCCGTCGCTCGTCATGTCGCCGTCGCCGCTCGACATACCGCCACCGCCGCCGCTCGAAGAAAACGTGCCATAGCCGTCAGACTCTGATACCATGTGAAGAAGTGATAGGAAATAATATTCTAGGTATTTCATTCATCATGATATTACATATATATACATTAACATATTAAATTGGGGCATAAGTCACATGGCCAATCACCATAAATATAATGTAATACAATTTAATATCAATACTCCAATCACCATATATAGTCAGCTAATCACTATATATAGTTAATAACCATAAATATAATTTAATGATACAATTTAATTCCAATACTATCGGATATGTAAATTAACCACTTTTGATAGAAGAGTTGTAATTGAATTATTTACATTAATATCCACCCAACTCCTACTAAAGATCGAATGGCCGAGTTACTCTAAGAGTGGCTTCTCCTTGATGAGTGATTCTCGACAATTTGGATTGGATGATTCTCCAATTACCCATTAATTTCCTTGTCATTTAAATCTATAGATTTAATTCCTTAATAAATATCATGTCACTCTTAATTTTTTTTTTTTTTTTTTTTTGTCTACTCAAAAATGTTTCATGTCTGCGAAACTTTTAACAATATTATTGTTCACACTAAGCTTGGTTTGTTATATATCTCAATCATGGATTAGACTCTAATCATTCAGTAATTTTCTTTCGTATTTTCTCCTGTATTAAATTTTTACGTAAAAATTATTGTATTTGTAATTATAGTATTGTATTATATTTATTTTTTATGAGTTGTTGAACTATAAGAACATCCACAACAGGAGAAATTTTAAGAGCTACATTTTAACTTTAGTTAAATTTTGTAGCACATGGCTACAGTGAACACTTGTGTATACTTTAAAATTACTAGAAAGCTACGAAATATTTCAGATTTAAAGTGTCTTAGCTTCTCTATGTTAATTGATGGGCCCACCAATAACCGAACATGAAAGAGAAATAAAAATATTACCAATAGAGAAGAAAAATAAAGAGAAAAATGGAGGAGGAAAAAGAGGAGGTTAATTTGGATTGTACCATTGTGTGCTAATATTATGTGGGCACTCCAAAAATAATAATTTACACAATTTTTAATAATTTAAAATATGTGTATGGAATGTCTCCACCATGGATGCTCTAATGTGGAGTGTTCAATCTTAAATTAAGGTGAAAAAAAGTAACTTTCTTTAAGAGAAAGTTAGGATGTTATGATTTTAGATCGGAATGCAAAGACTATTGTGCTCTTCCGGGATCAAATCTGCTTGGAGACTAAGGGGTGTTCATTTTCATAATTTTAAAGTGTTCAACACTATATATGCTAGTATTTTAAAGTGTAAATATTGTTCATTTTCATAACTTTCGAATGTAGAAAGTTAGGATGTTATGATTCTAGATTTAGAAATATAGATGCTCATTTTATAGAATAGTAAGACTTAATTGGAGTTATATGATAATTTTAACCCACTCATAGAAATTATAACTTGGGTCTTATAATTTCTACATTCGAAAAGTAGATACTCATTTTGTATAATAGTGATACTCAATTTGGAATCCCAATTTCTAGATTCCAAATTTTATATTTTTTTTTACCACATTAATTTTTGACCACGACCAAAGATTATTTTACCATTTTCTACTTTTCTCATAGAGATCCAACTCATTTTAAATTTACTTTTGTGTTATAAATTTGGACCTCAAAATATATTTTTGAGCTCCATCAACTAATGATGCTCTAAAAAAAACTATGGAAGACAACACATCGTACACTTCAAATTAGACTACTCTAGTCTTGTTTGGCTGTTGCAAAGCAATAAACACTGAATATTTGCTGGTCCAATTCCTAGATTTACAAGCAATGCATATGCAAAATTATAATCATCAAATAAGGAGTAGGAAAATATATAATTTTCGTCAAATACTGGTTCAATTCCAAGGAAATACAAGCAATGCTTGTTTTCCACATTCTAGAAACTAGTCAAACAACAAATGGACTATGGAAGATTTCTTATCATCGAAATTAATCAACATGAAACAAATACCTTAATTGCTTGATGATATACCACGACACAATGACCAATTAGGACACATAATACAAGTGCAGTTTTTCTTCTTCTTCTAATGTGTCATCAGAAACATGTTAAAGAATATTTAATCTTCCTCAACCTTCATCTTTATTATATTTATATATTTGAGTCTCGATTTTTAATATGTCGAATATCAAATAGGTTATACACAAAGTTTTATTAATTATACACCCATGCATTACAAAGTTCAAATTAATTATACCAGAGCCTATTAATGATGTAAGTTTCTCATGGACTAAAAATACCCTTCAACATTCATCCATTCATTTATTTAGTATATCCAAGGCATTGAGAAATACATAGAGGATTAGATTTGGTTCATTTGAATTATGAACGGGGAGACTGAAACTTTTGGGGGGGAAAAAAATTAAATGCAGAGATTTTATCCTGAAAGGAGTAGTCTTTTTGGCAATTGCCACAACTTAATTGGCTATTACATCTAATGTTGTCTAATGATAACAAAATTACCATCAAAGAGATCTTATATTATCTCTGTTCCAGTAAACGTTGTTGAGTTTTAAGGACATTCGACAAAATAATTATCATGCTGAAACCACTGATAAAAGCAGAGTGGAGTGTATTTGCATACTTCCAATGCACGAACATAAGCATATATTGGAAAAAAAATGACTCGCCTTCTGAATGATTTATATCCTACAACCATTCGAGGAGTATAGGCCTATCACGTGGCCGACCCTTCTTCGACCAAGATAAGTAAATTTATGCTTTGGCGTGACTGTCTAGGTCACCCTGGTCAATATTTGATGTATCGTATCCTCAGTTTTACATAGGCATCACCTTAGCCGTAGGATCTCGCGTATTCTAGTACCTTTGACAAGCATGTTCATTGGAAAAATTAAATAACAGACCCTCCACTGCAAAAATAAATTTGGATCCTCCTTTTCTATAACGGATTCAACCAAGCATGATGTTGGTTGATGCATCGACTTGCTGGTTATATGTATGCTAAGCGTTTTTCACTCAGAATACTTCATTTGCTAAACTCCTGACACCAACAATTAAGATGTGGGTTCATCACCTAAATTATCCAATTAAGTCCATAAGACTTAATAATGGTAGATAATTCTCATTAAAAACTTTTGATGATTATTGCATGTTGCTTGGGATTGGAGTTGAACATCGACTTCTCCATGTTCATACCTATAATGGCCTAGCAAAAGCATTCATTAAGCGTCTTCAATCGATCGTAAGGACTTTGGTGATGCAGACCAAACTTCCTTCATGAGGTGGATCAAAGATGGTAGAACACAAACCAATAGCATAACTTCAAGCGAGACCCGAAAGTACACTCTCTACTATAACCCAAGTTGTCGTTGAGACACAGAGCTTCTGGCAAACAAGTTAGCACTCTAGGAACTCAATTCCAGCAAATCACAAAACCAATAGAAAAGTTGCCTCACCAGAAACTCGCAAGAGTCTCTCTTCAAGTGATGCACAACTCCTATGAAGCACACCTCCAAGAACAGGTTACAAACTGACTACCAAGAAAAGGAAACTACTAAAAAGTGTTCTTCTCTTTACGTTTGCAGACGCTACAATGAGATAGAACCGACCAAAGAGAACAAGAAGAAAGATCAGAAAAGAACTCCTGCTGGGGTGATTAAAACCATCGGTGCTCAAAGCAAGATTCGTCCTATCCGTGATCTGCTCCCAGAAACTAGCAAGTTCTCGAAGAATTTCTGGAATGCTAGCATCATCTCTCTCCTGGACTCACACGATCTCCTGGACTCCTTTTGCGGCGCAGCATCCTCTCTCCAAATCTCTCTCTCTCTCTCTCTCTCTCTCTCTCTCTCTCTCTCAAATTCTATGTCTTCCTTTAAAGGAGCAACAAAATAGAGTATTTATAGAGAAACATGGCCACGTAGTCGATTACAAAGAGATAAGAACAAAATTAATTCAAATCCCGCAAATCGGATCTGAATTAAAGATGCAATCTTTCCATAACCGAATCTGAATTTGATTTCAGTGCAACAGTGCATCAGCACAATAGTGCATCAGTGCAGCGGCCCCGCGGTGCATAGTTGTGCATGGCCAAATATGCGCCCGCGCAGCGCTCGCTTGGCACCCTGATCAACACCAGCGCATGCAACCATGCTAGCAACTCGCGCATAACCGAGCGCATCAAATATGCACAAATGCCATGCGCCGATGCTGATGTGCTAAGTGCAAAGTGCGCCAACAAAGTGACACTTTGCGCCCTTGAGTCCGAGTCCGACTTCGAGTCCGAGTCGCTAAGCCCCCTTTGGGGCTTAGCTCCTATGGAATAAATTCCAAGAGCATGACAAAAAGCTTAAAATCTTTCATGAAAGAATTAATCATTTTTCCTCCAAATTAAAACATCCCCACATGGCACCCATGTGCCTCACCACACCCCATGTGCACACATGAACATAAGCAAAGCATTATATTAAGATACTTACTTTGTGGTGTAGCCAATATGGAAATATCTTTCATAGTCCAAAGGCAAAAATACCAACAATCTCCCACATATCTCAATATATGGGTTAAGCGTTTCTCACAGTGACTGCCCATCATGGATTAGGATATATGATGCTCCGACTTAATCTTCTCGCATGAGTCAAATAACAGTATGATTTAAGAATGGACTAAGCCTTGAATTCTACACCATAACTGTAATTCTTTCCACTCACACAATGACATCAGTTGTCTTTCCAGTTGCACATTAAAGACCTTATGCATGTCTGATTTCAGTGTATGTATTTTGGGCGTCTACAAGTTTTTTCTCAAGAGACGGCCTGTATCTCTTTCCATACACTCTAGGTATTTTGAAGAGTTCTTGGCATGAAGCCTTGCGCTTCCTTGCGGTGCTACGCCGCTATGACATGGCCTAAAGTCGAGGTCCACTCCCTCACATGGTGTCATCCTCTATAGCATGAGGTCTCAGCCTCTATGTATTGCGGAACTACCAGCATGAAGCCTTGCGCTTCCTTGCGGTGTTACGCCGCTGTGACATGGCTCGCGTAGTCGAGGATTTATATCTTTTACCTCTGTGGTATCACACCACTGAAATATGAGGTCACAGACATCTTTGTAGTGCTTCCTACCACTGTTCATTCTACAGCATTAGGCTACCTGCCTATGTGAGATGCTATGCCACTGTGACATGGCCCGAAGCCGAGGTTTGCTCCCTCGTGTGGTGTCACGCCACTGTAGCATGAGATACACCTCGCTTGTAGTGCTGAAACTTCCATACTTCCTGTAAAGCATACCGGACATTCACTCTACCCGAGAACTCATTAAGGTGTCAAAGCCATCCTTCCACAGAAAATATTTTGTTCAAGAATTTTTTTTGACCACAGTGGTTCCGGGTAGGTATCCCACAATGTCCCTGGGTACTACCTACTGTACCTGATATTCTCCTAGTCAATGATCATTCTTTAAACCAAAAGCTAGATGCCAAGTTGATTTCTCTTTGAACTAATAGAATAAAACTTTATGGTAGAATTACAAAAACACAATATTAGAATGTCTTCAAGCCCATTTTGATTGTTGTGTCTACGACCAACTGGTGCTTGAGACCTTTGGTGAACGGATCCGCCAGGTTCTCCTGGTTCTGAACATCAATCACGGCAATAACTCCAGTCTTTATTAGGGAACTTGTTCTCCCATAAAACTTTCTTTCGTGTAAGGTGATCTCTGAACATTGTGGAATTAATTACGAGGGAACTTGTTCTCCCATAATGGACGTTATTATGTTCCTTTACTTATCAATTTGATAGTTTTTTCAAAAAATGAACATGTAAATTATAGATGTGGTTACAATATATATATACATATATATATATATATATATATATATATATATATATATATATATATATATATATATATATATATATATATATATAAAGGTTCATGAATGATTTAATCTAATTTAAATAGTTTTAGACCAAGGAATATGCTCTTAATCAGATTGAGGTGTTCACTTTGCGGATTAAAGTAATCTAGGAAGATGTGGTATAACCTTCTAAGTGAATATTTTATCAGTTGGGAATACTTGTATATCAAGAAATCACACTCTGTATTTGTGATTGTCGTAATCTATGTCGATGGCAGAAATCTCATCGGGACTTTGAACGAGCTTGAGAAAACTGCTTCGTGCCTGAAATCTAAATTTGAGATGAAGATATTAGAAATTTTTTATTTTTACTAGTTCCGTAGATTGGGCATTGTACCAACAGTATTTTGTTCTGCCAATCGAATTACACCCAAAAGGTGTTACATTGCTTTAATAAGGATAAAGTGAAACTTTTAAGTGCACCCATAATAGTTTGTACTCTAGATGCTAAACAGAACTCATTTCATCCTAAGAAAGACAATGAAGAGGTATTAGAAAATGATGTTCCATATCTAAGTGCTATTGGTGCATTATTATAATTAGTTATGCATACTAGACGATGTTGGAGTGGGTGAGGTTCCCAACCTATGTGGAGAATACCTCGGAGTGCGACGAGCGCCATCCGTGTGTCGAAAAAGCTCAAAAAGTACATCGAGCGTCGTGTAATAGAACATTTATGGTAAGCAAATATTATATTGGATTTCCATCTTTGACTTTAATTATATATTTATGATTGGATCTTTCATATATTAACTTTCCATATAATTGGATTTCCAATTTATGGTAAGCTAATTTATGATTTGATTTCTATTATATATATGATTGAATGTAATTGGATTTCATGTATATATTTTCATATGGAAACCTTAATTCATGTAAGGGTTTATATAAAGGCTCATGCAATATACAACAACATGAGAAAAAATAAGAGAGAAAAAATGTGGCAATAGTGCCATTGCAACTTTGGCACTATGCCACAATAGAAGTTATGAACTATGCCACAATAAAAGTCTAAATGATAAAAGTGTCACCATCACAAAACATAAGTATGTATCACCGTCACAAACATAAGTATCACAGAACTAGGCCACAAATACACAGAGATATGTATGTATCACCGTCATAAACATAAGTATCACACAAGTAGGCCACAAAAAAAGTCTAAATAAATTTTATTTAATTTTCAATCATCATCTAAAAACTCATTTTGTTCGTATTCCTCCTCCTCCTCCTTCTCCTCCTCCTCATCTTTCTCTTCATCTTCACTTTCATCTACTTCGTCATCGTCTTCTGATACTTCTACCTCTTCTACTTGATGAAATATGTCATGAGTAACTTTCGTTGAGTCCACATCTATAATATTTACAAAAAGAGGTAGGTCGTCTGTAAACCCCATCACCAAAAATAGATATTTTGTGTGTATTTTATATTATTATATTTATTATAGATATTAAATTTCTTTAGAGTATTCTCTTAGTTAATTAGAAAATAAATTTCTTGATATATTTACTTATATAAATATTTATTTAGAATTATTTTAGGTTATTTTAGATTTTTGGAGATTTTTCTAGAATATTTGGTAATTAAAACTTATGAAACATAAATTTCTAGGACTTATATGATTTACTATACTACCATACTTGCATGTTGTTCCTACCAAATATTTATTTTTGTTTAAAATATTTAATTATATTTTTCTATAATTTATTTAGAATTTTAAGAATTTTATTAAAATTTTAAAATTATTTAGGATTTATTTGGATATATATATAGTCTTAATATTAGATAGATGCTAATTTAGTGTTAATAGATATTAATAAGATTTTATAAATTATTTGTATTATCTTTAATTATATTTAAGATTATAAATTATTGAGATAAATTCAAACTCTATTTTAAATTAATTCAAATCCTGAACCTACTAGGAAAGCAACTTTATGCATATCCTATCCTTATTTAAATTTATCATAATCCTATCTAAATTAACCAATCCTAGTCGTATTTAATTAAGTAGTGTCCACCATTATAAATACCTCATCCTTCATATTTTTCTTCCCCAAATTCCTCTCTTTTTCGTCCAAAAATAGTCAAAATTCGTCATAAATTCAGCCTCATTTTCTACTAGTTATGACGAATTAAAAAGACGATATCTCCTAGCGGACTCCAAACGCGCTTCAGTTTTTTTTGTTAGAACTATATAAAGTTTAGTTTTCTAAATATATAAATTATTTTAATAATTTTAGAATCTATTTTTCCAGAATATTCTGAAGGTGCCAGGTGTCCGAAATCAGACGCGTTTCCGTATTTTCGAGATTTCGGGAGATCCCGAATTCAGAATTACGAACCGTTTGAAGTTTCAAAAAGTTGACATGATGAACTTAAATAAAATCATATTTTCAGAATTTAACATGTAAATTTAATCTACTGTAAAATTTGTGCAACGTAGACTTAAATAGAAAACCACTAAAAACTGTCATCTGTGCGCCCTTGTGGCCATAACTCTTTACCGACTTGTGATTTTATGAAATTACTGATTCCAGTGTTCATGTAGCATTAAAATATATAGGATTTCACACACAAATCCAGGATTTGAGTCGGTTGACTTTTTGGCAACGGATTGCCTCGATTTGTGTGCCACGGATCACAAATCCTTAAAGTTGACTTTCTTTGGACCAAAATTAGAGCTTAACAATAAAATCAGATTATAATAAAATTAAAATACTAATTTAGGTTATTTTGTTCATAGTTAAAATAGATTAAAATAACAAAAACTATTCACCCACTTTTGTAACCTAACTTGTTTAATTTATGTGACGGGTAGATCGGACGACGCCTTGAGTTGGGACTTCATCCTTTTCACACCAGGCAAGATACCTTGCCAAATTGCTTACAGTATTTTGCATGCTTAGTATATTTCTGTATATTTACTTCATTTCTGTTTATTCATTGCATGTGTAGTTACTTTCAGTCATTACTATATATTAGATATGTTGACATACACTTGACACCTAGTATCATGAAAGGACAATCATTAGGCGTATGGGCTTTTAACCACTCTGGTAAATCGTAGTATATAGTTCACACTACGGACGTGTGTCGCGCTGGTCGCTACCCCCGAGGTATGTCGATTTCTGTAGAGTCGTGCTGGTCGCTACCCCCGAGGTATGACGATTTCTGATGTCCCCTGACGGGTGTGTGAGTTGTGAGGTTTAGATCGAGTAGCCTACCCTTGCCCATACGTCAAAAAATTGTCCTCATTTGCATTCATATAGATTGTCTTGTACAGCGTACTTATATATTTACAAACATTATGCATGTTCACTGTATTCAAATTGGCATGCTTCTATGTATCTTATTACGTCCCTCTGAGGACCTGGTCCCTTTCCAGGTATAGATGTTCATGACTATTCGCAGGAGCACGGATCAGGACTTACTACTTATCTTTTTCGAGGAGGTCATACCTTCTGAGCATCAGTAATTATCTCTAGCGATGGATCGCTTCGCTGATACACTTCTATCATCATCTTATTTATATTGTAGATTTACCCTTCTCTCTCATTTTAGTATTGATATAGTTATTGGTAGTGGATTTGTCTCCATCCGACAATTAATTTTGGATTATTCAGACTCATTATTCTAGTTTAGTTATTTCTTTTTTGTGACTTTTTGTGTGGATGAGATTTAGTATATCTGTGACTTATGACTATATATATACCACATGTGAGTTTATATTCATATTACAGCGTACGTGTGTATTATGGTATCCATATATTGGAGTTGCCATATATATACGGCTAGCATGCTTACGTGTTCCTAGTCCTACGTATTTTGGGACTGGGACGTGACATATTTTTGTGGTGGCCCATGCAGGTCGAGAGCATATTGTCTCGGTTACGTCACTGTACCGAGCAAGCCTGCGCATAGGATTAGAATATAGTATCTCATCCACTTATTTATCACTCCCTTGATTTTATTTCGTATTCTCATTTAATTGCTTGCATTGCATCTTGCTTGATCCCTTCTCAACGTCAATCTCCTATCGTGCTTGATAGGGGTTAGGAAGATGACTTATACTAGGTATATACACTCTAGTATTCAATAACACTATTAGTTAATTTTTTGTAAGTTTGGTAGTATGCCTCATAATCTAGTATCACATAGTCCTTCTGACCAATTAATGAAATATAAATGAATGACACCAACTATAGGCTTGCATAAGAAGATAGTGTTTATCTAGACTATAGAACTTTAGTGTTTATCTAGACTGCAGAACTTAGAGGCTCATACACCCATTTGGTTGACTTTAGACTTAGACAAGAAATTAGTATGGCAATTGTAGAGGCACAACACCGATCTTCTTGGTGAACTTATTCTGTACCTTCCTCTATCATAATCAAGCGTACTTATATTTTTACTACCTCAACTTATGCTGCTATTATAGCCTAGTTTTGCAAGCTTATTCTTTTATTAAGCTTTTTCATGATATATGTATTATTGGGGGCCCACACTAATACATTGTCTAAATCAGAATCGGTGTATTATGGTCTGATCAACCGTAGTGCACTTGGTTCGATCTTTGTATCACTACCTTACGTGGATTGAGATATAGTTGACTCAACTTGTTAGACAAATATAATTATCCTCTAGACTAGTCAGAGCATATCATGTCAAGTACATAATTGTTCTGATGTGAACATGAGAATAGGAATTTACCAAAATAAGGTTTCAATCAACAACTGCCTTGGCAACTCCCTTTCGAATTCTCTAATCCCTTTGAATCCCGTACTTGTATTCTATCACGTCCTTCTTGAACTCTTTATTGTTGTTCACCATCTTCCCCTATTTTGGAAAGACGAACGTTCGTGCTTAGTATAAGTTGATACACGGATAGTACCAGATATACCCCATAGGTCAAGCACTCATGATGACAAATAAGAAGTGCGGGCACAGAAAGTCGTAGATACATGTACGACCTTAGCTATATGTGTCAGTTCATACTCATGACTCCCTTTATGACACGAGATCTTAGGTGCATAGTAGACGTAGAATTATATAGGTGTTGGTTTAGCAGTTATGAGGATATACTGATATTTTACCCAGATGGCATACACGCGATGCTAATAGATGACGCGAGTAGCAGTAGTAGTATTCTTTTTCTATCACATCTCGCCCCCTTGGGTGGCTCATCTTCTCTTCTCTATCGATTCATTATCTCGTGCTCAATTCTCCCTATCGTAGTTACGTCTTTTTTGTGCCAACATGAATTGTTGGTCTACTTCGATCTCATCCTTAGTTTTGTTAGTTAAAACGTAAATTTTTTAGTAGATGATTAATAACTAAAGGATGAGTTCTTAATAATAATCCTTATATATATGACCTATAGCAATATTTGTATCCTCTTATTATTTTAAAAACCAAGTATAGCATCCCTTAGGCTAATAGGAATTTGTTAGACTATTTGAACTAGTTTATACTTTTAATAGTTTTATAAGTTAGTCAAGACTTTAACTGTTGCCCAAAAACTTAGACTATGCCTAGGAAAGAATTGAAGGCACTTGTTATGAACTGATAACTATGACAAATCGCTGGCAAAATAACGACAGGTGCAGCTAGACCGTTGTAGTAAAGTAGTCGAAGTATTTGCAGACATATTGGTCAGGTGGCATGACCGTATTAGACTACGATACTTGACAGTTACAAAAAAAATCATGGTTGTGAGATTCAAGACAAGTACCCCAAGATTCTCGACCCAATAAATATATTCGTTTTACAACCTAGACAATAGCCTCAAGAGACTGTGACTACTAGTAGAACTTTTGTAAGTTGGGTAGTGTAGACGAGTTAGAGGATAATAGGATAGTGTATGGACAATAAATAAGAAGTGTTAGAATGACAGACCATGATTTTTAGGAAGCACTGCTAGATAGCTATGTAATGTAATAGCTATAGTGATTATTATGAATATGTATTAGTGTCAATTTCGAGGACAAAATTTACATGACAGAAAAAAAATACATAGTGATTATTAGGAAGCACTGCTATAGTGATTATTATGATACCTTGATTTTATTTCGCATTCTCATTTGATTGCTTGCATTGCATCTTGCTTGATCCCTTCTCAACGTCAATCTCCTCTCGTGCTTGATAGGGGTTAGGAAGATGACTTGTACTAGGTATATACACTCTTGTATTCAATAACACTATTAGTTAAATTTTTGTAAGTTTTGTAGTATGCCTCATAATCTAGTATCACATAGTCCTTCTGACCAATTAATGAAATATAAATGAATGACACCAACTATAGGCTTGCATAAGAAGATAGTGTTTATCTGGACTATAGAACTTTAGTATTTATCTAGACTGTAGAACTTAGAGGCTCATACACCCATTTGGTTGACTTTAGACTTAGACAAGAAATTAGTATGACAATTATAGAGGCATAACACCGATCTTCTTGGTGAACTTAGATTATTATGTACCTTCCTCCATCATAATCAAATGTACTTATATTTTTACTACCTCGACTTATGCTGCTATTATAGTCTAATTTTGCAAGCTTATTATTTTACCCAGATGGCATACACGCGATGCTAATAGATGACGCGAGTAGCAGTAGTAGTATTCTATTTCTATCACCATCTTGCCCCCTTGGGTGGCTCATCTTCTCTTCTCTATCGATTCATTATCTCGTGCTTAATTCTCCCTATCGTAGTTACGTCTTTTTCGTGCCAACATGAATTGTTGGTCTACTTCGATCCCATTCTTAGTTTTGTTAGTTAAAACGTAAATGGTTTAGTAGATGATTAATAACTAAAGGATGAGTTCTTAATAATAACCCTTATGTATATGATCTATAGCAATATCTGTATCCTCTTATTATTTTAAAAACCATGTATAACATCCATTAGGCTAATAGGAATTTGTTAGACTGTTTGAACTAGTTTATACTTTTAATAGTTTTATAAGTTAGTCAAGACTTTAACTGTTGTCCAAAAACTTAGACTATGCCTAGGAAAGAATTAAAGGCACTTGTTATGAACTGACAACTATGACAAATCACTGGAAAGTAGCGACAGCTGCAACTAGACCATTGTAGTAAAGTAGTCAAAGTATTTGCAGACATATTGGTCAGGTGGCATGGCAGTATTAGATTACGATACTTGACGGTTACAAAGAAAAATCATGGTTGTGAGATTCAAGACAAGTACCCCAAGATTCTTGACCCAATAAATATATTCGTCTTACAATCTAGACAATAGCCTCAAGAGACTATGACTACTAGTAGAAATTTTGTAAGTTGGGAAGTGTAGACGAGTTAGAGGATAATAGGATAGTATATGGACAATAAATGAGAAGTGTTAGAATGACAGACCATAATTTTTAGGAAGCACTGCTAGATAGCTATGTAATGTAATAGCTATAGTGATTATTATGAATATGGGTTAGTGTCAATTTCGAGGACAAAATTTTTGTAAGTTGGGCAGATTGTAAACCCCCTCACCAAAAATAGATATTTTGTGTGTATTTTATATTATTATATTTATTATAGATATTAAATTTCTTTAGAGTATTCTCTTAGTTAATTAGAAAATAAATTTCTTTATATATTTACTTATATAAATATTTATTTAGAATTATTTTAGGTTATTTTAGATTTTTAGAGATTTTCCTAGAATTTTTGGTAAATAAAACTTAGGAAACATAAATTTCTAGGACTTCTATGATTTACTATACTACCATACTTGCATGTTGTTCCTACCAAATATTTATTTTAGTTAAAATATTTAATTATATTTTTCTGTAATTTATATAGTGGTCTACAGGATTCTTTTCTGACTTTATATAGTCAAGAACCATATATTTGCCCAATAGGCTCTTTATAGACTTGAAGCGCAGCTGCAGGTGCCTGTTCATCTTAGCATTCACAGAATCATGCTTTAGTAGTTCCAGAACAGATTTATTATCACAGTTTATAGAAATTGCAGGAACAGGATTAATAGAAACATGTATATACATAATAAGATTTCTTAGTCATTCGGCTTCTGTACATGTAGTATCCAAGGCTATTATTTCGGAGTCCATTGTACTCCTAGCTATGATAGTTTGTTTACATGAGCCCCAGGATATTGCAGCTCCTCCTAGAGTAAAAATATATCCAGTAGTAGATTTTACATCATGTGAGTCAGTTACCCAGTTTGTATCTGAATAACCTTCTATGATATCAGGGTGTCTATTATAGTGCAATATATAATCTAGAATACCCCTAAGATATCTAAATAATCTTTATAATATTGGCCAATATAACTGATTTGGGTTACTAGTATATCTACTTAGTCTCCCAATAGCAAATGCAATATCAGGTCTGGTCCTATTTGATATATACATGAGAGAGCCTATCATCTGAGAATATCTGTGTTATTCCATAGGAGAACCCTCATTCTTCTTAAGAACAACACTACTATCATAAGGAGTAAAAGCAGGTTTCTTATCAAAATACTCAAATTTTCTTAGCATTTTCTCGATAGAGTGTGCTAAGGATAGAGTATAGCCCTCCTTGTACTTGGACAGTTGCATGCCTAGAATCAAGTTGGCTTCACCTAGATCTTTTATATCAAACTGGCTGGATAAGAAGTCCTTGGTATTAGTAATCAATTCTAGTGATGATCCAAAAATAAGGATGTCATCTACATACAAACATAAGATGACACAACTTTCATCTAAAATTTTGGAGAATATACATTTGTCATACTCATTTGGCACGAAACCATATTCTGAGATGACTATGTCAAATTTGTTGTGCTATTGTTTGGGAGCTTGCTTTAGGCCATAAAGAGATTTAACTAATCTGCAAACTTTCTTTTCTTGGCCTTTAGCAATGAAACCTTCAGGTTGCTCCATGTAGATTTCTTCCTCTAGGTCCCCATTTAGAAATACTGTCTTTACATCCATTTGATGGATTATCATATTATGAATGGATGCTAAGGCTAGAAGGGTTCTAATAGAGATGATTCTAGCTACAGGAGAGTACGTATCAAAATAATCTAGTCCCTTTTTCTGGGTAAAACATTTTGCTACTAATCTAGCCTTGTATTTCTCTATGGTACCATCGGCTCTAAGTTTCTTTTTGAATATCCACTTACAACCTATGGGTTTAGTACCTAAAGATAGGTCTGCTAGAAACCAAGTATTATTCTCCATGATAGAGTTATACTCACTGTTAATGGCTTCTTTCCAGAAGGGGACATAAGAAGAAGATATTGCTTCTTCATAAGTTGAGGGATCACCCTCTATCAAAAAGGTGAAGAAACTTTCTCCTAAGTTCTTTTCAATTCTTTCTCTTTTACTCCTTCTAGGTTCTATATTTTTTTTGGTTTGTGAACTAGATATTTGAACATGAGAGCTAGTGGACGGAACAAGAGATGAGATGGAGGAAGAGAAGAAATTCTGTCTTTAAAGGGATATATATTCTCAAAGTAAACTGCATCTCTTGCTTCTATAATAGTATTGTTAGAGATTTTATTTACTTCTGAGTGAGTAACAAGAAATCTATTGTCATTTCTATCTAGGGCATATCCTATGAATACATCATCTACAGTCTTAGGTCCAATCTTCCTCTTTTTAGGTTCAGGAATTCCTACTTTAGCCAGGCATCCCCAAACTTTGAGATAATGGATCCTAGGAGCTCTACCTTTCCATAATTCATAGGGAGTCTTATTATTAGACTTACTAGGAATTCTATTAAGGATGTAACAGGTCGATAATAATGCTTCTCCCCATAAATTATCGGGAGCACCTGAGCTGAGGAGCATGACATTCACTATGTCTAACAGGGTGCAATTTTTCCTTTCAGCAACTCCGTTGGACTGTGGTGAATATGGAGCAGTTATCTCATGGATTATTCCGTGTTCTTCACAGAAATTGTTCATATCATTTGATGTATATTCTCCACCGCGATCTAATCTAAGAATCTTAATCTTTTTCTCTAACTGGTTTTCAGCTTCAGATTTATAGACCTTAAATCTGTCTAGAACTTCATCTTTAGTTTTGAGAAGATATGTATAACAATACTTTGAATGATCATCTATAAAGGTAACAAAATATTTTCTACCACCTTAGACAAAATCCTATTTGAGTCACACACATCACTATGAACTAGCTCTAGAAGGTCAGAGTTCCTTTCTACATATTTGAAAGGTAGCCTATTATGTTTGGCTTGAACACAGATCTCACACTTATGTTTATCATCTATTGGAGTCTTAGGAATAAGATCTAAGTTCATCATCCTTCTTAGAGAACCTAGATTCACATGACCTAATCTACTGTGCCACACATTTGAAACAACAAAGGAAGGATCTGAAATTTTATTCACGGTACCCAAAATAAAAAGACCATCTCTTACAAATCTTTTTCCAATAAAAGAGTCATTCTTAGAAAATACTACTTTATTTGCTTCTATAACAATCTTGTACCCTGAAGCTACAAGAAGAGATCCACTAACTAAATTTTTTCTGATAGACGACACATGTAACACATCATGAAGAGTCAAAAAATTTCCTGATGTCATCTTTAGATCTATTCTTCCTCTTCCTATAATCTGTGCCGCTGAGCCATCTCATAGAGTTACACCTCCTCCACCTGATTCCTAATAGTTTGAAAAACAGGAGCGATCAAAAGAAATATGAACATTAGCTCCAGAATTCAACCACCAATCGTCAGAATGGTAGAAAATATTGACTAAGGGTTGATAGTTTACAGACCTAAAGGAACTAGGATAGCCGTTGAGAAGCAAGTTTTCTTCTGGTTTGGCTGGACGTTTTCCTTTGTAAGAGGTCTGGACTGCTTCCTTCTGCCTATGAAAACAGTTGGTGGCTAAATGGTTTGTTTTACCACACACAAAACAAAATCTCTTCTGATCCTGAGTCTGACCGAAGTTTCTTGGTTTATAGTGGTGATGGTTTTGGTGGTGAGGCTGAGGGTTATGCTTCTTCTTGAAGAGGTTCCTTTTGGGTTTGTGGTGATGATTAGGCTTGGGTTTGCCTTGAGATTCAACTAGGTTTACCTTAGCTTTAGACTCAGACTTAGGGTTAGACCTTAGCCTAATTTGTTCTTCTGTTCTAATTTTTTTAGTACTTGAGCAAAGGTAAGGTCACCTTGTGTATGTATAATATCTTTCTTGACATTAGACCAAGAAGGAGGGAGCTTGTCTACCAAACATGCTATTTTATACTCAGTAGAAAAGAAAGTACCTTTGGCTTGAATATGCCTAAGATATTCTTGAAATTCATGTATTTGGTCATTCATGGATTTATTATCTACCATAAAGTATCTGTTGAATGAGGAGAAATTGAATCTTTCGATTCCAGTATCATCACAACTATATTCATCTTCCAAAGCTTCCCAAAGTTCTTTAGTACTTTTATATTCAAAGAATATGTCATATAATGATTCAGACAAAGCACTTAGAATTCTATGGAAGCAGTAGTAGTCTATTTCCTTAGATGTTTTGGGTTTATAAGAGCTGATAGATTTGGACACTCCTACGTCAGACTCGGTGTCATCAGAATCATTTGTGTTAGGTGTGGAACCATCAATGGCTAAGATCAGCCCTAAAGTTGTGAGCCAAAACTTCATTTGACTCGGCCATCTCTTAAAGTAGGTCCCGTTGAACTTAACAGGTTTAGCAGTGAAAGTCTTATCCTTGCTAGTCATGATTGCTATTGAGAAAAATTGAAACTGAAAGATATGTATTTACTCAATAACAACGTCCAATGATTTAGAAAATAGTTCAAGTGATTTTTCTAATCAATCTTAAAAAATTTAGTCTATCAAGTGTAGATTAACTTGGGTTAGCTGTAGGAACCGGTTTTCAGCTAGCGGTGGTCCGAAGACAATTAAATACCATGTCGCTTAGGGCTATTTATATCCGGTTGACAGAAGGACCCTTTCTGCTTGTTCCCAAATTGATCTTTACTTTTAGAATTCAGACTCAAAGAGATTTGCAATTATAATTAACTATTATTGTCTTAAGGTTGTTTCAAATAAACAATATTATAGTTAACAATAAGTAAATGTAGAGCTAATAATAATAATGAATACCAATGATGGTATATATATATATATATATATATATATATATATATATATATATATATATATATTAAGCAAGATTTTATGTGCTACAAATTCTAAATTATAGTAGCAAATAAGAATTTTGTATATGAAACAGAATATTCGTTTGTTTTGTTTTCTTTATGGAACAGAAGTATATGGTAGCCAACGAATATATGGTAGCAAATTAATTGGTTGCAATTGAAAAAATTAATTATACGCTGCAGTAATTAAGCAAAAGAATTTGTTCTAGCAACTAATGAGTGGTGCTAATCGACAAAACAAATGAGTAGTGCTAAGTAACAAAAGAGTAGTGTTAAGTAACAAAGAGTAGTGTTACTTAGATTGCCAGTTTTATAGGTAACAATCAGTGAGAAAGTTTTATAAGTAACAGAATTGCCATAGTAATTTTCTTTTGCTACAATACTAATAAAAATGTTTGGCTACAGCGCTAACAATTAACAAAATAAAACCGGTTACTAATAAAAATGTTTGGCTACAGCGTTAGCCTCTCAGGATACAACGGTTCTTCTCCTCCGGTAGCAGCACTTCACATCGCAGAAAGTGACAAAACAATGTAGGTAGTCTCTCTTTCTTGGGCTTAATCGAATGTATCAGTGAGTTATTGAATTATTTTTATTGATTTAATCAAACACTCATATGACTCTTTTATAATTAAACGATGAAGAGACACAAAGAGTTAATGGCACAATGATCGAAAATGACACATCCTATCAAAAAGACACAACTATTAAAATATTTATTAAATAATTATTTCCAACAGGTGATTCTTGGTGTCTTGGTGAGCATCTTCAACTATTAACCAGAATTTAGAAGATTTCCATAGCATTGAACTTTACTAGAAATCTAGATTTCATGGTGTCCGTTCTCCCATACTTGTCAATTTATCTTATACCTATCAGTTTTCTCAACTTCATAATATATGTGGATCTTGCAGAATAAAGCAACAGTCAGTTGAAATTCTTCCAGAATTATGTTGGTGTCGCATTTGCGGAACGAGATCACTATTTACTTGAGGTTTTAACTTTAATACAGCTCCAACTAGTTTCTATGTGCACTATTGTACTTCTCATTAACTTACAAGAGTTTACTCTTTCCCATTATTAATCAAACAGTTTGAGAAGGCCAAGGAAATGGAGGAAGTCATGTCATAGAGATTAATTGATGCTGAAACAAGTAATATTTCTGTGAAATCAAACCCAACTTTTTCCATATTTTCAAAAGAATAATTAGTAGTTTCTACCGAATATGAGTAACATCTTGAATATCCTAATCCATTGCCTGTATCGTGGTGGCTTGAATCTTATCACTTGATTCTTTTTTAGAAGGATGTATTGACACAAGACAACGGTATAAACTGATATGGATAATTAGTAAGTTTTAGTTGGATTATGTGGTATATTCTTCATTAACATTATTTTAAATATTAGCATATATATGACATGATCAATATTAAAATTTATGAATGCACATGGAAACCTCTACAATGGGATCAAATATGTATTCTTGGCACGTATAGGAGTCTTCTACTCTCTTTTTTTAGAACATTTTATGTTCAGCCAATGATAAACTAAAATTTTGATTCCGTTCTTGTGTCAGACTTATCCCTGGACCAGCCTAGAGTATCGACGTCCATGCCACCACATTCCAACAACATATTAATTAACAATGTGGGCAATATGATGTCCTCTAGTTCTTGGGAGCGACATAACCTTTTTTTTCAAATATAGGCCCCTCGATCGTGTCTTTTTGTAGAGTTAAAGTTGTTGGGATAAATTCTTAGCGGAAACCAATTATTCACCCTTGCCGACTGGCCAACGAGCAATGAAGAATCGAAAGATAAATATTCATCACAATTCATACACAAGCAAAATGTAAACCCTAAATTTTAATGTGGAAATACAGATCAGAAGAGTTAGTTATAACACGAGACAATATAGATATCAACTATAAAAGATGTTCCACTATATATGTGAAAAAGTGATAGGAGATAATATTATAGGGTATTGTATTCATCATGATATTAAATATATATACATCAACATATCAACTTGGGACTTAAGTCACATGGTTAATTACCATAAATATAATTTAATATAATTTAATCTCAATACCCCAATCACCATATATAGCAAGCCAATCACCATATATAACTAATCACCATAAATGCAATTTAATGATACAATTTAATTCCAATACCTTCCCTCAAGTTGGAGCATGCAAGTCACAAATGTCCAACTTACACAAAGAAACTCAAATTACCATTTGTCCAAAGCTTTGGTAAAAATATCTGTCAATTGCCTATCTGTTGGCTTATGAGATGGGCGAATAACTCCAGCAAGAATATCATCCCTCAAAAAATGATAATCCACCTCAATGTGTTTTGTGCGTTCATGGAAAATTGGGTTCTGCGCAAGATGTAAAACAGATTGAGTATCACAAAACAAATTCATAGCACACGAATGTTGCACCCCCAAACTGCCAAGCAACCCCTTGAGCCACTTAACCTCACACGTGACTGCCGCCATCGCACGGTACTCCGCTTTGGCCAAAGAACGGGACACCGTCACCTGTTTCTTCGTCTTCCAAGAGATGGATGAATTATCAGAAAAAACCAACCAACTAGACAAAGAGCATCGTGTGATGGGACAACTCGCCCAATCAGAATCACACCACCCCCGGAGCCGCAAATCATAATTAGAGGAAAGAAGAATGCCTTGATCGGGACAACCCTTAAGATATCTAAAAACCCTCAAAGCCGCATCTCAATGATCACGTCGGGGCTCATGCATAAACTACGACAAGATGTGATCAACATAAGCTAAATCCGGCCGAGTAAACGAAAGATAAACCAGCCGTCCCACAAGTCGTCGATATACTTTTCCATCAGACAAAAGTGGACTTGTAGAGCGTGCTAGTTGATGATATTGTTCCATGGAAAAGCTTGCGGGTTTCGCCCCCAACAATCATATCCCAGAGATAATGTCAAGTGTATATTTTCGTTGACACAGAAAAATACCTTTCGTACTTCGAGCTACCTCAACACCAAGAATAAACTTCAACGTCCCAAGGTCCTTCATGTGAAAGCATGTACTCAAATAATTCTTAAAGGCAATATGAGCAGCAGAATTATTGCCAGAGAGAATCAAATCGTCGACATACACAAGAACATTTATATGTACATCGCCCTTATGAAGAGTAAAAAGCGAATAGTCAGAGTAATATTAGCAAAATTCGTACTCCCGCAAAGAAGATGCCAACTTCGCAAACCAACAACGAGACGCATGTTTAAGTCCATAAAGAGATTTTCGAAGCCGACATACTTGACCAGGGTGTTTGGTTTGGATACCAGGTGGTAGTTTCATCAGAAATGCAACACCAATATATCGTAAAGTAAATCTCTTTCTAACGACGAATCCATGCTCAATATACACTTCTTCGGTAAGGTCTCTATGTCGGAAGGCATTGTGAACATCCATCTGATGTAGTTCTAAATTCTTTTTTGCAGCTACAGCTAGAAAGGCTCGAACAGTAACCATTTTTGCATCCGGAGCAAAAGTATCACTGTAATCAATTCTTTCAACCTGGTGATTTTCAAAAACCACCAAACAGGCTTCAAGCCGCTCAACACTCCCATCAGAGTTATACTTTATCTTGTACACCCACCGGCTCCGCAGAGCATGTTTTTCAGCCGGACGCATCTCCATGGTCTAGGTACCACTATTCTCCAACTCCCGTATCTCCTACTACATAGCTTCTCACCACCCTGCATCTTTAACCGTATCTTTAAAGGATGTCGGTTCTATACCTGCAGTTACAGTTGTAAGAAAATTCATGTGTCCCAGAGAAAATTGGTCACAATTCAAAAAATGTGATATAGGATAAGCAGTACCTGAGGAGTGATTGGACGTAGTGGAAAGTTGGGAGGGAGGACTATGAGACAACTTTCATATTATTTTTGTAACAAAGTCACGGAGCTTCATAGACGGAATCTTGGTATGCATGCCACGCCCCAGTGTACCCTCACCATTCGACACCACCACCGCCGCATCATCCTCTGCTGTCACAACCGCCACGGCTTCCTACGCCACAACGGCCTCTATTGCTGCATCTTCCACGGCTGCCTCGGGCTCAGCCCCGCTGTCCTCCATGGCGGCCTCAGCCTCCACGACGGCCATCCCATCCATATGAGGTAGATCAAACCCCAAAGCAATATCGCCCAAGACAAGGGGCGTCGGGTCAGGAGGAGCCATATCACCACGATCATCTTCAACAGAATAGGGAAACTCATTCTCATAAAATTTAACATCTTGAGAGACATAAAAATTACCAGTAACTAGATCATACAATTTTTAACCCTTCTTGCCATGGGGGTATCCCACAAAAATACACTTTGACTGCGAGGAGCAAACTTATACATCTTAGCTTTTTGGTTGTGGGCAAAATATTGACAACCAAAAATACGTAATTCATCATAAGGAGGAGTACCAAATAATATTTCATATGGCATTTTAAACCAAGAAGGCTCGAAGGAGTTCGATTGATCAAATAACCAGCCGCCAAAATACACTCACCCCAAAAAGAAATTGGCAAATTTCTCTGAAAACGTAAAGCACGTTCCACATTCAAAATATGTCTTTGTTTTCGTTCGACCCTCCCATTCTGCTGAGGTGTACCTACACAAGATGTTTGAAATAAAATACCATTCTGTGCAAAGTAGTCGCGCAGACAATTAAACTCAGTAACATTATCACTTCGCACAATGCGAACTTTGGAATTAAATTGCCGCTCAATCATAGAAAAAAAATGACGAGAATATCTTGTATACTTCAGTCTTATCAATCAACAAAAACACCAAAACAACATTAGAAAAATTATCCACAATCGTCAAAAAATATCGAGCTCCACACAAAGAAGACGTAGGATACGGCTCCAAAGATCACAATGTATCAAATCAAAAATTGCAACAGCCTGAGAGTCACTGACAGGAAAGATTCCTCGAGTTTGGGCAAACTTCACATGCCTCATTCACTGAACTACTATAGCTACTAACAACAGGAAGTGAGTTTACTACTTTATCAGAATGATCGCCCAAGTCGCTGATGCCAAATGTCCAAGAAAGTTGTCACAGTCACTGCCAAGGCACGAGTCTTCGGTACAATATGAAAGTAGTAGAGTTCGTCCCGCCGTTCACCGACGCCAATCAGGGTCCTCAAACTGGGTTCCTGTATCACGCACAAATATTTAGTGAATTGTACAACACAATTTATTTCATCAATAAGATGGGCCACAACAATTAAATTGTAATGTAATTGAGGTATGAATAGAACATTCGTGAGAAGCACGCCTAGTGCAAGAGCAATACGCCCGAAGCACGAGGCAACCACAGTCCCTCCGTCTGGGAGTCCAACTGGACACTCCTCCATTGTCGTTACCCCCGACAATAAATCCAAATTTCCCGTAACATGATTCGTAGTGCCTATATCAATAATCCAAGGTGCAATGAACTTACCCACCATACGATCCTCCGGAGATTTGGCCGAATTATCAAACTTAGAAATAAATTGTTGGCATTGGTCCGAAGTCAATTCCGGCACACTGCCGTCGCCTGCACCATCATCTGCCATCTACGGTTGTACAGCAACGAAGCCACGTCCTGCCACCGTCGCACGCACTTTCGTACCCCTTTCACATCCACCACCAGCCGCATGTCCACTAAATCGGACATTGAGCGAATCCCATAATGGTTTCGCCTCATCAAAGTAGGGTATTGTCTTCTTCACCGAAGCGTCTATAGTATGCAATATCCACTGCACAAGCATCGATTGGACGCAATACCAATCCTCCAATTGATCATTCTCTGAAGGTTTATTGATAGACCCATCAACAAATCCAAATTTCGGTCGAGCCAGTAGAGAAAGCCGAATAGATCTCGATCATTCCTTATAATTCTTCCCACGAAACACCACTTTCGTAATTGTATTACCCGGATTGTCATTAGAACCAAGGTAATATGGGAATGTGGGATCGATCCGCGATGCTGCCGGCTATAAGTCCCGTCGTCGCCGCCGTCGCTCGTCATGTCGCCGTCGCCGCTCGACATACCGCCACCGCCGCCGCTCGAAGAAAACGTGCCATAGCCGTCAGACTCTGATACCATGTGAAGAAGTGATAGGAAATAATATTCTAGGTATTTCATTCATCATGATATTACATATATATACATTAACATATTAAATTGGGGCATAAGTCACATGGCCAATCACCATAAATATAATGTAATACAATTTAATATCAATACTCCAATCACCATATATAGTCAGCTAATCACTATATATAGTTAATAACCATAAATATAATTTAATGATACAATTTAATTCCAATACTATCGGATATGTAAATTAACCACTTTTGATAGAAGAGTTGTAATTGAATTATTTACATTAATATCCACCCAACTCCTACTAAAGATCGAATGGCCGAGTTACTCTAAGAGTGGCTTCTCCTTGATGAGTGATTCTCGACAATTTGGATTGGATGATTCTCCAATTACCCATTAATTTCCTTGTCATTTAAATCTATAGATTTAATTCCTTAATAAATATCATGTCACTCTTAATTTTTTTTTTTTTTTTTTTTGTCTACTCAAAAATGTTTCATGTCTGCGAAACTTTTAACAATATTATTGTTCACACTAAGCTTGGTTTGTTATATATCTCAATCATGGATTAGACTCTAATCATTCAGTAATTTTCTTTCGTATTTTCTCCTGTATTAAATTTTTACGTAAAAATTATTGTATTTGTAATTATAGTATTGTATTATATTTATTTTTTATGAGTTGTTGAACTATAAGAACATCCACAACAGGAGAAATTTTAAGAGCTACATTTTAACTTTAGTTAAATTTTGTAGCACATGGCTACAGTGAACACTTGTGTATACTTTAAAATTACTAGAAAGCTACGAAATATTTCAGATTTAAAGTGTCTTAGCTTCTCTATGTTAATTGATGGGCCCACCAATAACCGAACATGAAAGAGAAATAAAAATATTACCAATAGAGAAGAAAAATAAAGAGAAAAATGGAGGAGGAAAAAGAGGAGGTTAATTTGGATTGTACCATTGTGTGCTAATATTATGTGGGCACTCCAAAAATAATAATTTACACAATTTTTAATAATTTAAAATATGTGTATGGAATGTCTCCACCATGGATGCTCTAATGTGGAGTGTTCAATCTTAAATTAAGGTGAAAAAAAGTAACTTTCTTTAAGAGAAAGTTAGGATGTTATGATTTTAGATCGGAATGCAAAGACTATTGTGCTCTTCCGGGATCAAATCTGCTTGGAGACTAAGGGGTGTTCATTTTCATAATTTTAAAGTGTTCAACACTATATATGCTAGTATTTTAAAGTGTAAATATTGTTCATTTTCATAACTTTCGAATGTAGAAAGTTAGGATGTTATGATTCTAGATTTAGAAATATAGATGCTCATTTTATAGAATAGTAAGACTTAATTGGAGTTATATGATAATTTTAACCCACTCATAGAAATTATAACTTGGGTCTTATAATTTCTACATTCGAAAAGTAGATACTCATTTTGTATAATAGTGATACTCAATTTGGAATCCCAATTTCTAGATTCCAAATTTTATATTTTTTTTTACCACATTAATTTTTGACCACGACCAAAGATTATTTTACCATTTTCTACTTTTCTCATAGAGATCCAACTCATTTTAAATTTACTTTTGTGTTATAAATTTGGACCTCAAAATATATTTTTGAGCTCCATCAACTAATGATGCTCTAAAAAAAACTATGGAAGACAACACATCGTACACTTCAAATTAGACTACTCTAGTCTTGTTTGGCTGTTGCAAAGCAATAAACACTGAATATTTGCTGGTCCAATTCCTAGATTTACAAGCAATGCATATGCAAAATTATAATCATCAAATAAGGAGTAGGAAAATATATAATTTTCGTCAAATACTGGTTCAATTCCAAGGAAATACAAGCAATGCTTGTTTTCCACATTCTAGAAACTAGTCAAACAACAAATGGACTATGGAAGATTTCTTATCATCGAAATTAATCAACATGAAACAAATACCTTAATTGCTTGATGATATACCACGACACAATGACCAATTAGGACACATAATACAAGTGCAGTTTTTCTTCTTCTTCTAATGTGTCATCAGAAACATGTTAAAGAATATTTAATCTTCCTCAACCTTCATCTTTATTATATTTATATATTTGAGTCTCGATTTTTAATATGTCGAATATCAAATAGGTTATACACAAAGTTTTATTAATTATACACCCATGCATTACAAAGTTCAAATTAATTATACCAGAGCCTATTAATGATGTAAGTTTCTCATGGACTAAAAATACCCTTCAACATTCATCCATTCATTTATTTAGTATATCCAAGGCATTGAGAAATACATAGAGGATTAGATTTGGTTCATTTGAATTATGAACGGGGAGACTGAAACTTTTGGGGGGGGAAAAAATTAAATGCAGAGATTTTATCCTGAAAGGAGTAGTCTTTTTGGCAATTGCCACAACTTAATTGGCTATTACATCTAATGTTGTCTAATGATAACAAAATTACCATCAAAGAGATCTTATATTATCTCTGTTCCAGTAAACGTTGTTGAGTTTTAAGGACATTCGACAAAATAATTATCATGCTGAAACCACTGATAAAAGCAGAGTGGAGTGTATTTGCATACTTCCAATGCACGAACATAAGCATATATTGGAAAAAAAAATGACTCGCCTTCTGAATGATTTATATCCTACAACCATTCGAGGAGTATAGGCCTATCACGTGACCGACCCTTCTTCGACCAAGATAAGTAAATTTATGCTTTGGCGTGACTGTCTAGGTCACCCTGGTCAATATTTGATGTATCGTATCCTCAGTTTTACATAGGCATCACCTTAGCCGTAGGATCTCGCGTATTCTAGTACCTTTGACAAGCATGTTCATTGGAAAAATTAAATAACAGACCCTCCACTGCAAAAATAAATTTGGATCCTCCTTTTCTATAACGGATTCAACCAAGCATGATGTTGGTTGATGCATCGACTTGCTGGTTATATGTATGCTAAGCGTTTTTCACTCAGAATACTTCATTTGCTAAACTCCTGACACCAACAATTAAGATGTGGGTTCATCACCTAAATTATCCAATTAAGTCCATAAGACTTAATAATGGTAGATAATTCTCATTAAAAACTTTTGATGATTATTGCATGTTGCTTGGGATTGGAGTTGAACATCGACTTCTCCATGTTCATACCTATAATGGCCTAGCAAAAGCATTCATTAAGCGTCTTCAATCGATCGTAAGGACTTTGGTGATGCAGACCAAACTTCCTTCATGAGGTGGATCAAAGATGGTAGAACACAAACCAATAGCATAACTTCAAGCGAGACCCGAAAGTACACTCTCTACTAGAACCCAAGTTGTCGTTGAGACACAGAGCTTCTGGCAAACAAGTTAGCACTCTAGGAACTCAATTCCAGCAAATCACAAAACCAATAGAAAAGTTGCCTCACCAGAAACTCGCAAGAGTCTCTCTTCAAGTGATGCACAACTCCTATGAAGCACACCTCCAAGAACAGGTTACAAACTGACTACCAAGAAAAGAAAACTACTAAAAAGTGTTCTTCTCTTTACGTTCGCAGACGCTACAATGAGATAGAACCGACCAAAGAGAACAAGAAGAAAGATCAGAAAAGAACTCCTGCTGGGGTGATTAAAACCATCGGTGCTCAAAGCAAGATTCGTCCTATCCGTGATCTGCTCCCAGAAACTAGCAAGTTCTCGAAGAATTTCTGGAATGCTAGCATCATCTCTCTCCTGGACTCACACGATCTCCTGGACTCCTTTTGCGGCGCAGCATCCTCTCTCCAAATCTCTCTCTCTCTCTCTCTCTCTCTCTCTCTCTCTCAAATTCTATGTCTTCCTTTAAAGGAGCAACGAAATAGAGTATTTATAGAGAAACATGGCCACGTAGTCGATTACAAAGAGATAAGAACAAAATTAATTCAAATCCCGCAAATCGGATCTGAATTAAAGATGCAATCTTTCCATAACCGAATCTGAATTTGATTTCAGTGCAACAGTGCATCAGCACAATAGTGCATCAGTGCAGCGGCCCCGCGGTGCATAGTTGTGCATGGCCAAACATGCGCCCGCGCAGCGCTCGCTTGGCACCCTGATCAACACCAGCACATGCAACCATGCTAGCAACTCGCGCATAACCGAGCGCATCAAATATGCACAAATGCCATGCGCCGATGCTGATGTGCTAAGTGCAAAGTGCGCCAACAAAGTGACACTTTGCGCCCTTGAGTCCGAGTCCGACTTCGAGTCCGAGTCGCTAAGCCCCCTTTGGGGCTTAGCTCCTATGGAATAAATTCCAAGAGCATGACAAAAAGCTTAAAATCTTTCATGAAAGAATTAATCATTTTTCCTCCAAATTAAAACACCCCCACATGGCACCCATGTGCCTCACCACACCCCATGTGCACACATGAACATAAGCAAAGCATTATATTAAGATACTTACTTTGTGGTGTAGCCAATATGGAAATATCTTTCATAGTCCAAAGGCAAAAATACCAACAATCTCCCACATATCTCAATATATGGGTTAAGCGTTTCTCACAGTGACTGCCCATCATGGATTAGGATATATGATGCTCCGACTTAATCTTCTCGCATGAGTCAAATAACAGTATGATTTAAGAATGGACTAAGCCTTGAATTCTACACCATAACTGTAATTCTTTCCACTCACACAATGACATCAGTTGTCTTTCCAGTTGCACATTAAAGACCTTATGCATGTCTGATTTCAGTGTATGTATTTTGGGCGTCTACAAGTTTTTTCTCAAGAGACGGCCTGTATCTCTTTCCATACACTCTAGGTGTTTTGAAGAGTTCTTGGCATGAAGCCTTGCGCTTCCTTGCGGTGCTACGCCGCTATGACATGGCCTAAAGTCGAGGTCCACTCCCTCACATGGTGTCATCCTCTATAGCATGAGGTCTCAGCCTCTATGTATTGCGGAACTACCAGCATGAAGCCTTGCGCTTCCTTGCGGTGTTACGCCGCTGTGACATGGCTCGCGTAGTCGAGGATTTATATCTTTTACCTCTCTGGTATCACACCACTGAAATATGAGGTCACAGACATCTTTGTAGTGCTTCCTACCACTGTTCATTCTACAGCATTAGGCTACCTGCCTATGTGAGATGCTATGCCACTGTGACATGGCCCGAAGCCGAGGTTTGCTCCCTCGTGTGGTGTCACGCCACTGTAGCATGAGATACACCTCGCTTGTAGTGCTGAAACTTCCATACTTCCTGTAAAGCATACCGGACATTCACTCTACCCGAGAACTCATTAAGGTGTCAAAGCCATCCTTCCACAGAAAATATTTTGTTCAAGATTTTTTTTGACCACAGTGGTTCCGGATAGGTATCCCACAATGTCCCTGGGTACTACCTACTGTACCTGATATTCTCCTAGTCAATGATCATTCTTTAAACCAAAAGCTAGATGCCAAGTTGATTTCTCTTTGAACTAATAGAATAAAACTTTATGGTAGAATTACAAAAACACAATATTAGAATGTCTTCAAGCCCATTTTGATTGTTGTGTCTACGACCAACTGGTGCTTGAGACCTTTGGTGAACGGATCCGCCAGGTTCTCCTGGTTCTGAACATCAATCACGGCAATAACTCCAGTCTTTATTAGGGAACTTGTTCTCCCATAAAACTTTCTTTCGTGTAAGGTGATCTCTGAACATTGTGGAATTGATTACGAGGGAACTTGTTCTCCCATAATGGACGTTATTATGTTCCTTTACTTATCAATTTGATAGTTTTTTCAAAAAATGAACATGTAAATTATAGATGTGGTTACAATATATATATACATATATATATATATATATATATATATATATATATATATATATATATATATATAAAGGTTCATGAATGATTTCATCTAATTTAAATAGTTTTAGACCAAGGAATATGCTCTTAATCAGATTGAGGTGTTCACTTTGCGGATTAAAGTAATCTAGGAAGATGTGGTATAACCTTCTAAGTGAATATTTTATCAGTTGGGAATACTTGTATATCAAGAAATCACACTCTGCATTTGTGATTGTCGTAATCTATGTCGATGGCAGAAATCTCATCGGGACTTTGAACGAGCTTGAGAAAACTGCTTCGTGCCTGAAATCTAAATTTGAGATGAAGATATTAGAATTTTTTTATTTTTACTAGTTCCGTAGATTGGGCATTGTACCAACAGTATTTTGTTCTGCCAATCGAATTACACCCAAAAGGTGTTACATTGCTTTAATAAGGATAAAGTGAAACTTTTAAGTGCACCCATAATAGTTTGTACTCTAGATGCTAAACAGAACTCATTTCATCCTAAGAAAGACAATGAAGAGGTATTAGAAAATGATGTTCCATATCTAAGTGCTATTGGTGCATTATTATAATTAGTTATGCACACTAGATGATGTTGGAGTGGGTGAGGTTCCCAACCTATGTGGAGAATACCTCGGAGTGCGACGAGCGCCATCCGTGTGTCGAAAAAGCTCAAAAAGTACATCGAGCGTCGTGTAATAGAACATTTATGGTAAGCAAATATTATATTGGATTTCCATCTTTGACTTTAATTATATATTTATGATTGGATCTTTCATATATTAACTTTCCATATAATTGGATTTCCAATTTATGGTAAGCTAATTTATGATTTGATTTCTATTATATATATGATTGAATGTAATTGGATTTCATGTATATATTTTCATATGGAAACCTTAATTCATGTAAGGGTTTATATAAAGGCTCATGCAATATACAACAACATGAGAAAAAATAAGAGAGAAAAAATGTGGCAATAGTGCCATTGCAACTTTGGAGAGGAAAAAGAAGGATCGGAGGCCATTTCAGAGAAGAAGATCAATTTGGGGTATTTTTCATTATCTTTTTTCTTCGTGGTTGTAATCTATTTTTTGTTCCGAAGAGGTACGGCGGTCCATATTGGATAGGTGAGGAGCTTGTAGAGGGTGTAATCTTTTTATCCTATTAGTGGAGGTTCTTCAGGGTTGGACTCCAATCGTCCCGTAGTTTTTTTCATCTGAGTTTTCTACATAAAAATCTCTGTGTATGCGATTTGTGTTTGATATTTTTTGGTTTGTGCATTTTGCTCGGTTCTCTCGCAGGTAGTCTCTGGTTTGGGGAACGGTTTTCGCGTTTCATTTTCAACAGTATGGTATCAGAGCCAAGTTCTGAAATTTCAGAAGGGTGTCAGGAGTTGATAGAAAAACCAGGGAGGATAGGTGAAGGCGAAGCCAGTGCGCATGGTAAACCTGAATGGTGCCAACTATTACTACTAGAGGAGCAATATGAAGGATATGCTATTTGTTAAGAAGTTGCATCTGCCGGTATTTTCTTTTGAGAGGCCCAGTGATAAATCCGAAGAGGACTGGAAGTTCAAGCATATATAGGTGTATGGGTACATCAGGCATTTCATTGACGAGAATGTGTACAACCACGTTGCCAGTATTGAGCACGCGAGGACACTATGGGATAACCTAGAATCTTTGTATGCGAAGAAGACCGGGATAAATAAATTGTTCCTTGTCCGAATGATGATGGGATTGCGGTACAAATATGGGGCATCCATTATGGATCATTTGAGTGAGTTCTAGGGTGTGGTGGACGAGCTATCCTCGATGGAATCAAGTTCGACGACGAGGTTCAGGGACTATGGCTGTTGTGTACATTGCCAGGCTCGTGGGAGACCGTACGAGTGTCTATAATCGCTTCTACTCTGGAAGGCGTGGTCAGTCTGGAGTTTTCCAATAGCGGGGTAATGAATGAATAAATGTGGAGACGTTCTCAGGCCACTTCATCCATATCCCACTCAGAGGCGCTTGTTTCAGAGCCGCGGAAGGGGTAAAAGCAGGGTCCATACGATGGCAGAGACAAAAGCAGGGGAACGTCCAAGGGTCGGTACGAGGACTCGGAGTGTTACCATTGTGGCAAGAAGGGCCACATCAAGCAAAATTATTTCTCTTGGAAGAGAGAGAAGAAGGGAGACAAAGGGGAAGCAAGACGAGAACACTACAATAGCGACCTCGGTACGTGGAGGCGACTTGAACATTGTAGGCGATGCGGTAGTTATGAAGCTCTCCTGCGATAACAACTCTTGGCTGGTGGAATCAGGTGCTTCAACGTACGTATCTCACAACAGGGTACTATTTGATACTTACACAACATGCGACTGTGGAGTATTAAAGATGGACAATGGAGATGTGTCGAAGGTAGTTGCCATTGGAGATGTGCATTTAAGGACAAAGACGGGTGCAGTTCTTATTCTGAAAGATGTTCGTCAAGTCCCTGATATCCGAAAGATGTTCGTCAAGTCAATTGGAAGGTTGGATGACGAGGGTTTCTTCAATCTCTTCGGGAACAGTCAGTAGAAGCTTTCCAGAGGTTCGATGGTGATTTCCAGATGAAGCAAGAGGTCCGAACTCTATTATATGGAAGGGAGCGCACATGGGGCACATGAGGTGAACACAGCTACTGATGCGTCTACCGATTTATGGCACAGGAGGTTCAGCCATATCAGCGAGAAGGGGATGAGCTACTTGGTGAACAGAAAGGTGATTCCAGGACTAAAGTCTAAAAAATTGGAGAGATGCATGCACTGTTTGGAGGAAAAGCAAAATATGGTGTCTTTCTAAAGTCACCCAAGTTCAAGGAAGTCGTCGTTGCTCGAGTTGATTCACTCGGATGTCTACGGTCCTATGCAGGTAAAATTCATTAGTGGTGCCTCTTACTTTATAACTTGTATTGATGATTATTCCAGGAAGGTTTGGGTTTATGCCTTAAAGACTAAGGATCAGGTGTTGCCCACTTTCAAAGAGTTTCAGACCTCCGTTTAAAGGAAAACAGACAAGAAGCTTCTATATGTTCAGTCGAACAATGACAGTAAATATATTGGTCACTTTGATACATACTACAAAAAGCAAGTGATACAACACCAGACGACTCCACCAAAGACACCACAACTCAATGGTGTAGCAGAGCGGATGAACAGGACGCTGATGGAGAGGGTACGGTGTTTGTTGTCAGAAACAAATTTGCCGGACAGCTATTAGGGTGAGGCTCTTTACACAGCTACTTATATTATTAATTTATCTCCTAGTGCTCCTTTGTAGGGCGATGTGCCTGACAAAGTATGGTACATCAAAGAGCCGTCATACAATTACCTATGAGTGTTTGGTTGTAAGGCCTTCGTGCATGTACCGAAGGACGAGAGATCCAAACTTGAGCCGAAGACGAGGCAGTGCGTCTTTGTCGGTTACGGTCGGGAGGAGTTTGGCTAAAGGCTCCCAGTGGAAAGAAAGATCTACAGAAGCAGAGACGTGATATTCGTCGAGGATCAGACCATGACCAACACTCATGATTTCGAGATGCCTTCTAAGGCTGAGGAATTATCTGAGTTAGAGTCATTTCACTTCGAGTAGTTTCCAGAGGACATCGCAGAGGATCCAATTATGGGGGAGCCATTACATGAAGTTGCTCCAACCTTGATCATCAGCCTGCTGATGGTGGTCAGGGTGATCTTCAGGAGGATGAACATGCAGAGGAGGCAGTTCATGAGGAGGAGGCTGTAGGTATACAGCCAACACCAGTGGTTCCATTGAGGAGGAGTGATAGAGAGCGTCGACCATGCACGAGATACTCACCGGGTGAGTATGTGCTACTGACTAACGATGGAGAACCTGAAAGTTTTGCAGAGGCTATAGAAGACGAACATAGGAAGGAGTGAATGGAGGCCATGCAGTAGAAGATGAGTTTCTTTGAGGCCAATTCTACTTATGATCTGATGCGGTTGCCAAAGAAAAAGAAGGCTTTGAAGAATCGATGCGTGTTCAGAGTGAAGAAGACAGATGATGCTCATCGCCCTCGATACAAAGCGAGGCTGGTAGTTAAAGGCTACGGTCAACAAAAATGCATAGATTATGATGAAATCTTTTCGCCAGTTGTCAAGCAGTCATCTATTCGAGTGGTGCGAGCATTGGCATTCAGTTTCGACTTGAAGGTCGAGCAAATGGACGTGAAGACGGTATTCCTCCACGGTGATCTTGAGGAGGAGTTGTACATGGAGCAGCCATAGGAATTCTGTGAGAAGGACAAGTCATACTTGGTCTGCCAGTTGAGGAAGAGCTTGTATGGTCTAACGTAGGCTCCAAGACAGTGGCACAGGAAGTTCAAGTCGTTTATGTGGGAGCATAGTTATGCACGAACGATGCCGGAACACTGTGTATTTGTGAGGTACTTTATCGAGGATAATTTTATCATTTTACTGCTCTATGTTGATGATATGCTATTGGTGGGTCGGAATGCCACTAGGATAGCAGAGTTGAAGTACCAACTGGGTGCGACCTTCTCTATGAAGGATTTAGGCGTAGCGAAGACTATTCTTGGGATGGCGATCAGGCGAGAGAGATAGAGATTGTCCAAGCTGCTATACTTGTCCCAAAAGAAGTACATTCACCGGATACTTCAACGTTTCGTGATGGATGGGTCAAAGAAAGTGAGTAACCCCCTTGCGGCTCACTTTAAGTTCACTGAGGAGCAATGCCCATCTACCAAGGACAAGAAGGAAGATATGGAGCGGATTCCATATGCCTTATCTGTGGAGAGTCTTATGTATGCTATGGTGTGTACGAGGCCAAACATCGCTCACGCAGTTGGCATAGTTAGCAGGTATACTTCCAATCTTGGAAGGGTACATTGGAGTGGGGTTAAGTGAATTCTATGATATCTTCAGGGCACTGCCGATTGTAGACTTTCTTTTGGTGGTGAGGAGCCGAAGCTGGTTGGGTATACCGACGCTGATATGGCTAGAGATGTAGACACGAGGCGATCGACTTCGGGTTATGTGATGATGTTTGCTGGTGGAGCAGTATCGTGGTAGTCATGGTTGCAGAAGTGTGTTTCCTTGTCGACGACAGAGGCAGAGTAAATTATGGCGATGGAGGCTTGCAAGGAGTTGTTGTGGATGAAGAAACTGGTACAAAAAATTTGGCTAAAGCAAGAGCAGTATCGTTTGCTTTGCGATAGTCAGAGTGCTATTCACCTTGTGAAGAACATGACATTTCATAGCCGGTCCAAGTACATTGAGACCCGATATTATTGGTTGCAGGATATTGTGGAAAAGAAGGAAGCGGCGCTTGAGAAGGTTCATACAGATGACAACGGAACATACATGTTCACAAAGATTCTTCCAAGAAAAAAATTTGAGTAATGTAGGCGGATCGTCGGGATGAAGACCCCCTCCACATAGTTGTGAATGGATAGATTTGTTGGAGTGGGTGGGGTTACCAATCTATATGGAGAATACCCCGGAGTGCAACGAGCGCCATCCGTGTGTCAAAAAAGCTCAAAAAGTGTATCGAGTGCCGTGTATTGGAACATTTATGCTAATCAAATATTATATTAGATTTTTATCTTTGACTTTAATTACATATTTATGATTGGATCTTTCATATATTAACTTTCCATATATTTGGATATCCAATTTATGGTAAACAAATTTATGATTTGATTTCCATTAAATATATGATTGAATGTAATTGGATTTCTATAAATATTTTTGGCTTCCATGTATAGATTTTCATATGGAAACCCTAATTCATGCAAGGGTTTATATAAAGGCTCATGCAATATACAACAACATGAGAAAAAAATAAGAGAGAGAAAAAGGTGGAGTATCATTGCAACTTTAGAGAGGAGAAAGAAGGATTGGAGGCCGTTTCGGATAAGGAGATCAATTTAGGGTATTTCTCGTTGTCTTTTTTCTTCGTGGTTTTAGTCTATTTTATTTCCAAAGAGTTGCGGTGATCCGTGTTGGATCGGTGAGGAGCTTGTAGAGGGTGTAATCTCTTTATTCCATTAGTTGAGGTTCTTCAGGGTTGGACTCCGATCGTCCCGTGATTTTTTTTATCTGGATTTTTCACGTAAAAATCTTTGTATCAGTGATTTATCTTTGGTATTTTTTGGTTTGTGCGTTTTGCTCGATTCTCTCACAGGTACTCTCTGATTTGGGGAACGGTTTTCGCGTTTCGTTTCCAAAAGACGAGATATTTTTTTTCTTTTCTAAGTCTCTTTTGCTATAGATTTAGTGTCGCACCAATACGATGTTTAGAATGGCATTAAGACATCTTCCATTACCTCAAGTGTAATACAGACTTTATCTTATTCTATCCCTACGGATGTCAGAATGGATCACACCCCCTTATTCTTAAGAATAATGCATGTCTTGTTGGTTATGTTGATGCCTGTTATCTATCTGACCTGCACAAGGTATAACACCAAAGTGCTTATGTCTTTACCATTAGGGATAATATAATATCTTGAAAGTAAAAAAAAAAGACTTTAATTGTTACTTTAAATTATGTCGTGTTCATCGTGCTTTATGACGCTACTCAAGAATGTGTATGGTTGAGATGTTATTGAGCATATTCAGATTACAAACGAGTTTTCTCCTATCATTGACATCTTGACGACAATCTATGAAGATAATACCACTTCTATTGACCAAATAAATAAAAGCTATATCAAAGGGGACAACACCATGTATATTATGCCGAAGTTCTTCTTTCCCATCCAAGAGCATAAGAATATAGAACTCAAGAAGGTCTTTTCACAGTCATTGCCAAAGTCCACCCTGCATAAGCTTATTAGAGTGATTGGTTTGCATGAATAGTCTGATTTAAAATGCTGGGAGTTTATTTGAGATAAAATACGAAAATCATAAGTATTAATTCGATATATACCTACTTGACCTTAATGTACTTTTTCCTCTTAAATTAGGGCCATTTTTTCAATTGGATTTTTTTGTTTCCTAAGAATGTTTTAATGAGGCAACCATACTAGGATGGTCATACGTCAAGATATTTTTATGTCACGAAGAAGTATTCACATTGACTTTTCCTTTTGATTACGGTTTTTTTTACTAGATTTTTCAAATCAAGGTTTTGGTGAATCATATTTCCATTGTATATCCCTATAAACTCGCTTTCTTATCAAGTGCATGACATGACGACTTCATCAAATGTCTCAAGACTGATATGATCATTTCTTTAGTTGTACACACTCAAGGGGGCATATTAATTGCAATTAGATATAATATCTAATATTATTGTGTCAACAAAAGATAGAGAGGAGTTACTTTTTAGTATCATGATAATTATCTCATTATGATTTTGTTAGGGCCGATCTTGACCTAGGACAGACCGGACAACCGCCCAAGGCCAAAATTTTAAAGGGCGCCAAAATATATATATATATATATATATATATATATATATATATATATATATATATATCAAATGACGTCTAGCCTAGTGGTTAAAACCGATGCATATTACCGAGGAGGTTGCGGGTTTAAACCTCCTGGACGCCATTTAATTCCTCTTTGGAGGAATTAAGTGGTTAGTTGGTGATGAGTGCAGTGCAGGTGCAGGTCTTAGTTCTCAACATAAAAGAATGATGACTTCCTATGTAAAAGGACATGGGTTCTGGTAGCCTTTTTTTTTTCAATAAAATTTTCAGATTATATATATATATATATATATATATATATATATATATATATATATATAGAGAGAGAGAGAGAGAGAGAGAGAGAGAATAAGGGAGGTGAGATGGCACCTCACTCCCAAAACAAAGGTGGCGGTGACGTGGCACAATTCCAACCACACATTTCATAATTGGCAAATTGCACTTAACTCCCTCCCCTCGTTTGTGTGGTTATGATTGTGCCACATCACCGCCACCATTGTTTTGAGAGTGAGGTGCCACCTCACCTCCCTTATTCTCTCTCTCTCTCTCTCTCTCTCTCTCTCTCTCTCTCTCTCTATATATATATATATATATATATATATATATATATATATAAAAGAAGGACACAATTTTAATTTTTGTCAAAGACATGTAGAAGTGATTATGGAGAGCCCATAATACACACAGTTCACACAAATTCTCTCTCTCACTTCTTAGTCAATCCTTTGACTACGAAAACCTCTGCTCAACATTTGACTAAAACAATACATTTATTAATTCTTTCTATGTTCTTAGTCAATCCTTTGACTGGAAAGCCTGTGATGAGTATTTGACTACAACAATACATTTATTTCTAAGAGATAAACACAAATACTCAGTATGTCTATAGTTCTGATATAGATTAATGTTATGTTTAAACGAGGAATTTAACCTCACTTAGTAGGTCTGTCAACAACCAATTTGGTGTGCCCTATGCCATAGTTTCTTGGTAATTCATCCGGGAAAAGAAAATAAAACCCACTTGTTTTCTTTCATTTATTTCTTTCCCACAAATATTTCATAATTTGCCAGTAAAATGTAATCTGCCATAACCTATATAAACTAATCTAATTAAAAAAATTAGTGTTCTAATAAAATAAGATCCTTAAACTTAATCAAATTTAAAACTATCTTAATTAATTAACTATTAAATAAAATAAAATAAAATAAAATAAAATAAAATTTCTTAGATAGAATATAATATATTCTAATTCAGAATTTCAACTATATTCTTATTTGATTTAATTTCAAATAATTTAATCTCCAATCCATGATTTGTAGATACAGTCATTATTGTTGGGAACGAAACGCAGAAACCGTTCTCCAAACCAGAGAGTACCCGCGAGAGAACCGAGCAAAACGTACGACCAAAAATGCCAAACACAAATCGCAGACACGAAGAATTTGACGTGAAAAATTCAGATGAAAAAAAAACTACGGGTAAAATCGGAGTCAAACCCTGAAGAACCTCCACTAATGGAATAAAGAGAATACACCATCTACAAGCTCCTCCAGATACAACACGAATCTCCACAACACTTAGGAATAGAAAATAGATTACACCACGAAGATAGAAGACAATGAAAAATTACCCAAAATTGATCTCCTCCTCCGAAACGGCCTCCAATCATTCTTTCTCCTTCCCAAAGTTGCAATGACACTCTTGCCTCCTTTTTCTCTCCTTGTTGCATATGTTAGGGTTAGAGAAAACCTAACTTATACTCCATAATCCCGCAACCTACCTGAAGCGAAGGATACGATCCAACGGTATATAAAATATCTCAAAAATTTTGTTCAGTCCGCCGACCGAAGTCGGACCGAATTCGGCTCGAGCCGGTGATTTGCGAGGAAACGAACCGCAACTCTCTGGAGCTTTTGGAGCACCCAGACCGAGTTCGGCCCAAACTTTGCTTGGAAAATCGAGTTCGGTCCGAACTCGGTAGGCATGTTTCCAGCAGCCCCCCCCCCTCCCCACTACTCTGTTTGCTGCTCCCGAGCTTCTCCGACTTCTCAAATGGCCCTCGTCGCCTCCCCGAGCTTCTCTGACACACAGACGGCGCTCGTCGCACTCTGGGGTATTCTCCACATAGGTTGGGAACCCACCTACTCCAACAAATCTTTTCCTTCATAACTATGTGAAGGGGGTCGTCATCCCGACGATCGTGTTGGCCCAATGTTTATGTTAATTTTTGAATATGGCTAATCGATTAAGTTTAGCATTATGGTAATCGATCAATCATTATAGTATCTTCTACTTAAACTCAGCATTGTCGAGATATGTAATATTTGCTTCTGTATATTTTCTTGTTCGTCTATAACATGTACTTGCAGAAAGCAATAAGCAGCAATTGACACATGCTATATGACGATGAGCCAAAGGTGGCGTTATACCAGAAGATTTCGTCCAACCGCCTACGACTTATCTGGAGCCTTGCATCCGGGGGTTCCGCTGCCCGGTCAGCGGACGGGGGTCGAGGGGACAGCGTCCCTCGTGAGGGTTCGGGGGCGAAGCCCCCCAAAAGTATTTAGATTTTCAGATCTGGTTATCTTTGGACAACTGCCGTCAAGGAAAAAAGCGTCTTCAAGTCAGCAAATATTTTAGAAGTTTGGCGTCATCAGTGCTCTTGATTTTCATATGTAATCTTATATTTTATTTGAGTCTAAGACTTATGTAAGTCGAGTCGCACTGGCAACTAGAAAGCAACTCAGTCCACTCAAATAGTCTAAAATCCATCCACCCAGAAATCAGGCTAAAAATATCTTGAACCTATCCACCAAACTAGTCCACATACAAACTTGAATCTACCTAAAATAGGTAAACCAAACTCGGGCCGAATTTGTCCTGAATTCACACCGAACTCGGTCACCTATTTAGTATAAAATCATCCAGTTGTTATATCCCTGATTTTGTGGCCTTCAGTGTTCGAAAATTCAAATATTCCCTATCGAATTTTGGCCGAACTCGATTTGGTAATAACCTATAAATAGAGTTGGATTTTTATATTCTTACTCACTTAACCATTCTCAATCTTTCTATCCTATAATGAGTAAATCCTCAGAGCCTAAACTTTCTTATATCCAAGATCAACTCACAGCCTTCTAGTTCCAAGTGCGGTCTCGATTTAGAAGTCTACAGAGTTGTAAAGAGCTTGGTTCATCAAGCCCCTGTTCTGTGTGAAGTTGCGAGCCTTCAGATCAAAACTCGTGGTGTGTGAAGTTGCGAGACTTCGGATCAAATCTTGTAGTGTAAAGAAGTGGCAAGCCTTTAGATCAAATCTTGTGATTCACTATTGGTGATTATAGTGGATAAAACTCCGAGCTTGAGTTCTCGGGACTGGAATAGTCCTCTCAGAGGAAAACCAATATATATCGTAGTGTTTGTGTTTGCTCCTTCTTTCTATTACGTTACTATATTGTATATACAATGCTAGTTATTTACTGCCTTCACTCTACTTAATTTTAAATTGGGTAGATTATTCTGTTGCACTCTATTCATCCCCTTCTAGAGTTGCATTACGATCCTTCAGATCCGACTGCAGTAATCAAACTTTTTTCTTGGAAGAATCTTTGTGAACATGTCTGCTCCGTTGTCATCTATATGAACATTTTCAAGTGTCGCTTTCTTCTTATCAACCATATCTCGTATATAAGATACCGAGTATCAATGTGCTTGGACTGGCTATGTAATATCTAGTTCTTTACATTGTGAATTACACTCTGGCTATCAAAAAGCAAAGGATACTGCTCTTGCTTTAGTCCCATTTCCTGCAATAACTTCTTCATCCACAACAACTCCTTGCAAGCCTTCGTCGCCGTAATGTACTCTTGCCTCTGTCTTCGACAAAGCAACACACTTCTGCAACCGCGACTGCCATGATACCGCTCCGCCAGCGAACATCATTACATAGCCTGAAGTCGATCGCCTTGTGTCTCCATCTTCCGCCATATCAGCGTCGATATACCCAACCAGCTTTGGCTCATCACCACTAAAAGAAAGTCTCCAATCGCCAGTGCCCTGAAGGTATCGTAGGATCCACTTGACCGCACTCCAATGTACCCTTCCAGGATTGGAAAGATACATGCTAAATGTGCCAACTGCGTGAGAGATGTCTGGCCTCGTACACACCATAGCATACATGAGACTACCCGTAGCTGAGGCATATAGAACCCGCTCCATATCTTCCTTCTCGTCCTCGGTAGATGAACACTGCTCCTCAGTGAACTTAAAGTGAGACGCAAGGGGGTTACTCACTTTTTTTGACCCGTCCATCCCGAAACGCTAAAGTACCCGATGAATGTATTTCTTTTGGGACAAGTGTAACAACTTGGATTTTCTCTCGGCTGATCTCCATCCCAAGAATAGTCTTCGCTATGCCCAAATCCTTCATAGAGAAAGTCGCGCCCAGTTGGCCCTTCAACTCTGCTATCCTAGTGGCATTTCGACCCACCAGTAGCATATCATCAACATAAAGCAGTAAAATAATAAAGTCATCATCGACAAAGTATCTTACAAATACACAATGGTCCGACGTCGTCCGTGCATAACCATGCTCCCCCATAAATGGCTCAAACTTTATGTACCACTGCCTCGGAGCCTGCTTCAGACCATACAAGATCTTTCTCAACAGACAAACCAAGTTTGACTTGCCCTTCTCACAGAATTCCTCTGGCTCCTCCATATACAACTCCTCATCAAGATCACCGTGGTGGAATACTGTCTTCACGTCCATCTGCTTGACCTCCAGGTCGAGCTGGCAGCCAATGCTAGCACCACCCGAATAGACGACTGCTTGACCACTGGCAAAAAGATCTTATCATAATTTACGCCTTTCTGCTGACCGTAGCCTTTAACTACTAGCCTCGCTTTGGATCAAGGGCGAGTAGCATTATCTGTCTGCTTCACTCTGAACATCCATCGATTTTTTAAAGCCTTCTTGCCCTTTGCGAACAACACCAGATCATAAGTAGAGTTGTCCTGTAAGAAACTCATCTCCTCCTGCATAGCCTCCATCCACTCCTTCCTGTGTTCATCTTCCATAGTCTCTACAAAAATTTTGGGCTCTCCCCCGTTAGTCATAGCACATACTCACCCGATGAGTATCTCATAGATGGTCGACGCTCTTTGTCGCTCCTACGCAATGGAACCACTGGTGCTGGTTGTATATCAACAACCTCCACCATTCAGGAACTGCCTCCTCGACATGATCATTCTCCTGAGGGTCACCCTGACCACCATCAACAGGCTAATGATCAAGGTTGAGAGCAACTAGATGTACTAGCTCCCCTATAACTGGATCCTTTGTGATGTCCTATGGAAAATGCTTGAAGCAAAATGAGACTAACTCAGGGAATTCCTCATCATCAGAAGATATCTCGAAATCCTGAATGTCGGTCATGGTCTAATCCTCAACGAATACCACGTTCTTGCTTCTGTAGAGCTTTCTTTCCAATGGATCATAGAGTCTATAACCAATCTCATCCCGACCGTAGCGGACAAAGACGCACCGTCTCGTCTTTAGCTCAAGTTTGGATCTCTCGTTTTCAGTACATGCACGAAGGCCTTGCAACCAAACACTCGTAGGTGATTGTGTGATGGCTCTTTGTCGTACCATACTTTTTCAGGCATAATACCCTATAAAGGAGCACTAGGAGATAAATTAATAACATAAGAAGCTGTGTAAAGCGTCTCACCCAATAGCTGCCCGACAAGTTTTCTTCTGACAGCAAATACCGCACCCTCTCTATCAGCGTCCTGTTCATGCGCTCCGCTACATCGTTGAGCTACAGTGTCTTTGGTGGAGTGTTCTGGTATCGTATCCCTTGCTCTATACAATAAGCATCAAAGGGACCGATATACTTGCCGTTATTGTTCGACGAAACACATAGCAGCTTCTTGTCCGTCTCTCTTTCAACACAGGCCAGAAACTCTTTAAAAGTGGGCAACACCTGATTCTTGGTCTTTATTGCATAGACCTAAACCTTCCTGGAACAGTCATCAATAAATGTTACAAAATAAGAAGCACCACCAATGAATTTTACCTTCATAGGACCGCAGACATCCGAGTGAATCAACTCGAGCAACGCCGGCTTCCTTGAACTTGGGTGACTTTGGAAAGACACCATATTTTGCTTTTCTGCCAAACAGTATGTCCATCTCTCCAATTTTGTAGACTTCAATCCTGGAATCACCTTCATGTTCACCAAGTAGCTCATCTCCTTCTTGCTGATATAGTTGAGCCTCATGTGCCATAACTCGGTAGACGCATCCGTAGCTGCGTTTACCTCATGTGCCCCATGTGTGCTCCCTTCCATATAGTAGAGTCCGGACCTCTTTGCTTCCTCTATCAATCACCATCGAACCTTTGAAAAGCTTCCACTGACTATTCCCAAAGAGATTGAAGAAACCCTCGTCATCCAACCTTCCAACCGACACCAGGTTGAAACGGATATCAGGGACATGACAGACATCTTTGAGAACAAGAACTACACCCGTCTTTGTCCTCAAATGCACATCCAATGGCAACCTTCTTCGACATATCTCCATTTCCATCTTTAACACTCCACAGTCGTCTGTTGTGTAAGTAGCAAATAGTGTCCTGTTGTGAGATACGTGCGCTGAAGCACCTGAGTCCACTAGCCAAGAGCTGTCAATACAGGCGAGATTCATGACAACCTCATCACCTACAATGATCATATCTCCTCTATGTATCGAGGCCGCCGCTGTAGTGTTCTTTCCTTTCTTCCCCTTGTCGTCCTTCTTCTCTCTCTTCCAAGTGAAATAGTTCCACTTGATGTGGCCCTTCTTGCCACAATGGTAGCACTCCGAGTCCTCGTACCGACCCTTGGACTTTCTCCTGCTTTTGTCTCTGCCATCGCCTGGACCCCTGTTTTTAGCCCCTTCCGTGGCTCTCTAAAACTAGCGCCTCTGAGTAGGATGTGGATGAAGTACACAAGAACGTCTCCGCATCTCTTCATACAGTACCCCGCTCTTGGCAAACTCCAGACTGACCACGCCTTCCGGAGCAGAAGCGATCATAGACACTCGTACGGTCTCCCACGAGTCTGACAATGTACACAACAACCATAGTCCATGAACCTCGCCGTCGAACTTGACTCCCATCGAAGATAGCTGGTTCACCACGCCCTAGAACTAACTCAAATGATCCGTAATGGATGCCCCATCTTTGTACCGCAGACCCATCATCATCCGGATCAGGAACAATTTATTTACCCCAGTCTTCTTCGCATACAAAGATTTCAGCTTATCCCATAATGTCTTCGCGTGCTCAATATTGGCAACGTGATTGTACACATTCTTGTCAACGAACTGCCTGATATATCTACGCACCTATATATGCTCGAACTTTCAGTCCTCTTTGGATTTGTCACTGGACCTCTCGAAAGCAAATACCGGTAGATGCAGCTTCTTGACAAATAACAAATCCTTCATCTTGCTCTGCTAATAATAATAGTTGGTATAGTTCAGGTTTACCATGCGCACCGACTTCGCGTCCATCTCTCCTCCCTGGTTTGTCTGTCAACTCCTGACACCCTTCTGAAATTCCAGAACCTGGCTCTGATACCACTTTGTTGGGAACGAAACGCGGAAACCGTTCCCCAAACCAGAGAGTACCGGCTAGAGAACCGAGCAAAATGCACAAACCAAAAATGCCAAACACAAATCGCTGACACAGAGAATTTTATGTGAAAAATCCAGATGAAAAAAAAAATCAGCGGACGATCGGAGTCCAACCCTGCAGAACCTCCACTAATGGAATAAAGAGAATACACCCTCTACAAGCTCCTCCCGATCCAAAATGGATCTCCACAACACTTACGAACAGAAAATAGATTACACCACGAATATAGAATTCAATGAGAAATTATCCAAAATTGATCTCCTCCTCCGAAACGACCTACAATCATTCTTTCTCCTTCCTAAAGTTACAATGACACTCTTATCTCATTTTTCTCTCTTTGTTGCATATGTTAGGGTTAGAAAAAACCTAACTTATACTCCTTATTCCCGCAATCAACCTGAACCGTAGGACACGATCCAACGGTGTATAAAATACCTCAAATTTTTGTTCAGTCCGCCGACCGAACTCATACCGAATTCGGCCCGAGTCGGTGATTTACGAGTAAACGAAACAGCAGCTCTCTGGAGCTTCTAGAGCACCCAGACCGAGTTTGGCCCGAACTCGGCCTGGGATACCGAGTTCGGACCCGTACTCAGTAGGCCTATTTCCAGCACCCCCCCCCCCCCCCCCCCCCACTTCTCTGTTTGTTGCTCCCGAACTTCTCCGACTTCTCGAATGACCCTCGTCGCCTCTTCGAGCTTCTCTGACACACAAAAGACGCTCATCGCACTTCGGGGTATTCGCCACATAGGTTGGGAACCCCACCCAATTATTGATTATTACATGATAAAAGTTGTATTTATTGGAGTTAGGATTAAAATTTGTATGATATTACTGAAAAAGAAAGGATTAAAATCTGTAACAAAAACATTTGCTTTGAAATATAGTCAGTTTCAAATAGAGAATTTAATTTCTTATATTTATCGTTTTTCATTAATTCATTTTTACCATCATTGAAGTTAATGAGGTAATTAAATGCTCTAAACGCTACATAATAAACATACCAGGTGATAGGGTTAATATTGAAGAGGTATAATAGTCATTTTCACAATATTATATTTATGAGGCTGTTTCATTAGTAAATATAGTTGTGGAAATAATCTCATCCAATACGAAATAAGGAGCATTAAATGCCACTTTACATAAAGGCACACGATGGAAAATAGTCTTCTTCTTTTTTCACCCACGAAAGTAATTTTGATCTTTAAAATACCATGTGACAAATTTTTTTAATAGAGTATGAACATTCCAACCAGTTTTAGTGGGTGAACATAAATAAAATATAATGGAAAAACCATATTGTTTAGATAAAATGGTGGGAATATATGTTTAATTATTGTAATTAATCAAACAAGTCCATATTACAAAAGTAAACATCTTTACTAACACAATGAAAGAAATAAAACAAGATTGAGTTATTTGTATTTATTTCCGTTACTGGTCATTAATTATGTTTTCTCAACCTCCATTTTTAATTTTATTACTTATATCCCCATTTTATCCCTTTCTCACATTACTAAACACTAACACTTGATAAATTGAGAGTAATAGTAATAAAATTAAAAATGGAAGGAAATACAAAGTTAAATATTATTAAGAGGAGGAGGGGGAGGGAGTTAAATACAAATAAGTCAACAAGATTACTTTCCAATATGACTAAAACACTACATCACAACTCTTTTGAAGTAAGGATGGTCCATAGAACATCCCGGTTAGAAACATCCATGTTGGCTATCATGTTAGAAACGTCTTGTAGTCTTTGGGTTCTGGATCGTCATCCAGCATGTCCTGTTCCAGGATCGCTGCTGAATTATATAAATCGTGGACCGAGTTTATACTCGTGTATATTGTTAACAAACTTTCCAACACTGTATTTTAGAATTTGAAAATAAAATATAAATAAATAATTTAACCGGGACCGAGGCTTGAACTTGGTTAAATGTCCTTAAGATAAACGGTTTAGTGGCGATTGTGTCTCCCAGGATACAGCAGTACTCCTCCTCCGGTAGCAGCACTTCATATCGCAGGAACTGACAAAACAATATAAGTAGTCTCTCTCTCTCTCTCTTCTCTCTCTCTCTCTCTCTTTCTCTCGGATTGAATGCTTGATGTATGAATGAGTTAATGAGTTGTTTGGATGGATATTGATCAAACACTCATATGACTCTTTTATAAAGGATAAAGAGATACAAAATATTAATGGACACAAAGTTTGAAAGGAACACCTATTCCAATAAACACAACCAATAAAAATTGAAAATATTCATTCAATTATTTCCAACATATATATATATATATATATATATATATATATATATATATATATATTGAATTATCCTTTGTCATTCTATCAAAGCACTTTTTGAAGTATAGGGAGAAGCAAGAAACAATAGAAGATAAACAAAAGCACTCGTCCAACATAATCTCAATTAACGTTTCAATGATTGCTGTGGACCCTTATGATTCATCAACTATATACTAAATTTGTCGATTCCCACCCCTGGTTACTTGTGTTTCAACCTTATTCGCTCACGTTGATATTTTATGTGGCTCATATACGTTTTGCCACAAATCTGGATTACTTGTCGTGACCTATTGATATCATAAACGTTTGCTATTGATCAAATCAATGATTATACAAGTAGTAGTCGATCTCATGACAACAACTATGAAAGTGAGACGCCTCCACGCTTCTTGTCCTTTCCCGGCCACCCATGGCAATATCATCTTCTTTGAAACTCTTTTTCATTTTTCTTTTTTCCTTTTTCCTTTTTCCTTTTTCCTCCCTTGTCAACCACCTTCAAAAAAACCAACAACGAAAAGGAACAATATAAAATTAAGTATAGTTGTTACTGTACATCGATGGCAACCATTAGTAAATGGCAACAGAATATAAAAAACCCTAACGAATGCTACATCCACCTGAGCTTGAATCAGCCGCTCCGCATCGAAGACCTGCACCTGCACGATGACAAATGATGTCAATATCATGCTCGAGCATCAATGTCGGTGCCATGACAATGACTGATTGTTTGCTAGCAGCATACCATTGCTGGACCATCATGTCGGCCCCAGTCCACACATTGGCGGCCTTGACATTGCCGACACCAGTAATATTGTAGGGTTTCTCACCCCTGGCAGTTGCCAATTTGAACAACGTAGTCCCCTCTCGTATATAGCTACCCATTATTCATTGCCGATGGCAGGCATCGGTGGTCCTATTTGTCATCCCTCGCCCCACTGCATATCCAGAGTTTATGTGTTTCGGGAAGGACGGGGAGGTGGAGGTGGAGGGGACTAAAAGTAACCCATTGGTCCCATAATAAGCTATAGCACCAACAAAATTAATTAGTGATTGAATCCGGGATATTTTTGGTTAAAAATAGAAAGTACAACAAGAGGGTCACAGTAGAAAGGTGAACATCAAATTAGAACAACATAGCAAGATGACAGTGTGGAAAATGGTTAGGTGCTAAATGCTGTTGAATCATAATCTTGAGTTGATATATGGAAAGCAACATCTAAGGTTGTGATGTAGCCTTTAGAATTGTCCAAAAGGAAAAAACAACAACAACATAAGAATAATGGAGTAGCACAGCGAAATTGCCCCAATCTGAAGTCTTCATCCTCATCTGACTACTTATAGGCTAAATTAGGGCTAACCGAAATTGATACCAAGCTTAGTTGATCAATCTCAATGTTTTAGCTAAGCAAATGTTGTAGCAAAATTGAGAATACTAAGATGAAGGAGTGACAACACTTTAATTGAAACATATAATAAGAAATAAGTGTATTCTTGGAAAGTTTGAATTTACGGCAATTGAAGATCAAAATAAGAGAAAAATGGTCTTAGATGTTTTAATAATGTGCAACGCATACAAATAATAAATGCTCCAGTAAGGAAGAGCGATGATATAGTATTTAAACAAGTTGATACGACTAGAAGTAGACATAAACATATATGGATTGAAGTTTAATTTAAAGGACATATTTATTTGTTAGTATCCCTTGACACAGCTGAATGGAAGAAAAAGATTCAAACTACTAAACTTAAATTTCTGAGACAAAGGCTTTATTTTTTTGTTATTATATATATATATATATATATATATATATATATATATATATTGAAAGGGGCACACAGGTCCTTAGTAATTAATCTCTTCCACGTCTCCATTGGGACTCGAACATCCGATCACTCGGGCCGCATATATATATATATATATATATATATATATATATATATATATATATATATATATAGCAAACGATGTCTAGCCTAGTGGTTAAAGACCGATGCATATTATCTAGTAGGTTGCGGGTTCGAGCCTCCTGGACGCCATTTAATTTTCCTTTGGGAGAGCTAAGTGGTAAGTTGGTGGTGGGTGCAGTTCAAGTGCGGTGCAGGTACAGGTGCGGGCCTACGGACCGGGATGTGTGGGACCTTCGGGCCAAGTTTGTAGGCTTTCGGACTAGGAGTTTGTAACACAATTACCTCTTACAAAATTTTATATATATATATATATATATATATATATATATATATATATATATATATATATAGGCATACATCAAATGAATTTTTTTTTTACATGACTATTTTTCTCAAAGTTTAATAAGCTTAAGATTGTTAAGTGTCTTGGAATGAACCCTTGGTGAATGTTATTTATTTATTGATGGCAAATTATTCATCTTCAATTGTTAGTTTAGATAATGAAGTTTACCCTCAGTAACTTCTGTATTTATGCTGATCCTTGTAAATACAGTTGTGAGATACCTTGCTTGCCTGCTAGGAGTTTTCTAATTACCATTCATTCTGACTATTTTGGGATCCTCTTTATATTCTGAATTTACAAGAATAAATGTAACCCACCCATATAACCAGTAATTAATTCTTAGGTTTTCAGCAAAACCTGTTAGGCTTGTAATATTAATTAGCAAGGCTATACCAAACCCTTAATTCTGATTATAACGCGTATCCATAATTATCACTGTAATTGCATCTAAGATCTTCTTAAGAGTGTGTGCATGCTCTTGGAAACTAGAATCAAGTAAAACACAAGTTAGAGTATGCTTGAACAAGTACACATCTTTGAGATCTGGCTCAACACAAACTACTAGCTAGTTCTAAATTCCAGGTTCAAAGTATCGGTATCGGAATCGGTATCGGACCATTCCAATGAGTATCGAGATCGGCGGTGTCGGTAGTATCGGCGGTTTCGGATCGGAGTATCGGATTTTTTGGTATCGGAAAGCAAACAACTATTAGTAAATTAATAAAATTTTAGAAAATATATTTTATACATTTATGCATAATTTAAAGTATTTTTAGTGTTGTTTCTTAGTATTTTTGAAATTGAATGAAATAGTAGTCACCATTGTCGATTGATTTATATACGATAGATAAGTTTTCCTCATTTATATGCTTTTACAACCTTACTATGCTTTTACGCCCTTGCTAATTGGTCTTTTTTAATTCAATTTTTTTTGCCGAATTGACCGAAAAAGAGACCTACAATGTCGGTATCGGTCAGTATCGGGTATCGGTCGGTATCGGATCGGGATATGCCAAACTGTATCGGTATCGGCCGTATCGGATCGGTATCGGCCGATAGTTCAAACTATGAACTTCTAATACTCAATCCTACATATAAAATGGCAATGGAGTTACACTCATAGTATAGGAAGCTGGGAGTAACACTTTATCATTTCTCATATATATACAATTCAAACTGTTAGCTAATTAAGTTGATGTCTGTCTCCATATGAGAATTTGAGTTACTTCTCTGGATGTCTTAAAAAATTTTAGTTAACGTCATAGACACTGCAACACCTACTATTACTGTAGAAATTATCCGAATTTAGTATAAAGACTCCTAACTCGAAGGATTTAACTTCCCTATAGAGATTTATCATGTATAAGCTTAATATGATTTAGATAGGTCGCGTAAAATTATGATCTTATCGACCCTTATAGGCTTGATCAAATTAATTATAACAAGTTCACATATATATATATATATATATATATATATATATATATATATATTCTAGGTTACTTCAACCGATCGAGTGTTTTGTTGCTTCCATGGTTGAATTCCAGTCTGAACTTATATTGAGCAACCTTTATCTCAAAAGCATTTCATCATGTGATTGTAGGGTATAACTTTGAAGTACTTCTATTCATAAACAAATCAAAGCTCCTCTCCCCTTTCTAATGTGGGACTATATATATGTAGCACTTAATATTGTTATCTTAGCTACAAGAAAACATATTAAAAATATGGATATTTTAGCAAATGTTCCAATTCAAAAGGTATAAACTAGAATATACCTCCACTTAAAAAAAAAACTAGCAAATGCACCCATTATTTGTACGGAACATTTAAAATTTTAATCTATACACCTACTTTTTAAACGAAAGTTTGACTGTTTCACACAAAATAGAGGTATATGCTAGATTTATTTAAGTGGAGGTATATGCCAGTTTATACATTCTAAATGGGGACATTTGCTAAAATATTACTTAAAAATAATACCTTGTGAGAAATATTAATTAGTATGCTATGCACTCGTTAATTTAAAAATTAGATGATGTTAACATGAATAAGTGAACAACAAAGTTTATAAGAAAACTCAAGACTTTTCAGAAACTTATCTTCAGTATCTGAAAGCAAAAGTTGGTATTGTCATGTTAAACACTGATCATAGGGATAACATCAAAGTTTAGTGTTGTATCCTTTGTTGCATGAATACATGAGCACATTAAGATCAATGAGAAATATGATTGAACAAATATCCCTGAAAAAGTGTGCAAATTAAATATAAGACAAATATTAATCAAAATACCATTATGTACCAAATTTTTCTTGCCATAGTTATCTTGAGAAAATCTCAAGTTAGGATGATCTCAAGTTAGGATGATCCATATTAGATAAGTCATACCTATGACAAATTATTTTTCACTCTAGAAGTTGTATGATCATATTGGTCATTGTAAAATCATCAACACAAAAGTGAGACGTATTCTCACTCTATGCAATTGTGATACTGTGCTCAATTCTAGAATACAATAGAGTTACCTTTAGTATATCTTGAGTATGTATCATCATACATCAAAATACAAAACAAAAAATGCAAAGGAACTTGGAGAGGAGACATAATTTTTGGAAGAATCCATTGGCCACCTTAAATATCTGCTAGATTTTAAACTACCTAGTTTGTTTGTATTTGAAAAAGACAAACCTTGACACATGCAAAGGTCTCTCTAAAGTTACAGCCAATCAACACTAAAAAGTAGTTTAAAGTTTAAAAAGTTCAAGAACACCATATCTAGTGCTCTGGTTAACCCTATCCCTAACCCTAACCCTAACTTCTTATAGTTCCTTCGAAAATAAGGCAAGGTTCAATCATCTATTATATACTATGATATCTCTTAATGCCAAGTGATACCAACTTGGTGAATAACAACACTAATAAGTATATATAATAATTTATTGAAATCCTTATATTGTTACTTATAAATAGAAAATACAGCAAGTCCTGATTGTAGTTTTAGCTCAGGCAGCCAAGATTTTCCTTGGACTTAAAAAGACTCTCGATATAGGTAGCATTATAATATTTTGTAAGAATTGTATCCATATCTATATAAGACTTAAAAAGGATCTAGTAAAAGAGGTGGCGTAATAATATTTTTTGTTGGAATTTTATTCATATGTCTATCTAAAATGCCAGATTGAAAAAGAGTTGACACTCCCATAAACTAAGAACTTCAAATTGATAATTAATAAAACGGTATGGATATATATGCTTTTGAAAGAATAATAAATGTATCTGGAATAACAATAAGACGTCCAACTGATTCTATAGTTAAAATATATACATTAAAAGGGTCTTATGGAATATTAGAAGATATCGATAGCAAGAGGTGTCTAGCAAAGATTTGGGTGCTTGCTAGAAGTTCCAACTGGGATATTAACTGTGATGAAGCTAGGATGCAGCTTGGAATAACATTTAAGGTTACCAAGGATTAAAAAAAGAAGATAACTATTGAATTGAATGATATATTGGAATATTACTACATTATATATGTTCAATCTTAATTAGAAACTAAAATTTAGTAAAGCGTTTAACTAATTGATTCATTTTTTAACTTCTGCAACATGTGAAACTAATCACAATAACATTCTTATATCAATATATATATAGCAGAATGAGCTAGACATGAATAAATTCTTGCTATGCGAAAGAAAGACATGAATAAATTAAATTTTACTCTGACTGCTGAATCAGTAAAGTACAATTTCAGAAGCCCCTTACAATTGATTGGTTCTAGCTATTTTCCTCTTCCTTCTTTTTAGTTTCAAATTATGATGTAGCATACAATTTAACATCTTGATCTGTAATTATAATTTGATATTCTTGGAGCAACTATGGATGAAATAATAAGAATTAAAAATGTCTGGAATAACAATAAGACGACGTCCAACTGATTCCATAGTTAAAATATATACAATAAAAGGATCTTATGGAATATTAGAAGATAACAATTAACAAGGTGTGTGTAGCAAAGATTTGGGTGCTTACTAGAAGTTCCAACTGGGGATATTAACCTGTGATGAAGCTAGGATGCAGCTTTGAATAACATTTAAGGTTTCCAAGGATGAAAAGAAGAAGAAAAACTATCGAATTGAATTACATATTGGAATACTACATTATATATGTTCAGTCTTAATTAGAAACTAAAATTTAGAAATTCGTTTGACTAATAGATTCATTTTTTAACTTCTGCAAAACTTGTGAAATTAATCAAAATAACATTCTTTTATATGAATAAATTCTTGCTATGCAAGATATGAATAAATTAAATTTTACTCTGACTGCTGAATCAGTAGAGTACAATTTCAGAAGCCCCTTACGATATTGATTGGCTCTAGCTATTTTTCCTCTTGCTTCTTTTTAGTTTCAAATTATAATGTACCATACAATTAATAACATCTTGATCTATAATTATAATGTGATATTCTTGGAGCAACTATGGATGAAATAAATGTTACCTAGTCCATGTTCGGGTATTTAGGAGTCCTTGTTCCAGCAATCGAATCGAATGACATTTTCCAACTCCGGATTCAGTTCATGAATGAGATATATAGGTATTAATATTAGTAGCTCTTGTGACTGACTGATTTCTTTGTCACTCCTTCATACATATTTCATGTTTCCTCCAATATTGACCTTACATATTGTAACAAACTGAAAATATAATTAACATTCATTGGCATTTCAGCTGAAACATACTTATAATTAACCAGTTAGGGCAATTTCTGATTTCTTGCACAATGAATAGAATTATTACTTAATCCAACTGATAATTGTGCACATATGTCACCAGAAAAAAAAAACAATATATATAATCATAAACAAGGATACGCGCTTAGATCCAACTTCAGCTTCCTAAGATACTTTCATCACCAATAAATTAAGGAATTGAGGCTAGGGAAATCTTCAACATGTTTCCGAAAGAGATTATGACAAATAATTAGAATATGGAATTTATGTTGTACACTTTGAAGGACATATGGCTTGGAGTAGTTATACCTCAGCATTCTTGTGACGCAAATTCTGATATTCTGGCCCAACTGAAAAGTTTCCAGTGATGTAATCCTCCTGGAAGACTAGTTCGTAGCTTGCGCCGGTGCCAATGCTCATCAATGAGTAGTCTTTGCTCTGGTGGTCACCGAACATACAAAGAGGGCTAGATTCGCCATCTACCCCCATCGGAAGGGACTCAAAATTATACTCTTTCGTAGTGTCGTCGACGAGCTTTCCTCCCTGGCTAAATGAGGAGCTGCTCGAGTATTCCGCATGAGCCGATGTCTGCAGACCTGAGCCTACAAGTGATGGCCCCTTCTCCATGGAGTACTGGTAAAGGAACTGCTCCGCCGAATCGAATTGGCCGCCTATTCCGCCATCTTCTGCCTCTAGTAGCATCTTCTTCTTCTTCTTCTTCTCGATTGTTCTACATCGCGCACGAGCTCTGGCGTCAGCCCTCGACTGATCCCTTCTTGAAATGGTATGGACTTCAGGCTCTTTCGCCTTCTCGGGAACGACATGGTCAGAAGTGATCTGCAGGGAATTGCCTGACAACTCGGTACTCTTCGGGAAGCAGCTGCAGCTAGGGATATCGACCAGCAGAGCGGCCGAGGGGACGGTCGGGCCCGAGGCGAAGACGCTGGCGCGGACCGCGGCCTGTTCGATCGCGGACTTGGACTGCTTGAGGAGCCAGTCGATCGTGGCGCTGGCTTTCTCTAATCCGAGCATGTCCTGGAGGGCGAAGAACCGGTTGGCTATGTCGACGGAGAGCCGCATCCGCCTGTCCCTCAGCCCCTTCGTGGTGCGTATCTTGCTGTGCCGGTCGTTCCGCTGGCCCCGGCGCCGCTTGCGACGCCCTCCGCCATTAGTCCCATCCCCCGCCACCGGATCCGGTGGAGGAAGTGGCGTGCTTTCAAAGCTGAAGAAGGGAATATTGTAGGCATCCAAAAAAGCTAGAGGAGGAAGAGTGTCAACCTCATGGATATTATTGGCAAGAAAAGAAGAGGAGGAGGAGGTATCGAAGAGGAAAGGAGGAGGATTGGTGGCATATGGCAACATCTGAGCTGAAGTTTGTGGTCACTTCTAATTTGGCAAAATGATGATATATATAAAATTGTGTGTGTGTGTGTGCTAGTAACTGAGAAGAAAACAAAATATACTGGCACAGAATTGGGAGAGAGAAGAAAGAAAGAGAAAGGGAGGCCAGGGTGATGACGAAGAAGAAAGCTGTAGCAGAAATGACGGGCCGAAAGGAAAAGGAATTTGATGTACTGTTCTTTTCGGCACTACAGTGTGAGGAAACGGACATGAGAGCCTACTACTTGCATGATCACTACAATCAATGCCATGACATATAGTAGTATTAGTCTAAAGTCTAGCTAGGGTTTTACTTTCACTTATCTTTCCCTCTCTCCCAGAAATAGTAAGAAGAAATATGCCATAATGGCACACGTCATTGTCCTAAGGACAATAATTTCTCTCTCTCTCTCTCACTTTACTAAATTACATTAGCGCCAAACTGTACTATTTCATATACAAAAGTCATATCCGACAGTTCTCCCTGTCGCCACTTTGACTCCCCAGAAATAGTCGGGGGAAGAGAATGGCCTCACAACATCAATAGGCATGGACATGCATGGTTGAGATTTTAGTATGAAGGTATTATAATTAGTGTTGTCATTAGATTTGTGGTGGTATTTTTAGGGTTTGTAATGGGAGAAAATGATAGTGGAGAGAGTTATGTTAGGGTTAGGTATAAGGTGATTCAAACGGGGAAAGTCATTAGCCTCGCCTCTTGACAGAGGAGACGGTTGTGTTCCTATACCTATATTCTCTGATTGGTTGCATGCACAAGGCTATTGTGATTTGACTTGGTAGAACAAATGGGCATCCAACCAACAGAACGACCACTCCCTTAAGAAGTAAGATTCCCCCCAATTTTACCCATTCGTAAGGTGCTTGTTTTGTTTCTCTAACACACCCATTCACAACAGTGACAGTGTACGGAAAAGAGGATCGATGTGACTACCACTACTATAGAAATGTTTAGGGCATCCCGTCAACAAATTTCAAACACATATTTCAAATTATTAAAAGTTGTATAAATTATTATTTTTTAGAGGCACTATATTTTTTATTCAGGAGATGTCAAATTTTTTTGACAGAACTGTCAAATTTTTAACAATTTTTTCTATTAGAAGAACTGTAAAAAAATATGACAATCCTAAAATAGACAATTTTGGAAGTCCTCCTTGGTCGAAGGACTGTCAAAATTATTGACAGTATGTAGATAACAGTATTTGGACTGTCAAATTTTTTGACAGTGCTACCTATTGGAATGACTGTCAAAGATTTTGACAGTCCTGACAGTCCCGAGTAACTTTTGTAGTGTCCCTAAAAAATCCTTTGGAGTATCCTAATGATATTGACACACAATGGTACACTCCAAATAAATATTCCAAATTAATCTTATATTTTTTCTCCCTCATTTTTCTCTTTATTTTCCTATCCTATTTGGTAATATTATCCCTCCCTCTTTTTACTCTTTATTTTTCTTTCATGTTTTGTTACTTTTGGTGGGCCAATCAATTAATATAGAGGAGCTAGCTCACGCTCTAAATCTGGCGTCTCGTAGCTTTCTAACAATTTTTAAGTATTCACAAGTATCTACTACAACCTTCAAGTGCTAAAAAATTTGACTAAAGTCAAAATGTAGCACTTAAAATCTCTCCCACGGTGAATGCTCTTAACAATAATACTTTATAGATGACACTCATCTCAAAATGTGATTATTAATAATTTTATTGTTGACTCATTTAATGATCTTTATTAATAATGATATTTAAAAAAAGATAGTGTCATGATAAGTAATTAAGGTGACAAATAAATTTATGAATGTCATAAAAAAAATTTCTTTTGTGAAATAAATAAATAAAACCAAAATGTGAGACTAACAACGGCACAGAAATATTAAGAGTCTCTTTTTATGTCAACTGTGTGTCAAAAAGTATTGATAAAAGGGATCAAGCTTTAATAGAACCAAATCACAAAAGCTAGTGTATTTCTCTCTCTCTCTCTGTCTCTCTCTCTCTCTCACACACACACAGAGGAAGGAGGTCCTGAAAATAAAATATAAAATAAAGAAAAGGGAGGGACGAGTGCGAATTTGTTGGCGGGAGGCGGGTGGAAATTCCTCTTTCCACTCTCTCTAGAATTTCGAAGAGACGGAGCTCAATTCATTGAGGATTCTTCTCAATGAGCTTCAATTTTGTTGATTTTTTTTCTGAAATTGTGTAGAATTTGTTTTTGAGATCGATTGGCGGGATTTTGGTCAATTTTGATATAGTTTCTCTCTCTAGAATTTGTCCAAATTTTAGAGGAGAGACGCTTGATCCGGTGAGGATTTGTTGAATACCTGTAGAATTTGATGTTGGATCTTTGATTTCATGTGGTTTTCTTCTCTTTCTAGAATCTGGTAGTTACGTAGATAAATAATTTGATTTTTTTTTTTACAAAATTCGATCAATTACTACGAGAATAAGACAAATTAACGACGCAGAAAAGAGTCACAAAATGGCTAAATTACGTCGCAAATACTAAGTAGCGACGTTTTGATTTAGTCACCAAAAAGCTAGTCGCTGATTAAAACGACGTCGGAAATCGTCGTTGTCGTGACGTAATTTAGCGACATTACATAGGCGCAAGAATGGCGACTCTTAGCGTCGCTGGTCGCCAAATTTGTGACATTTTATTTTAGTCGGTAATTGTCGTTAAATTAGCGACAACTTGCGACATAATCAGCGACGAAAAGTTGACATGGCTAAAATTGCCATGTCACCAATATTTAGCGACATTTAGTGACGATCAGCGACGTAAAATAAATTATTTGACAGTTTAGCGACGTCATTAGCGACTCCTATGGACATCACTGAACTTCACTAAACGTCGTTGAACGTCGCTAAGATTGAAAAATAAAATATAAAAATAAATGAATGACTGCAATATCACAGTATAACATGTCTGCATTATGATCACATTTCAAATAAATAGACAGATTCAGAGCAACCATCTGTTGAATTCCCTGTGTTTGTCGACCCCTTCGGTGGAACACTCAACACCGATACAATCACACAACAACAATGATGAAATAAATCAATAAAAAGCTCTAAGGTCCGAATGTAGTCACACAATATCTAGTCACACAATAAAATTATACAAATAAGTCGCACAATAAAAGTGTACAAATAATAAGTACAAACTCCCATGAATGGGCCAATACACACATGTTGAAAAAAAATTACTACTGATCAGGAGAAGAAGTTGCGTCGAATCTGAGATAATAGCGTGTCAAACTGCTCCTGTGTAAGCATCAAGGAACCCGATGCAGGAGTCGATATAGATGACGATGCAGGCAGACCATGATGACGTCGTTGCTCCAACTCTGTCAGTCGAGCGTCGCAAGTATCCCTGACAGATAATAACCTCCTTGTACTATGCTCCACTCGCTCGCCCATCTGAAGATGTGATGCATGCATCCTCGATAGTGAAGCGCCCACGGTCTCCACTCACTCGCTGTAAAATCCCTAATTCTGAAAATCGTATTATTATTTATTTATGGTAATTATGAGCTAAATAGAGAAAATAGATTTTATTCTGAGGTATTGAGCATTTAAAGGATTTATGAAGCCATTATAAATTTTTCCTAATTTTTATTCCATGTAGAAGACTCTTTGGACAGTTGCTACCTTAACCGTATACACCAATACCCTATCCATATTTTCTATAAATAAATAGGTATATATATATATATATATATATATATATATATATATATATATATATATATATAGTTTTTAAGAAAAAGAAAAGAATAGAAAATAGAATTTCCTATCAGACCAAACCCGCAACCCGTTAAATACACTCCGCGCGTAAAGTAAGGAAATAGCAGCTCTTCCTGCGTAAACAGACAACAGCAACCCGCTCACCCCACCGCGTATACTTCTCCGCGCGTAAACCGCAGCAGCAGCAGTATCAAAACCACCGCTTATTTTACCCCGCGTAAACTCTTCCGTTCACCGCGCGTAAAATCCAAACCATAACCATTAGGAGAAGAAAATATCAGCAGCAGAAGCAAAACCCAATTTGGCTTTGCTCTCCTACACGTGTAAGTTTCTCATTTCACCACTCCTTAAAAATCTCCTCAACCGCACACCTAAACCAATAAAAGGAAGCAACAGCAACAGCAGCAGCAGCAGTAGTTTCTTGATCACTAAGTCACCCACCGCCTTTCTCCTCCTATATATATTACAACTCTCCTAAAAATCTAATTCTACTTCTTACACCAAAGCTTAAACACTGTTGTAGACATTTGCACTATACAGAACTTGCTCGGCAAGTATACCTTGCCACAGTACTACTATTTACAATCCAAATGCTGCATGATTCTATTTTATTTATCTATTTGCATTGGACTTTGTTCATGAGACCACCCAGTATTATGGAGTATTATTTGAATTCATTGGCCGTGACACAAGTTTTTACACGAGTTGTGAGTCTCATGTAGATCCCGGACTACGTATTGGATTGGCCGCCTGTACGTAAGAGCCATGCGTTAGGAATGACTGCTAATAAAAACTTGTATGCTTGTAGACCTGGCAGTTATTTAGAGGTTGTATCGTGTCATGGATATGGCATGCTTAGAGCATGGGGTGGGGAGAACAATAAGTAAAGCGTCTGGGCTCCTATGCACTTTTCTCCTGTACGCCCGGATTCTCCACCGGAGAAACGGGTGATGATGACCACTATATATTACTGGCGGCCTCTGCCGTTCAAAAGACGACATGCTTTTAGGCCCCTGATTTTCCAAGAAAATTATGCCAATCCCATTATTTGGCCAGATAGCCCACGTGTTGGAAAGTTATTCTCAAATTGCATACACTTAGACGGTTAGGCAACCTAGTGGATGTTTTTATTTCAGTACTTTATTGGCATATTTATATGTATATTGTTACGTCCCTCTGAGGACCTGGTCCCTTTCCAGATATGGACGAACAGGAGTACCCCCAGGAGTATGGACCTGGACCTGACACTACATACCTGACTGAGGAGATCCTACCCTCAGAGTATCTGTGATTTATTGACGTTGTTTAGATATTTTGCTACTTCGGAATAGTCGTTTTGTAGTGGATTTGTTTCCACCAGACTATCAGACTTGATACTTATTTTGAAAATCCAGTTATTATTCAGCTTTTATTCCTACTGATTATTTGTGCTATGGATGGGATATAGATTCTGTGTGACTTGTTATGACAATATATTACCACTGATGGATTGCATATTCATATACAGCGTACGTGTGTATATGATTTTCATATATTGGAGTTCGTATATATACGGCTGGGCGTGTTACGTACTCCTAGTCCTACATATTTTTGGGACTGGGGCGTGACATATTTTTGGTGGTGGCCCATGCAGGTCCAGAAATATATTGTCTTGGTTACGTAACTGTACCAAACAAGCCTGCGTATAGGATAGAGTATAAGGATCTCATCCATACTTGACAGAAACCTCATTCTTCTTTCCACCATCCTATTTTTAGTTTACGCCGAAGACCCTTTACCCCTGTTGGCGTAAAAAGCCAACTGACTGTCTTGTTAGCGTAAAAAGCCAAGCTATGATTACCTACTTTAGTTACAGAATATTTTCTATTTTACGCTGTAGTTATGACAAACTTTACGCTGCCATTATAAACAACTGCTAAACCATGTTCCCGTAGTCTTTCTAATCTGCGTATAATACGTTATACAAATCACGTAGGTAACTGTCCCTGCGTAAAACTTGATGATTCCTTAATAGTAAGATAACCAGCGCAGAGTAGATGATTAAGCGTAAAGTATAAGGATAGTGAGATGAGCGTATTTGGCACAGTCTTAGCTTTCCCAGTTGTAACCAGTCAGAACCAAATCTCTTGCATTAAATACAGAGATATGCCTCGAGCCCTGTGCAGAAATAACTTTTTGACATAGCGTCTGATTTTGTCTCATCTTGAGCGTAAAACTCATTCCTGTAGATAGCGTATGCATAAGCCCCAACTTTTCTTCCTCATTGGAAGCGTAAAAATGACTTTGTATTAAATATATTACTAAACGATGACCTGGGTCTCTGTGCAAAATCATCATCATAGCCGTCCTCTCGATCATCGTGCAGTACTTTTGTCAGATGTCAGGATCACTGATTGACTGACAAATTCATCCGAGAAAATACAAAAAGTTCCTCAAAACAACTTTATCCTACAACATATGTTAGATTTTTTATGCGCAGACTTTAGGGACGAAAACCTTTATGCAGACTTTTCCCAGACAGTTTTGAAGCTCTATTTTACGCTGACTTTTTTGAATCTCTATTTTATACAAACAACCCTAAAACCTTACCTTACGCTTCTCTGCTTTACGCGGATATTTCTGAGACCATGTTTTACGCCAACAATTTTACATCTCTGTTTGAGTTCTGTACTTCTTCTAAACGTTGTGTACATCACCTTCAGAGAGATGGATATGCATAAAGGATGTACTATCATCGATGGTGACACAACCCCTGGAGTCAATGATCAGACTCAAGAAGGAACCTCCACGAACCCTAGACTTTCAGGACCAGATGGACAGATTCACAATCCAGTTCCATCTGACTTTCCTGTTCCACCAAATGGGAACCTTCCCGCCTCATCAACACCGCAGGATGGTCAGGCTCAACTGTTCCAATTCTTCCAAATGATAATGAAGGAACAGCAACAACAGGCCGCCACACTAGCAGCAGAACAAAGACAAGAGTTCCTAGCAGCACTTGAAAGGATGGCTGCAAAGACTACTGTGCCAGCTCAAGCACTAGCTCCAGTACCTCGAGCTAGAGTTGGTTCAGTAAAGGACTTTGTAAAAATGGGTCCGAGGCCGTACAAAGGCATTGAGAGCCCAGAAGAAACTACCAACTGGATCACTCACACTCGGAAGTTATTAGAAGCATCGCAGCTACCTACAGAGCTATGGATGACAGGTGTAAGAACGCTTCTAGATGGTAATGCTCATCACTGGTGGAAATCCATGGAGCACCAGTTGGGCACATACCAGACCTGGGAGCAATTCCTAGAGTGCTTTGAAAGAAAGTACTTTCAAGACACCGTCAGAGATGCATTATACGATCAGTTTCTCCACCTGGAGCAGGAAAACCGAACAGTGGACGAGTATGATGCTGAGTTTAGTCGCCTTAGTAAATATGGCACTGCTTTGATACCAGATGACTTGGCCAAGGCTAAGAGGTTTCATCGTGGACTGACTCAGGAGCTCCAACATTATACAAGCTCACAGTCCCGAATCTCTTATGCTGAGTTACTAACAGAAGCCAGATTGCAAGAAACTATCAGCCGAGGAAAAGGAGGCCAGCTGAGGACACAACCAGGACCGGCAAAAACACAACAAGGAGGACCTACTAGACGTCCTTTAGCTCAGCAACAGTAGTACCAACACAGAGCAGGACCGTACCAGATCCCAGAGAAATCCCAATGCAATTATTGTGGGAGACGCGGGCACATCTCAAGAGACTGTCGAGTCCGCTTGGGACAGTGTATGAGATGTGGTTCCGGACAATATATATTAAAGGACTGTCCTATGTAACAAGCATCAATACTTCCACCGCCAGCACCAAGACTAGCACTTCCAGCACCCAAGCCAGCTCAGCAAATGATGAGACCAGGAGCACCTTGACCTCCATCAGTAGGGGGATTTCAGCGAGGACCACCGCTACCTGCACAGGAGGATCAATTCATAAGGGCTAGACAGGGACAACCACAGAGGAATGGACAAGCTTTTGCAATGGAAGTGGATGACATAAATCAGGAGATTGATGTCATAGCAGGTATCACTCTTGCTTTTACTTTTCCTGCTACGACATTGTTTGATACGGGAGCCACCCACTCATTCATATCATCCAGTTTTATTGCCAAACACAATATTACCTCTACACCTTTATCTAGTTGTGTTAGAATTCTTACCGGGGAAGAAGTTGTACCTATTAGTAGAATTTGTAGATCGTGTCCTATAATGATACATGGCAGAGAAATGAATGCCCGACTCTTAGTCCTTCCTATGCCTACTTTTGATATTGTGCTTGGAATGGACTGGCTAAGCAAGTACCACGCTTTCTTCGATTGCTTTGGAGGAAGCATTCTTTTTAAGGTACTAGGCCAGCCTGAACTTAAGTTTGCACGAGGATCCACCGAAATCCTTGATGGTATGCAGCTCACGATGGACGATGTTGTGTATCATCCTATTATTTCAGAATTCCCAGACATCTTTCCAGAAGAATTACCAGGACTACCCCAAGATAGAGACGTAGAATTCTCAATTGAATTAACACCGGGAGCAGCACCCATAGCATCACATGTTTATAGACTGGCGAAGAAGGAGATGGATGAACTAAAGACACAGTTGAAAGAACTAGAAGAAAAAGGTTTCATCCGACCAAGTGCATCACCTTGGGGAGCACCAGTATTGTTTGTACCAAAGAAGGATAGGTCAGTACGTATGTGCATTGACTATAGAGCCTTGAATGCAGTTACAGTAAAGAATAAATATCCACTACCACGCATTGATGACCTATTTGATCAACTTAGTGGAGCCAAGATGTTCTCAAAGATAGATTTGAGATCGGGATATCACCAGGTAAAAGTACGGAAGGAGGACATCCCAAAGACCGTATTTCGAACAAGATATGGGCACTACGAGTTTTTGGTTATGCCATTTGGATTGACCAATGCTTCAGCTATCTTTATAGACTTAATGAATCGAGTATTCCATCAGCATTTGGACCAGTTAATGGTTGTCTTCATAGATGATATACTTGTCTATTCAAAGAGCCACGAGGAACACGAGAAGCACTTACGAATTATCCTAGAGACCTTGAGAAGAGAGCAGTTATATGCGAAACTCAGTAAATATGAGTTCTTCTTGGACAAAGTTTCATTTCTTGGACATGTCGTTATAGGAGATGGTATTTCTGTTGATCTAGAAAAGATCTCGGCAGTTGAGACATGGCCTATTCCTAAATCAGCAGCGGAGGTGAGAAGTTTCCTTGGACTTGCGGGATATTACCGACGGTTCGTGGAGAACTTCTCAAGAATAGCAACACCTATAACTCGGTTGACATGTAAAGATCAAGAGTTCATATGGACCAACGAGTGTCAAGCCGCTTTTGAGGAATTAAAGAAGCGACTGACTACAACACCAGTATTAACTATTCCATCAGGATCAAGAGGCTATGTGATCTACAGTGACGCATCAGGAAAAGGTTTGGAATGTGTATTGATGCAGCATGGCAAAGTGATTGCATATGCATCTAGGCAATTACGAGTACATGAGAAGAATTATCCAACTCATGACTTGGAACTTGCAGCCATTGTATTTTCTCTGAAGTTATGGAGACATTACTTATATGGGGAACGAGTGGAAATATATACGGACCACAAAAGTCTCAAGTATGTCTTCACACAGAAGGAGTTAAATATGAGGCAACGTCGATGGCTCGAGTTGATGAAAGATTTCGAGATAGAGCTACATTATCACCCAAGAAAGGCTAACGTTGTAGCAAACGCGTTAAGCCAGAAACTAGTAGCTGACTTCTTGACAACACAGAAAGAATTATTGAAAGACTTGCAAAGTCTTGGCATTGAAGTAATATTTTTCGGAGCAGACGGGACATTAGCCAACTTACAAGTAAAATCATCACTAGTAGAGAGAATCAAGACAGTATTGCCTATAGACGCCAGATTTAGAAGATTAAAAGAAAGAACAGAGGCCGGAGAGCAGACAGGACTACGCATCCATGATGATGGAACATTACGGTGTGGTAATCGTCTTTATATTCCAAATGGAGAAATTCAACAAGAGCTGATGACAGAAGCTCATAGTTCGATATATTCTATTCATCCTGGGGGCACTAAAATGTATCGTGACTTAAGACGGCATTTTTGGTGGCATGGAATGAAAAGAGAGATAGCTCGCTTTGTAGCTAAATGTTTAATATGTCAGCAAGTAAAAACGGAGCATCAGAGAACAGCAGGATTATTGCAACCACTCCCGATTCCAGAGTGAAAGTGGAAACACATCACTATGGACTTCGTTACGGGTTTTCCCAAGAGTCCCAGTGGAAGAGATGCGGTATGGGTAATAGTAGACCGACTCACCAAGTCAGCCCATTTCTTACCTTTCAGAGTTGGCCAATCTACAGAAGCTTTGGCTGACTTATATATGAGACAGATCGTAAGATTGCACGGCGTACCAGTCAGCATTGTGTCAGATAAAGATTCACGCTTTACATCATATTTTTGGAGAAGCATGCAAGAAAGCCTTGGAACTTGTCTGAAATTCAGTACATCTTATCACCCGCAAACAGATGGACAATCAGAACGTACTATCCAGACATTAGAAGATATATTGAGGGCTTGTATGTTGGACTTTAGAGGATTATGGGAGGACCACCTACATCTTGTAGAGTTTTCCTACAACAATAGCTATCCGACAAGCATCCAGATGGCTCCGTTTGAAGCATTGTATGGAAGGAAGTGTAGGTCTCCTGTGTGTTAGAGTGATGTAGGAGAACGTCAGATTCTGGGACCAGAGTTAGTGGTCAACACCGTTGAGACAGTTAAGAAGATACAAGGACACTTGCAAGCAACGCAAGACAGGCAGAAACAATGGACAGACCTTCATCGTCGTCCCTTGGAGTTTAAAGAGGGAGATCATATCTTCT